>VXBU01009756.1:2511513-2625583 GCA_013400315.1 Bombycilla garrulus | reverse complement strand
TTTTTTTGTCTGGCTGGTTGGTTGGGGTTTTTTTCTGATTTGGTTTAAGCTGCTTGCTAATAGATAATTCAACAAGAATAGACAATCCAAGCTACCTGCCAGAGAATTCAATAAGTCAGAGCCGGGTAGCTGCCATGCAGTCTCTGTCTTCCAGACTGAGTGATCACCCAATACTGCAGCACATTTCAGGGACATATACATTTACTCCTCTGTACAAGTCCTTTTATCTGTCTTTCCTCTGCAGCGTCTGAAGAGTTTCCTGTAATGCATTAAGAAATATGAATATTATACATCACCTCTATGGTTCTCTTTCTCATGTTCACGTAGGTGAGGAGAGAAATATATTGATGTTAATGATCACTTTAACTTCCTTAATACTTATGCTGCTTCCAGCTTCTCTGAGCAGGGACTCTTTCTTACTGGTAAGACCATTTGGGCTTAAAGCTCTTTCTGATTTTAAAATGCATTACAGCAGTGACAGTCTTTGCATTCCAAGGCAGCTGTAGTAATGGATTTGGTGCCCTGTCTAAAGCAGCATAACTTTGGTGTGCCCGAGCTGTGTGAGACACTCGGACTTTTCAAGACAGCGGCACCCAAAGGATCCTTCGGGGTGGGGTGGCACAGCGTGGCAGTCTCTCTGCCCCAGCCCCACGCCAGGGATGTCTCCAGAGCCCTCTGTCTGTCAGCACCCCCAGTCCTGCAGTGCTCACCTCCTGAGCAGCTCTCCCTGGTTTTTGTCATGGATGCTCTCGGTGCCTGTGGGACTCGCTGCAGTGTCAGAGTGCCCAGGTTGTTTTCCAGTGCTTGAGAGCAACGAGTTTCTTCTCATCTGATCTCTGGAAGTAATCTCTGACTCCTCCAGTCAGTGCAGAGATATTTCATCATTCACTGCAGTTTATATTCACTGTTAGCATATATTAACCAGCACAGCAACATTTTCATACCAAAGGTGTTATAGACAGATGGCTGAGGCACTCATTATACATTCCTGTATAATTTGCTCCAAAAGAACATATCTGAATGCAACTTTCCCATACTTGTGATTAGAAAACACCCTCTTCTTCCTCTTGGTGCTCCAAGGGTCTGCAGCCACCCATGGTGCAGCACCAGTGCCTGGTGCAGGCAGGGATGGCCCAGGGCCACGGATTTCCCCACCACGCAGCTGGGAGTTAGTGCCACACAAATGATCCTGCCCTGAAATCCCCCTGCACAGCAGCACAGCCACCCATGGACACTCCTCAACAGACATTAGGGAAGCAGAGACTCACCAGCTCTGTATCTCTCCCATCTACTCAGTCTCCATTCAGCATTTCTTTTCCAGCTGTCCCTGAGCCTACAGACATCCTCTCCTCTAAGCTGCTGTTCCCTCTTCAGAAATACATTTTGGAAAGCTGTATCATGATGTAAAACAAAAAAATCCCCTTTTAGGACTTATCTTTCTCCTAACACGGTTTCCAGTTGTTTGTAGGCTTTGTTTAATGTCATCTTTTCAATTTAAATGCTCTTATTCCAAGATAAGAAAAACAATTCCCTGACTTGAATTTCTTTTATCTGTCCTAATTAGTTTTTTTTAATTAATTCATAACTCCAAAAGCCTTCATTTATTTCATGTTTCAATTTAATTTCCGAGCTGGCATAATCAGATTAGCAATCAGACCCACTTTGAAAATATTTCTCCTCATAGGAAGCTGGGAAAACTCGTACAAAACTGCCTCTGCAAATCTAAGAAGCTTACTGCTCCTGATTTGCTCCCCCCAGTCTAACATTCAAGTTTGCAGGCATCCCACTCCATCTGATGTGAACTTACTTACAAGGATGATTCTTTCCCCCAGCAACAGCTCTGTTATTATTAGTTATTTGCTCTGCAGTGCTTGGAAAGGATTCAAGGGAGCAGGGATCTGGGTTACAGGGAGGCACACGATGCCTGCTGGGCACAGCTATCCAGCCACCCTCCTCTTTCCCGAATTACTGCTGTCCCTGCCATGCCAAAGTGTTCTGCTCCTCAGCGGCGATAAGTGACATTTCACGGGCGTACTTGGAAAGCAGTGCATTACAAAGTCAGGCAGCTGCAGATCCAAAGGGCTGTGATCAAGCAGAAGCAGATAGCAGGGAGTTGTTTCCTTCTCCGAAACACTTCCACAGCACCGCTCTAACTCAGGAGAGCACCGCACTTTGGAGAAGCACTTGAGTACGTGCTCGTCTCTGAATATCGGCTCGGTGCCGCTGGAGCCCCTCAGAGATAAGCATCCTCAAGAGCATCTTGAACAAAGACAGACTTAGCATGTGATTACACTCCCTAGCCAATTTGGGATCTGGGAAATGTAACCCAAAAAGCAGAAGGTCATTGTCACGGCAGATTTACAGAGCACCACAACTCCGCCTGTGCCAATCACACAGCAACACTATGAGTTCTTATCCAGCTAATACTCCCATTCTTGCCAGTTTTGCCATGGAAATGGAGAAATTATACAATATTTCCTACAGCATCCCTTCTAATCTTTCTGCTGTACCCTGGAGAGATTCAGAACCTTCTTTGCCATGGTGATATTAATAATAATTTTCATAAAATCCTAATAAACACTTTTCCATGATTGTGCTCTCCTTCAAGTATTACCTGATGCCACAAAGCACTCATTCAAAAAAGCTCAAACACACCAGTGGTTCACACCATCCTCACAGTCTCTATACCTTAGAAGATTTTTTTTAAAAGATTACATAACAGGCTGTTTTCTTTCATATATGTTTGAAGAGACAGGAAAACATTAAGAAATTACACCTATTAGGAATTTTTCCTTCGTGCTTTGAACTTCTTCACACGTTAAGAAGCAAATGAGAGAATCATGATATACTAAATTTAGCACGGGCACTAAAAGTGAAAATATTTTAATTCTTTAAACACATCAAACCCATAAATATTTTAAAATTTAACTAAACATTTACTACTCTACCCCCAGAAAGCCCTGTAGTGTCTGGCCAAGGTTAATGCAATTATTAAAATATGGACACAAATAGAAAGAGAGGAATAATACCCATAATGACATTTTCTACTGTGTTACACTAAGGATAAGTTTAGTTGGATAAAATCTGCTGCATGAGAGTTTTACCAAGGCTCAAAATTTCACGCATACAGATGAAGAAAACCTTGAAAAAGATAGCCATAGAAAATTAAAATAAATATAATTACTCATCTGTTTGTGAACTGGAGCTCTTCTCTTTTAAAATCATTCAGAAGAAATCTAAGTGGTATGACATGACAATACAGTTTCAATTAAGTCACTCACATTAATCAATATTAATTTATTCTTATAGCAAGGAATATGTGTTGTCAACACTTCAGATTTAGAAAAGGATTAACAACATTAAAACCAGCTCTCATGATGAGATAAAATTAAATGTGTGTTTATTCTCACTAAAGAATATATGCATTGCTCCTATCATGTTATTAAATAAGCTTTTAATGAATCCACAGTATTTGCATGTTTGCATACTAAACATTTGTACTGATGAACTGCAGATTCACTGCTGAAACTGCTAATTGTGCAACTGCATAAGGATTATTTTCTACAAAGCCAGAAGGATATTTCTTATTTTAAAAACATTTTGCATATGCTCTCATGTAAAACATTGCAGTAGCTGGCAGTACCCAGATACAGATGCCTGTGTGAGCTGAGTGGGAAATAATCTTCCATTAATTTTCAAAAAACTTCTGGATGCCATGAGTAGCATAGTGCTCAACGTCGTGTTTTTCTTGGGATTTTCTTGACAACTGAAACTCATTCATAATTCATCTGCTTATAAAATCCACCTGAGGAGCACATCAGAGGGGACACGGCCGTACATTCCACACTGCAGTGCGCAGGCATGGCAGCATGGTCTGAGTCTGTTCCCTTAAAACAGCTCCACATCTTTAGGCGGCTGCAAAACAACCTGAAAATTGGTTATAGAAAAAGGCTGAACTCTGCCAGCATTTCAATTCTGCCCCAGCATACTCTGCCACCAGGCATGGGTGCAAAAGTGAGGTTTGAGTTTGTGCTCCAGAACTGCTCTCACTCCAGCCTGTGGTGCAGCCAGACTGGGTTCCATTTCCAGGAGGGGCCCTTCAGAAAACCCCAATCACACGTATGAGCTCACACGCAGTGTGAGGACTGTGAGCCACCCTCACCCCACCCATCCACACAGCCCATTCCTGCTGCTCAGGACAATGAAAGTTTACCAAGACAGAAACAAAACCTGCAAGCAGAGCAGTTCGAGGGCTTTAACACATTTACAGTTGTCTCCTGTTTCCTGTGCAGTTTGTGTGGCACTTGGGTTTGTCCCCTCAGAGGGACATTGAAATGCCAGGCAAAGATGCAGCAGCTGCAGGTGGACCTCTGCAGAAGGAGGCTTTGGTTAATTTTTTCATTATAACATTTATAAAGCTCCTAAACATCACTTTGGTTGAATTTCACCTACACTAACATACATAAAGAAGAATGAAGAGGCATTAAATTATTAAATTATCGATAAAAGCCATAATTCCCACCTTTCCTCCTCTAGCACCCAGGGAGTGACACAGGCTCAGACAGGGCACGCCTGTGAGGTAAAGCAATGCTGTATTTTGTTTGTTTTATAGATACTCCATTATGGGAGGAAGGGGGTGACAGTTAAGAGATATGTGACCTCTCAACACCAGGCCCACATTAGTGTTATTGTCCCTTACAAACACCTCCTGCCTGCAGTGTGTGTCAGCAGAGTGGTGCACCAAGAGGGAGCACTCAGTTGCCTTCAGCAGTGCCTTAATGCTTTCCTAAGCATTTTGCTTGAAAGATTTAATATTTCCCATCCCCTCCTTTTGCTACATACCCCTCTGTCTGACACATAAATAATGAAAGCGTGCTCTTCCTATTTTGATATCTCATCCTGACAATTGGCTGCAGGGAAAGAGAAGTCAGTCAGTATTTGACAAGAATGAAAGAGAGAAAACAGGCTGAGTTTCATTTTTGCAGTAAGTTTCAAAGGCAATCCCACAAACTCTCTTCAGCAGTGCTGGAGCCTGGCAATACCAGCTGCTGGAAATGCTCATCCCTTTGGAAAAGTCCCTGTCTCCAGCTGTAGTTCCCACTAAAGGACATCAGAGGAACACAGGAGCTTTGACAATCGTGTGACTGGCCACACGTCCCTGTGCTGTAGGGCTAGGGGTGAGCCTGAAGTGAAAACCAGAAACTTTCAGGCAGAAATAGAAAGCACCATGGGACTGGGTGCTCCATTCTCTGAGCACAACAGCCCCATGTGGGGCATCCATGCTGCCCACAGCCTCATTCATTGAAGTCCTGATGTGGCTCCCAGATTCCAAGCAACACAATTATGACTCCAATAATTCAGGCTTGGGCATCAAAGAAGAGAGTTTATTATATAATATCATCTACAACTTCTGTTGAAAGAAAGAGCTGTGCTCTTTTTATAGAACACATCGTTAGGTACAACTGCACTGGTCAAGCAAAGAAAAACAAAGGCTGATTGGTAAAGGAAAGGAAACAATCCTCTGAAAGTGAAACATCACGTAGCTGCAGATGCAAAGCACTGTTGACAACTGTTTTTCATTCTTTAGGAAGTTTCTCACACAGCACAGTCTGAGAGAATTTGCCTTTCTCAGGCTTCTGCAACTCCCCCCAGGCCAAGCTGGGAAGAGCTGCAGGCCTCTCAGGCTGTCTCAGCCTGTGTGTGACCACATCCTGATGGCCTGGCACAGTTGCCCGTGGAAGGAAAATTCAGATGCAGCAGGTAAAACTTCAAGGACTTGGCAGCCTGGATAACAGAGAGTGGAAATGTCCATTTGCCAAATCCACTGAGAGGCAACTAGCACTTCACTGTTAAAATATTTCTGAAGCTCACATTAGTCTGACTCCCAGACTAGATTTTCTGAGCTACACAGATGGTTGAAATATTGATTCTTTTTGTATTCTCCTATGCAAATTAATATTTGCAACTGCGTGTAAATCTTCCAGGTATTTTGCAGACAACTGATGGTTTGAAAATATCTGAGATATTTTATCCACAGAGATGCCACTTAAACTGAAGGAAATGAGAACCTCGCACTAAGCACTTGGGAAATATTCATCATTCATACAATCAACACCCAATCTTGGTCTCTGTTTATGTACTTCTCTGACAAAAACTTTTAGACTTCTCTTTCGAGTATCAGATCCTGCTTTTTTGATGCTGAAGTTTCAGATCCTTACTAAAATTTAGGTTTCCAGGAGCTTGGAGTCCCTCTGCACCAGAGCTGAGTATTAAATCTATGCTGAGGTCAAAAAGCAGTTGGTGTCATTCTAAAATATTTCATCTCTTTCTGCAGGTACCTTGCATAGTTATCCACATGAAGTAAAGGTGCAAGCCTGGTACTTTATTTTCTCACCAGATGTTTCTCACAGAATGGCTTTTCCCCATGCAGGAAAATTTTTACCCCCATGAAAATTAATATTCTGGAGCTTCTGAAAGTGTATGCTTAGGCAGCAGCACCTGCACCCTCAGCTGTTTCAGCAAGCAGAGCATGAAGCACTTAAAGCAGTGCTAACAAGCACCAAGGCTTTGCCTTGCTTGGGGCATTTTAGAGCTCTTGGGTAGAATTGTTGTTGCAGCTGACCTCATGTAATACATAGAAAAAGATCATTCCTCCTGAAAGCATCTCTGACTCTCTGCTGACTGCAGAGATCCCAGCAATTACCTCCTAACCTGGATGCCTCAAGCAAGGTAAATCCATGCTCCTTTTGTGTAGTCTTAGCACTAAAAGGCCTTGAATTGCTGCTGTTTTGCCTTCACCTTCATCCCCTTCCCCTGTGCTGCCACATGTCTGCAGAAGGCATCTGGTCCTTCCCATTCAGTCCTCTAAAAACTAAATTCTTTACTGATATCACTTGTCTCTGACCTTCCAGAATGAAAAAAAGCCAGAAAGGAAAAGTGACACAGCTTTCAAATTCAGAATGGATAGAATAAATAGCTACAAATATTTTCTTTATGAATGGCAAATAATGACTGGACAACACCGAAATACGTCTTTGAGATGTTACCTAACTGGAGTGAGAAATAAATTAAAATGTGCAATAAAAATTTTATAGCAGTTAGTGATTTCACTTTGGAAAACCTGCTAGGAAAAAAGTTAATGGCATAATAAATTCTCTTTTCTTTTTGGGTGAGAAATGGTTACTTGAGGGGTTTAAGGTTTGACAATTTCTTGTAAATCTTATCAGGCAACTAGCAATTAATAACATTAAATTTCTTCATGTCTTTCGTGCTCTCCCAAGGCAGAGCACTGAATGCTCAGGTTTCTCTTTCGGGCTGGTTCACATCAGCTACGTGCACACAGAAAAAAGCATTCTGAAATGTGTTAAATAACTATCAGCAGAAACTCGGGGAAAGGGATCAGAGGGCACAAGATTTCTACCAGCGTGGTTGGGAGACTGTTTCAGTTTGGATTCTGCCCAGTGTATCTTTAGCATTTCATTTTAAGTCCAAAGAAGAAGCAGGAAATTTGGGTCTGATGTCTCAAATCAACACTCAAACCCCCCAACATACTGTGTTTTCATCTATCATGCTTTTGATCCTTGAAGAGACTGAAATCTGTTTGAATCAAATTATTTTTCAGCGTTGTGGATGACACTACAATTTTTAGCCGCAAACTCAGTTCAAATGAGGAACGAGGAAGTGCCAAAATGTCAAAGCCAGGGAGCTGGAGATGGCTTTGGTACTTGTTAATTTGGATCCAAGATGATATACAGGACCACAGGGCACAAAATAAAAAGAGTTTGTGCTTGAAATAAACATTGAAAAGATAAGTGGGATAACCAGAGTTCAAACACAAAATTCAAAGTGTCCATTTCCTTTATACACCTCCCCCATCAGAGTTTTGCTTTAAAACTGAACTCAACCAGAGTTTAATGGCAAGAGATGACGTGAAGCTGCATCAGTAGCGGGCAGCCTGAGGAGAAAATTCATAGCGCCACTGCACAAGAAGGGAAGCAGAGCTGAGCTGGTGAGACTTAAAATTTATATTTGTCCATTATAATACTTTTTAAAGTTATTACATATCCCTAAGAAAAATGAATGTGCTACAGTTGGTTTATTTAAACCTCAGTGGAGTTTGAAGTTATTTGGATTTGTCTTTGAGCGATTTCATCTATTGCTCTTCTTGTTGCCAATCAACAGGCATAAGCCAAAATCCTGTTACAAAATCAAGTAGCTTTTCATCTTAAAATGTTAATTATCACAAAGTCTTTGTGAAGCTGATAAGCATCTCTGCCCTCCATTCCTCAAAGGACACAGACGGCAGCAAAGCAGCTTTCCTGAAACCACAGAGAAACCATCCCAGAGCCCAAAATGTGATTTAACTTCTGTGCTGCTCTAAACTGAGCAGTGGCAGGAACAGTGCCTTCGTGATGAGTGTCACTGGGCACTATGGCAGCAAACACTTTAAATCACTCTTTTGAAAGCCTGCAGAAGTGAAAAAACATCTTCATGGCAGAGCCACCACAGGAGCTTGCCCTGTGCTATTCCTTGCATACTTAGCTCAGCAAAACCTTCTCCAGGCTCACATCCCTACAGGCACATGTGGAGACAACAGATCAGCCCAAGGCAGAAACTGCAGGAAAATGTTAGTAAAAATGTGATTCCAAGAAAGGCAGTGCAGATGTTCACCTCTGCACATGATCTAACATCACATATGTGAGGGAGCATGAATCCTGTGCTCCTCATACCCATCTGGTTCCAGTCCTTCTCTCTGAGCTGGAGCAAACCCTGTTCTCGTCACAGCAGCTTCCTTTACCTTCCATTTGATGTATTTGCTGGGATTCTTATTAGGCCATGGGGAAAAGGCAACAGAACAGATGCCTGTCAGGAGCTCTTTTTTTCAAGAGCTCTTTTGAAGAACTAGCCCTTAACCATAATTTGTTTTCTTCAGTAAAGCAGAAGGTTGATGACATTTGGTGCAGCCTGGGTGTTCCTCAGGACAGATCCTTTATCTGTCTGTCCACAGGAACTTGTGCAATGAGCTCCATATCCTTGGCCAGAGCTTTTCACATCTCACCACAATATAAACCTCGCTTTAAGCATAAAGTACATCACTTTTATCAGAATTCTCTCACTTCAAAGGGAAACTGCAGTGGAACAGAGCATTAAACAGATCCATGGTGCTCATAAGCATTTATAAGCCTCCTAAAAGCAAAACTCTTACAGTTCATCTTCTCAGTTAAAAAAAGGACTCAGTTCTAATTTTTTTAAATTTTTTTTTTTACAGTGAAATACAGCAGTATCTGCGAGCTGTTCAAAGCTCACAATGAAGGTAATTCAGAGATCTTGGTCACTCCCATGCACGGCCCAGCACAGAGAGCAGCTCAAAGGAGCAGCACCCTCCCAACAGGTGGTGGCTCTCCCCAGCCTTTTGCCCAGCTCAGCGTCCCCCAAAATCCTCCCGCACACCAAACCTCAGCACTGCCCAACACGGAGGGCAGGGAGTCACCTGAACCTCGAGACAGCCACACCTCGTGCTGTCCCCACTGCCACGAGAGGGACACAGCCACGAGGCAGCTCCGTGGGCACAGGACATGGAGCTGGGAGATTTGACTGGCTGTGTGCTCTCCACAAATGCTCATTATGGGATAATTAATCACAAGCACTAATTGTCACTCTGTCTGCGCTGTGAAGCGCAGTGTGCTGCTCCTGCACACACAAGCTGTGTAAGGTTGGCACAGCCAGAGGGTCAGGGCCAAACACAACCAAAACCCATCACACGGCACAACAGACACGTCGTGAAGCATCACACAATCCCTTTTATCTTATTCCCTTGGTTTTTGACTTTTCCTTTAAAGAAATGAGTAAAATTAGACTTTTAATAATTCCTATTACTCAATTAGGGCTGCTAGTCCAAAATGTTTTCACTAGAAATGACGTGATAAAATGTTGCACAGCAGGTGGGAGCTCCATCACTAAATGCCCAGAAGGAAACCAGATGAAGGGGGTTTTTTTGTCTGCCGAGAATTGACCGTTATTATAATTGAATAATCTTTATGTAAAAGAGGTACTGAGCAAAGTTTTCATGACCTTAATTGCTTCACATAACTTCCCACATCACATGCTATTGTTGTTCATATCCTAAGTGTCACTTGATATTCATGACAACTCATAAAGCCTATCATTTGTGATAATTGATGTCATTAATATACAATCTTTGAAGGCCTTTCTGTAACCATTAGCTAAACCATACGGGTAAAAATCAATGATCTGAATTATGTCATTAATAATAATAAGTTAGGTGTGAGTGAGTTTTTCCCCATAATACAAATTCTTCAGGTTATTTAATTTCTATTATCACTCTAGAGAAACAATAACCTTGGCATAAACCAAAGTTTCCATATGACCCAAGACATTTATTTAATGCCAGCTCCTTTTTTCCTTTAGTTGGAGAAAAGTTGAAATTGTTTCCTATACACCATGTAAAACATTAGTCCTTATAAATTAAGATTTCACAGTGAAAACACTGAGGGCCAAATCTGCTGTAGTGTAATTACTTAAATAATGTGTCTGAATACTGAAAAAATTCCTGTGTTCTGAGACAGAATGAAACCAGTAAAATTCTGCCACTAACTTCATGGATATTGCAGTATTTTTCTCCTTTCCTCTTCCTCTGCATAAAACTCTGAGGGACTTTGCACCCTGCCGGCTGTACACTGCAGAAGGTACAAACATCAGGAGAAAATAGTATAAAGGAAATCACGCAATATCCTCTTTTTTGTCGTGTCTCTTTTAGTACCTTTTCTCTCATAAATCCAGTCACAGCTGATGGGCTTTACCTGTTGACCATCTCCCACTTGGCAGGGAGGAAAGGGATCACTGCAGGCACCAGGATCAGCTCCAGCTACTGACAGTGGGGAGAGGACTCCTCCTTCCCAGGGCTGTACCTGGCCTGTACCTCCCAAACCAGCACCAAAAGTTAGCCCAGGACATCACAGCTGCTAAAAGCCCCTCATGAGCTGCCTGACCTCAACTCTGAAGCTGATTCAGAGCTTCGTCTTTAAACGGAAATATCAGCCATTTTTTTCCAGCTGAAAGAATGGATGGACACAGAAGGCAGAGGTTTCCTGGCTAAATACGGCCTGGAGGCATAAAAAAGAACCATAAGTGTCATTTTCTCCTGTGAACTCTGAGCCGGAGCCTGTTGAGCCTTCCTGACCTCGGTCACGCTGGTGTTTTAGATTTGAGCTGACGAGGGCAGTGTATCATCAATGCACCCAGAGCGAGCAGCGCGCTGCTCTCGAAGCCAGCGCAGCTCCCAGCTCCTGGGCAAGCACTGAACAGGGGGAAATGGAAATGCTCCTTCACCCTGAGGGGCAGCAAGCAGCAGTTACAGGGCATGAGCCTGGGAGGGGCTTTCTCCAGGAGACACGCTGCGGGAAGGTCACCTGTCCTGAAGTGAGACCTCTCTGGGCGCCCTCCTGCCCACCCAAGGCTGGATCCGCCACCCCAGCCCTTGTGGGAGGCAGCAGGAAGGAAAGCGGCTCTGAGAAAGCAAAGGGAAAACTGTGACTCCGCCCTATCGTAGCAAGAGGTGATAACGTGTCCCAGTTATGGGTACAGAGCGTTTTTGGCAGTCATTTTATCCCAATCCATGCAGATCCCAAGCTCTGATTTCCAATGCCTCTTTTCCTCTTGACTGAAAACTCCCCAAAATGACAGCTTTACAAGAAAGATGTTGCCAAAGACAAGATCTGACTGACAACATCTTTACAAATGAGGGGCTGTCAGGCTGAATGCATCTTGATTTGTGGATTTGCAGAGAAAAATGTTTAAAATGTTTACTCCTAAACTCAGCAGATTTGCAACAAAGAAATTAAAAGATATTAAATCCTAGTAAAGTTTAGTGCCATTTTATGAGAACTACTTTAAGGAATATTACTTCATAACATAAATAAGTGTTTGCTTTTTAAGACTGAATAATTACCAGTGGCAAAAGCAGCAATGTGGCTGTGAATGCCTGAAAAATCACTGACATCAACACCACTGACAAAGAGAGTGTGTCTGCTTTTGCCTTAGAAGAATATACCAGTAAAGCCTGGTTTTGTTGTTTGGCTGTTTCAGAATACTAAATTTTTTCCAGGGAAGCTTCTTCTGCAGAAATGCAGTTTCTCAACTTGAAAGTCTGCATTTCAGAACAGTTTCTAATGAAAGAAATGGTTGTTCATGGAAATCCAGTCTGTCTCTGGCCTCTGCCATGGGTTTATTAAGTCACCAGGGGCACGGATTTCTCTTTGCAGTTTCCTATCCATTAACAGTATTACCTCTGAGCATTTCCTGCCACGTGTCCCCCCAGGGAGGTGCCCAGAGCTGGACGCTCTCCAGCACAGGGTGACAGAGGGAGGCTGAGGCTGAAATTGGGGTGTTTGAATTTCCATATTTCATTTCCTTCAGCACCGTGCAGAGTTTCTGTTTCCATCAGAGATGAAGATAACTTTGATCAGGCTATTTTTATTTTGTAATACATTTTTTCATTGCTGCATGATCCCCTCTTCTTGCCTTGAACTGAACCACAATGAGTTGTCTCCCTGTTTTCAATCATCAATTCTTTGGGGAAAAAGAAAACAAGGCAATCACACAGCAGGGACAAGAACATATATTTTTTATAAGGATCCCCTGGATGTTTTTCAGCGAGGCTGGTTTTATTCTCATCCCTTAGTGAGAACCAGAGGAACATTCTCGGGAGGCTGAACTGGCATTTGGGCACCTATCAAATTTGGCTCTCACTAAAACTCATTTCCTTGCAGTCTCCTTGAATTAATTCTGGTGGTTGACACATGACTGTCCTGGCTCACTACAAAGTCCATTTCAAACCTCATAGAAACTGCATTCCTGGATCCTTCTTGAAAGCATAATTGTGTTCCTTCTAAATTTAATTATTTTAATTGCTAGCCAAAAGAACTTTCTTTCATTACACTCACGTAAAGCTTATCATTTCCCTCCTCCTACAGTCACTAACCAACGCGCATAAAAGAAAATACATTAAATTGATTTTCTTCCATAGGAAATACATCAAGGAATGGAGAGGATTGATTTCCCTCCATAGGAAACAAGACATAAATGTTTTTAATCCAGGTACTGCATTCAGTTACCATGTACAGTATGAAAAACTGTGCCATAAAAATGAAATTAAATGCATAATAGCATGGGAAAATCTTCCCTCATATTATCTTAAAGTATCCATTTTTTTTGGAGGACACAAAATAAACCTTCAAGTGTTACCTACACCCATCTATTTTCCAGCGGGTTCTAGTACTTATTTATGCACCTTTCTGGGATGCTCTTTGGAAAGGACCATGTTTCATCATCTCTCTCTGATTTCAGTGAGCAGACTTGGAATGCAATGCACTCACTAAATTTGAGTAAGAGTGACAAATCTCACCCTGGGCTGTGGCAGACTGCACTCTTCCATCAAGTATCAATCCTGTGACGATTTATAACTGAGGATATAGTTCACAGCCTCCTTTAAAGTTTGTACCTCAAGGCTGTACCATCCTTGACTTTAAAATCATCCATGCAGATTTTATGGGTCAAAGATGTAATTATATAAAATTTTAATAAATCTTGTGGCCTGTATAAGGCAAAAAGAAGGCAAAGTTAGAAATGCCAGAGTCAAACATTGCAGAGTTTTCAGTTCAACTATTCCATTAAATCTTGGGCTTATTCTCAGTGAAAATACATTAGTTGTTACATCCTTCTGAGGTAGTTATCACAGACATGCTGTTGTTGAACAGAAGATTTCCCCATATTTTCCATTCAAAAATAATTCCCAGCAGCTCTTCTCTTCTGCAGAGCAGGCACAAGGGGAGAATTGATTTTGTTTCATTGTTTTATGATCTCCACAGCCACAGGAGGTGCTGGGTGCTATACAGGGGCTGTTGTGTGTTTGTGCAGAAAGGATCCGTGTGCCGTCACACCCTCACTCTGGGCAGGCAGCAGGAGCCAGGGAAGTGCAGCAGGAATGGCCTGTGCACCAGTGCTCCCAGCAAGGGAGGGACATTCACTTGCTGCTGACTGCTTCACTTCTGAGCCTTCTGTTGCCTTGAACACAACATTTACATTTCCCTTTCTCTTCAAGCCCAGTTCCCTGGTTAATAAACACTAGATCTTCTTTGATCATATTCATCAAAAGTTGTGCGGATGCGATCTTTTTGATTGGCATTTGCTATTTCTGTAAACAAAATATCAGCAAAACGTTGACTCTGTTCTATCCGCCAGAAAGGGACCCAGTTATTGATCTGGACATTAGGCTGCCATTTTATTGGAAGACTGATTATCTTTGTATCTAAATTGGCAGAAGATATCAATAAGAAACTTCCTATCTTAGCATAGATGCAGGCACGTCCTCTTTCCAGGGTACCATGTTGGACAACAGCAGTCATGATTTCCTTCATGGCTCTCTAACAGTCATTATCTGCCATTGAAAAATAGAGATCAGTTTTAGATCAGTAGTTCTGAAGTCCGACACACAGAGTGCCATTACTGGAACTGGAGATCAAATTCAGTTTCTAGGGTCCCGTTTTTAATTGTCCAACAAAACATGCAGTCCTAATTTTTCTAATTGCCTTGTGCCATCAGTGTACCAGAAATGCACACATGTCATCTCCATCTCCGGTTTTGATTTCAGAGGATGACAGAACCACAGAATGGGTCAGGTTGGAAGGGACCACAGTGGATCATCTGGTCCCACTTCAGTGCTCAGGCAGGATCATCCCAGAGCACATTGCCTGGGATTGCTTGCTTTAGCCGTGCATTTACCATATCTAAGCTGTGCAGATGGCAGGAAGAAAAAGCCCCACCTAGCTCAGAAGTACAGCTCCCCTTGAGCTGTGCTGCAAGGGGAACCAGAAACGTTGGTGACAATTCATGTGTAGCTGGTTTGTGCTCACTGTGTCAATGTGCCACTCCCAAATATGCAGGTAGTTCTGCAGGCTCTGCAAAGCTTTTCCTCATTCTGGTAGCCCCTAAACTCACAAGGTAGTTTTACTACCTTTCCTAGGATTTTAATCATCTGCCTTTCTAACATTTTCTCAAAGATTTGGATCACCTTGGCATTTTTTACCAGAGCTCAAATAGGCTCTTTGACAACCTTTAATGACAGCTATTCAAGGGATGGTGGTTGAGTCTGCTACAAGTATACCACTCCATTTTGATGTTCATTTATAGACAAAGGGTAAATAAAACCACAAGATGTATCCGGGGATGCATGTTGGCCATGCTGGTGAAATATTCCAGTCTCATGCTGGGAGATTTCCACACTTATATTGGCAAGGTCTCCCCTACAAGAGAAGCGCTACTCTGAAAATAAAAAAATGCCTTTTGCCTAGGATTTTTTCAGTCCCTAGGTTTACAGGGATACACGAGATCCAGCCACAGTTCCAAAACTTGCTCCTTCTTGCTAGTTAAGGGTTTGTTTCTGCAGGCAGAAAGCCAGACCAGAGCATTTGTCAGATCACAGAACATTAAGGATTATCTTTCACCTGTCTGTGCTGCTGGCCAGGACACACTGCTTGTCTCCCTGAGCTCAATTCCAAGGAATAGGCTAATTTCTTTAATTGATTCCTAATCTGAAAGATGCCTTCCTAGGAGTAATGGAGGGAAACAGTGCTTATTCCACACCTGCTTGGTTTATGCTCTTCTATTCAGTATCTTCACAGAAAGAAAATGTAACAACACTTGAATTCTCTTGCCAATGAGACACGGATGATAAACTCTCTGTTCTCTGCAAGAATTTCAACACATCAGTAAGACTCAAACAGTTAAAGCTGAATTCACATGAGGAGGGAGTTACACCACTGGAAAGGAAGAAGAATTTTGAAATGTTTGCAGACTTCACTCCTCCTGTGACTGATGCCCAGCATGGTCCCCATTCCTGTCAGACAGCAGAAGCAGCAGCTTGTAGTTTCTATAAGCCCCTGTTGACTAGAATTCCATTTATCAGATAGTGTCTCACGCCTGCCTGTGTGCCGTTGTTAGACACGTTCCTGTCAGTACAACAGGGCAACAATTTAACTGGACATATTGGTACCCAGGACAGGAATGCAGGACACAAAGGAATGGGCCATTCTGGATGTTTCTCATTCTCCAGTGTCTTTTCAGAAAGTGCCCTTATCCTAACCCTCAAGTTATCAGTGGCTTTGCTTATCCTAGAGATTTCCCATAGCAACAGGATTAAGGTTTTGGTCAAAATGTGCTTTGCAGGTGACAAGACGCCTCGTGTCACAAGGGCTGCCAGAGCAAGGGGCAGCACTTCCTCATTGACCTCAGCAAGATATTTCACTGCATAAAAGCCTCTCTGTCAAATAGAGGCCAAGAATAAGGTTTTGGCCATCCTTTTTGTGTACATAACTTAGAGACTATGGAGCAAAACCACATGCAACACTAACAATGAGTCGTTAATTGCTAAAATGTCACCGCATCATTGAGAACAGTTCCTGGTAAAGCTGTCATGAGCTGCTGTCAGCTTGTCTGCTTGATCTATTAATCTGTTACCGCTGCAAATGTGACCCTTATTTCCTTGTTTTTCACATGTGGCATCTTGTTAAAAACTTTGTCCAAACTTTCAGCAAAACAGTAATTTTCTTCAGTTACTCACTGTGGCATAAAAGGTCTTGACCTCCAGATGAGGATCTCCAGCCATAGCTCACTTGTAAATAAATATAAAGGCAAACAACTTAAAGCCATTAAGGAGAGAGACAAAGTTTGTTTATTCTGCCACAGCTACTTATACTGCCTGTATTCATTTCTAGAAATAACATTGCTACTTTATAGTTCAGAGGAGGCTGTAAATTAACCAGCACTGTGCTGGATATATTCACAGTTACCATTTGCCATTGCCAACCACATATAGATTTCCAATAAACAGCTCTCATTCATTGTAAAAATTAGATAATTGAAACTATCTATTTGCTTCAAGGCTGTGGTCTCAGAGGTGATGCTTCTGTGTTGCCACGACAAGTGGGAGACAGCAGCCATAATTCACTTCCACAATACTCTTTGCCTATTATTTTTTGTCAGTAATAAGCACATTTTATGAGGTACTGGAGCTTATGAGTCTGCCCACAGCTCTTCTGCCTGAGGAACTCTCCTTTTTCCCCCTTTTACCATCCCTTACCTCAGTAGAGGTATTTAAAAATGATAAGAGAATAGAATCTTGTCAGAAATAGCAATCTCAAACTACTCTACCATCTTTTCCATGCTGCAGATTTCCAGCCATTGATTATTATACAGACTCTGAAGTAAACACATTCATGATAGTGGGAAATGTATAGCAAACACTACCAAACAAATTTTCATGCAGCCCTTTCCATTGAAGAGTAACTTATCTACTGAAGTACTAATTAATCTTTGCCTGTGTGATTAAAATTTTCGGGTTGAAAACATGTATTTTGTGTTAGACTACAGCAAAGTAGAAGAGGTAGAGAAAGGTTCAACTGGTGTAAAATGCTTGCCTCAATATCAACAAATAAATAGTTTTAAATCTCCACTTTAAACAGAAAAAAATCAGAAATTAGAAGTTTCCCACTTACGAAATGCCTCTTTATGGTTTTCTCATCATAATTTTCATCCAATGCTACAACACTTTAATAGACTCCTTGTTACAGTAAAACTTAGTAATTTTTCAAAACCTGTATTCATCATGAGGAAATGTGAGATGGACCACAGGGATCCATCCCTAGGATGGCTCTTGCACTTGGAGCTATGCTAATTTATTTTTTTTTCAGAATAATCATTGAGATTACATGCTCCCTAACTGAAAATCAGTCAAATATATCCCCTGATAGTTTAGGGAGTTGGTGAGTGGATGATCCATCACCCATTTCCCAGACACAGAGCTATTCCTGAGCCACTGCACCTTGTCATCTGACAGACTGCTGCTCACATCCCTGTGAGGCAGTTTATAAAATCTTATGGAGTCACTTTTCTACTTCATGAAGTAGTGTGGAGATATCAGACATTATTTATACTACATATCACTAGCTTGAAACCAAAATAAATCTGCAACAAAATTACATCTGCATTTCTCTCAGAAAAATTAAAACAAAGCTGGTCAGGAATTCATAAAGGAAAAGTTTTCTCTTGTTTTAATGCATGAATTGCTGGCAGCTGCACGTGCCTTGCATTTGTAAGCCGAGGAGCAGAAGAAACCGGTTTGTGTTCCTGTGCTACCTGAGCCTTTTCCCACATCCTCAGGAAGCTCCATAATTACAGAGAAAAGAGAAACTTTGGATTGAATGTTTGTCTCAACCATTTTCATGTAAAGGAGAGTTTCAGCCTCATGCAGAAATGCTTCCAAAATTATCAGATTCCCTCAGATTTCTGTGTCTTGAAAAGCAGTTTTCTTGTCCTACAGTGAGAAAATGAGTTTAAACCCCAACATCTTTGTTCAAGCTGATGCCTCAAAAGGCTGACCTGGAACAGAGACGAGACAGAGCAAAAAGGAATGAAGTAGGTATTTATTGAAAGACCTTAAAAGGATACACCTTGGGCAGCACAAGAGCCTGGCCATGGCTGCACCCAGGATGGATCCAAGATGGATCCCAGTCATGAGTTTTACACTTTTATAAGTTTTGGTTCATCTACATATTGGGTTCAATTGTCCAATTACTGTTCCAGGGATTTACTGATTCCAGGGAATTACTGATTCTCCAGCTGGGAAGGGATATTTTTCTAACTGCCCTGTGGAGGGACCCTACCAACACCTCATATGAAGCTTCAGATTTACATACCAGACAGCAGAGAATCCGAAAAACATAAAAGCAAAAACCAAAGGCACCAGAGCTGTTTTTTTAGGTAACTGTCTGGTGTTCCCACAAGCAGCCTTTGCTCAGCACTGGTGACATGAGCAGAGCTCTGCAGGAAGGACCCGGCAAAACCAAAGAAAGTGGCAAGAGCAAGGGTGGAACAGATTGAATTTTGTCCCTTCTAGTGAAGGACTTGCTGCTGAGGCATCCCTAAGAGCAGCTCACCTCCACTGCACTCAAAGGGAGCAGGATTTTGTGCAATCTGTTAATAAATATGGCTGCTCCAAAGGAATTCTTCATCCCTATTATCATTTGTAGTCCCACAGGAAGAGGATTAATGAGGGTAATACTGGCAACTGCCCAGGCTAAAAGGGCAATATCACTCAAGAGATGTCATCAGCAGCTACAGGGGGAATATTTGAGTGAGTAACTCAGAAGCATCAAGGCCTTTACCCTTATAATTATGCTATACTTCATATATCATTTCCAGCCATGTTCTGCATCATTCCCTTCATGATCAAAAATTATCTTTTTACTCTTACTAACAATATTTAAACCAATATGTACCTGCAGGGAAATATGTGATTGCTCTGAAAGAGAGAACTTCAAATATTGAAATTGGCAAATCCTTTATGCATAAGCCAAGAATTTTGTTGCACTTGTTAAAACCTAAATATGCAATACTGAAAAAAAAAAAGGATATAATTATAATTTATGGAGAGAGTATTCAGTAAGCAGTGTGATTCAAGTTGTATGTATATGTTGCTTTAAATAGCCATTCTTCTGCATGAAAACTATGAGTTCAAACAGAACAAATGAATAACTGGAATTCAAGTTGGTGTTTTATTCCATATAATGACCATTCAAATAGAAAAATCTCTGCTGATTACATTCATTTATGGGCCTTGGTAACCATAAGAAGGTATTTTAGCTAATTTATGAAGATTACAATAGTCATGACTTATAGGAAACAATTTATACAAGCAGTTCTAAAATATACTTTTAGATTAGTAAAGAGCTAAAATTCTGGCAGTGGATGAATTAGCAAAGAGAAGATGCACAATAGTATTGATTAAAATTTGCATAATATCTGCTTAATTAAAAAAAAGTAGTGTTATATATTGCAGCCAATAGATTAATCCACTTTTCAACTAGTTTTAAAAGAATAACGTAATTGTAGATCAGAAATATTTTTTCCTGCAAGCAATTTGCCAAATAAGGGGCTAAAATGTAAAATATTTTTTCCATTAGTTTTAGGTAATTGAAATGCAAAGTGCTAAGCACTTAATCTTTCCAGGCAGGAAAAGCTGCCTGCTGTCAGATTTTATTAAGTCTTTTTGCTGCTCTTTGTATAGTCAATAACAAGTGTCTAAACCCAGGAAATGATGTAGAGGTAGTGTTCAAAGGTAAGGATATGATAAGGTGGTGTTTGCATTCAGGATAATATGAAAAAGTCCAACATGTACACAGGAAGATTATTCTCTATGTCAACTAATTAGCATGTTTATTGGAAGCATTAATTATTCTGACAACCAAAGAGATTTTTAAGTGTGTTAACTCTTCATATGTTCATTTCCTACATGCCTTTCTAGGCAGACTGTTTATATGTTTATACTAATAAAGTTTAAAAAATGGTTCTTTCTAATTTTAATACCTGCTAGTAAATAAAAAATAAATTCTACTGGGAATAAGTGAGTTTCAAAACAAATCCAAGACAAACAAAATTCTGACAAAAATCAGAAAGTCCTTGGCACCTTCCAGGAGCCAGCCTCCCATTTTTAGTGCGTGATGCTATCTGCACCTCAGAAAAATGGTTTAACTTTAAACCTCCACCTGAAAACACAACAGCTTACAAGATCTCAGATATCAAAGCAACCACTGAACACAGGTGCAGGTCCATGCCCACTAGACATATAAACAATGCAGCTTCCTGATGTGTCCCAAAATGTAGCTCCTGGAAGCTCCAAAGAGGAAATCCCTGGTTCCAGCCCCTGTCCCACAGAGATGGGTCCAGCAGCATCTCCTGTACTCCAAAAGCCTCCTGCCAAAGCCTGTGCTGCCACAAAGCACAGCTGATTGCCACAGGGATTGACAAAATGCTGGGGAGGGTTTGGGAGCTGACGCCTGAAGTTCTGAGCAGATAAATAAAAGCATTGTCAGGTTTGATCATGCAGCCCCAGTGCAACACTTAAGTAAGGGTTTGGTGTTGGATCTGCCCATAAATTAAATAATTTGGTGTACAGCTTTGCTGCTTAGAGCAACCACTGCATTGCCAGGACCACCCTCTCCCACCAGCCTCTTCCCCAGTGTCGTTCTTGCTCACACTGAAATTTTTAGAGACAAACAACCATTTTCACTGTGCCCAAAAGCACTGTTTGGAGCAATATTTTCCAGTCTCAATCTCACACATCCGTTCCCTGCAGAAGGAAAAAGGAATTATTTAATGTTTTTCTACTCTTTGTGGTGTGCCAATGCACAGCTCTTTGAGAGCAATACAAATATGCCCTATTTTCTCCTACCTTTCTTCTTTCCCATTATTTTCTTTCAACTTTCTTTGCAATTTTTCTTTCTTTCATTTCCCCTAGTGTTATTTTCCCTGTCTACCTTTCTCATCCTTTAACCATCCTATTCTCAGTTCCATCTCTTTACACCCATATCTGAGTCAATCTTTCTTCCCTGACTTCTCCTCACTTTCCCTCGCTGCTTCTCATCTCCAACTTTTCCTTTCACCTTTATCTCTGTGCTGAGGCGTTTCAGTACACACTGCACACATTCTCCTTCTGCTAATACATCCATCAAATTATCTGCTATTGGCATGAATGCATATGCAGAGAAAACTGGGTGTTTATTAATAGCTCAGAGCTGCTGACCACTGAGGGGTTTTTTACATCACATTAAATGTTTTTCTTGAGATTTTCTCCTGTTACTCCTGTGTCTACATTACAAACCAGCAAGACTGGGACCTTTGTCTATAACACTTTGAAAAAAACCTCATACCTAGGGCCATCATGTAGCCTTTCTTTTTCTCCTGTCAGCTTCTCCTGGTTTCCTCTTCCTCTGAAAAACCAAACAGATACAGATCTAATTACCAGTATCTCAGGCTATCATTAGCAAAGTAGACACAGAGTGAATTGAATGTCACTTCAGGGAGATCATTACTTGAACAATCCCACAAAGCTCTTTAATATACCTTGCTTTGAAACTGCACCTCAAGCACTTTGCAAGAACTCAATAATACACTTGTGAGGCTGAATAATTGTGGGTACAAACAGAGAATTTAAGAATCTGCATTTAAAAAGTTAAAAAACCTAAATCAAGATAAAATCCAAAGAACAGCAAAGTGGCTGTGGGTGAGCTGATAATGGTTTCTATCCAGAAACAAAATCTGACAGAGGTATTAACTGTGCACAACTCTGCACTTTAAAGCAGCTCCTGGCCTGGCGCAAGGAGCAGCACTCCAGAGATTTCAGTTATCTGTACAAAGCTACAATTCAAGAGTCACGATTTTGTAACTGTTTAGGGCTACAGGGACAAAGGTAACTGTAGTTAACTACTAGAGACTCATCTGCCCTTCCAGGTGTATCAAAATCTATGTTATTTGGATATAATTATATCTACTATTAAATCTGATATTAAATACACCAGTGTCACATACTGAATGCAGCATTGATTATTACATTCTATGGTTTTTCAGACGTGTTCCAATCACACTTTTGTGTGGTAGCAAAATCAGTCCAAAAGGAATAAAACAACTGAAACAACTGGTTTTAAAAAAGTGGAACAAAGTTTAAAAAGTGCAAATCTCATAGAATAGCAAACAGAGATCTTACTATTTTGATTGAGTTAATTTATCATTAGCACTAAAATGTACCTTTTGTATGAGATAACTGATAACTTTTGGCTGCAAAGCAGGTTCCTTCTCACGGGAAGAAAGGGAGATCCAAGCCAGCAGTGGAGAACTTCAGCCAAAATACAGTTTCACAAAAGACTAAAAAAATGAAAGGGGAAAATAAATTGCTGAAAAAAATTATTGGCTTGATATTTAAAACTGCTGAGCATCTACAAGTCCCATTTAAGTCACAGGGAGCTAAAACCATTGACAACCATTGTAAATCAGGCTGGATAAGTGGCAGGACCAATAACAAGCCCAGTTTACCAAAGAGATTTCATAAGCTAACGATGTGAAATAAGAGCTCTCACTTGAGCTTAGTGGCAAAAGAAAATAATACAGCTTGACAAGAAAGCTCTCAGAATCCATGATACAAACATTTATCAATTTTTTTGAGTGTTTTCTTTTAAAGAAGACTCATTTTCTCTGTCATGTTTCTGATAAGGAAAGCGTTTCAGTGACAAGTACAGGATTATATGCAAACCAAAACTGTACAAACAAATCAGTATTCAAGAGAAATTTTAGTAAGAATATATATGTGTCAAAGCTTGCCTCAGTGATTTTACTTTTAGCTTTGTTTTTTTCAAGAATGTACTGAAAATAATGAGGAAGAAAACCTCTTCGGTGTCCTTTGACACAGAAGGATTACAAAGATAAGCGAGCATCTTATAATTGTCTACTGGATGGTACCATCCAAGGTGTTTGAACCTCTTTTTGCACCCAGGTCATAATATTCTTACTTCTCTGGACACCTCTATCCCCAGATTTGTGAAGAGTACCATAAACTGCTAAAATCTTTGGGCACAGTGAAGAAACAGTGAAGCATTTCAGTGTTGTCTGAAATGAAATCCGGGGCAACTGCTCTGAAAATCCCTGCAGTCTGGGAAGGAGTAAAAATTATTTCAGGAGCATTTATCAATATTTTCAATTTCTTTTAATGATACCTAGGCCACTACAAATGGTGTGTTTTATCATTGGATGCACTGAGAAGATCTGACTGCTGAGATGCCATTAAATTAGCACTACTCACATTGAAAACTGTCTCAAATTGGCCTTTTTTTTAGTAAGAAAGAAATGTTTTTTGTTCCTTCCTGCAATTTGTCAGAGCCACACAAATCTATTACATGGCTTGACACATTTTTGAAGAGTAATTTCTGAAAGAATTCATAAGAGAAAGATGAATCCACATGTCAAGACACAGAGACATCTCAGTGAAATATTGTGCAGATCATCCTCCGCACAGGCAAAATTAAGTGGACATTTCCCTGCTTCTATTTACACCATTTTCACACTGTTTCACATCCCCAGACCCCTTGGAAGAACCCTCTAGGGGACAGGAGTATTTGCTGCTACCAGCCACTGGTTTTCCAGAAAACCTGCCCGGGTCAGCCTACTCCAACTACTCAGGGGGCCAGCCTGGAAGGGGAGAGACAAGGCAGCCTCTGGTACAAGATGGAGTTTTGAGAAATTACTCTCTGACTGCAGAAAATCCTGGGAAAATCAAGACTGAGTCACTTGCTGAACGACAGATTAGAAATCCCCACCTTCAGTGAAGTGTAAGACGTCTGAACTGGTAATTCCACCCATTGCAGAGGGGAATGATCTATCCAAGCACTCTGTACGCCCCTGGACCAGTATTTTTTAAGTGAACAATTAAAAAGAGAGACAAAAACATTCCAGCCAACTGGCAGCAGTAACCTGGCTGCTGTGATGAGCACCCAGGCACAGCACATGGGTCTGGGAGACTGTTTGAAAGCATTCCATCTCCAGTACACATCAAAACCTCCAGGTGACAAACTTGTACACTGGGAAGACTTGAATTCAGCTGAAGCCTGATAACTTTTTGACCACTTTTCTGATAGGTCTGAAATAAATGGAGTAGGGAGAGAAGCCAAGAAATTTTTCATGTACCACAGTTCTTCTCTGCTGTTACATTTTCTAAAATATAAAGCTGGGTTTCTATATCATAAAGCAGGGTGGATCTAGGCCTCACCCACTCTTTTATCACCACCCTTCACATCTTCAAGAATTTCAAATGTTCAAGGTAAACTCACCTTGGGTTTTATGTTTTTCAAGCCCTGGATGCTCTAATAGATTTTCTTCCTTTCAAATGCAGGTTGATTTTGTTGCACCAAACTTAATTTGTTGCTCCTGACTCCAGAGAGTGGCATCACAATATCCCTCACTTCACACTCCAGTGGTGATGCTGTGCAGTCATACTACAGTAGGAAAGGTCAAAATCTGACCACTCTGTGTTAAAGAGGCTTTACCTTCCCTTTAGGTTAGCTAGGTTGCTTCCAGTGCATTTAGAAAAAGTCCAATAAAGTTTAACACTATGAAATTCAGTGGAAAGTATGGTTCATAGTGTAATATAATGTAATATAGTCCCAAAACTCTTTTTTTTCTTCCTTTTCTTTTGCAGTTCTCTGAAGTCCCCCTCAGCTTTGGTTTCCAAAACCCCAGGAAAATACAGGAATTTCAACTGAGGTCTTCCACAGACTAAGATGGGTTTTATTGTGCCATTCTCTTTCATGTAAGGATGCCTTAAACTTAAGACAATTGCAAGAGGGAAGGAAACAAAGAGGAATTAAAAGACTAATGTAGTGAATAATCTTTTTTCCTCTGAAGGAGGAGCACAGTATTTTTCTGTGATGTCTCCACTAACTTTTACTGTTTTCTTACCTCAGGTCCTCTTCACCTAGTTCAAGGCAAAGTGGGGCCAAAATTCAAAGCAGAACTTTGTTGAATGGCTCTTGCACTTTGGCTAGGAATTCTGGCTGAGTTAGGAAATGTATTTTAGAGGAAAATAGATATAGGAAGAAGAAGGAAGTGTCTACAGTTTTGCCTTATAAACAGCTTAGCTCAATGAGGCCTCTCCAATGAAGCCTTGAGTGCTTTGCCATGCAATTAAGAAGCTAATTATCCTCATGCAGACATGTCATTTTTGGGACACTGAGCCTTTCTCCACTAATGCGATAATTTCTCTTTTCAGATTAAGATGTAAACACTTTCATGGATGTAAATGTTTGCACAAAAGAATTGCTTTTAAACACTTCACTGGTGAAAGTCACAGAAAAGCCTATTGATGCACAAAACTTAGCTTATATTTCCAGAGCTAGTCAGGTGTTTGTTACACCTCTGAGAGCACAAACCAGGGGTAATGAGGAGCGTTCTGGTTCTGATCCTTTTATATTCTGTGATGTGTCTTGTCTGCTTTATTCACATATCAAATACCAGTCACTGTACTATAGAGAAGCTGCTAAGCTGCAGAAACGGGCTGTAATAAGCTTTTCAAGCACCTGATGTGGGAAAACAGAGTACTTGTTTATATATTCTGGGAAGTTTTGGAAATGTGGGTTAAACATGCAGTATCCGTAAGATGCAAAACATTTTATTTTACAACACCAGCAGTTATAACAGTGTGAGAATTTTTACTTTACTTTATATCATAGCAGCTAATGAAGCCATTACTTTTTTTTCTGAATTCAACTCACTAATAGTTTCAGTGGAAAAGTTATTCAAAACACTTCACCAGAGGCATCCCTAATGTTCCACCAGTAAATAACATATTTCATTTATAAACCTGTTTTCCGTCCCACTTGGCTGGTCCTTTAGAAGCCTGTCAATAGACCAGGGAAATCCAATTTTCAAACTCGGCTAAATCTCATTTTCAAAAGTGATTTCAGTGCTCAGAACTTGTCCTCACTTCTGTCAAAGATACGATTGTAATTCAGATAGGCGTCTCAGCACTAAATAACTGTGCAAGGTATGATCCTGATACTCCTGACACAGCACAGGGGCCAAATGGGAGAACTTGCAGTAAATCCTGGATGGGTTTGTGACCCTGCCTGGGCTGCCATGGTTATATTGCTGTCTGTGCTCTAACACTGGCTTTGATCTCACTGTGCAGGCTGCAGTCTGAATTCAGCCCTTCACAGACAGGGTGTCCACATGCATGATTTTACATTGATATGTTTTACCTTATGCTTATAATGAGCTAGAAGTGATTACATAGCTACAACCCCATCGAAAGTCAACAAAATCTGACTTCCAGGACCTCTTGAAAAACAGTAAACGAAAATCCTTAGAACAATCCTAATTTTGAACACGTTTTATAACTGTACAATTAAAAATTGAAACAGTAATATTGTGTAAAAGGCGAGAAGAATCCAACTAATCTCTCAAAAACTGCTGAATCTAACAAACTTCCAGCACATATAGAGAATATTTTGCCTTTTAGTAGGGGTATTAAGCACTGAGCTGAGCTGAGCTGCCTTGCAAAAGCCCCTGCAATGCAAAGTAACCCCCTCACAGCTGGTGGGTTTAGTGCCTCTGGGTAAAGCTTGCCCTGGTTTGGAAAGTCCTGAATATGAGTAGGTGTTAATACTTACAGCAATTTGTAGAAGGGAAAAGAGCATATAGGATAGAAATCCACTCCTCATTTTATTAACCAAGTATTTAAGCATGTGTATAAGTCACTTGAGGCTCCAGTGGGAGTGCCGAAAAATTTTTTCTTGTTTAGCAGCTGCAAAGTTTTAAGAAAATCTAAAAGTTTGTATGAAGAGGAATAATAAGTCATGAGGAAAAAAGATCTGCAACTTGCATCATTTTATCTGGAGATACATGTAGCATGTTGGCAATTCTAAAGGAGTTTTTTGCACAAACAAGACCACAAGAATGAGTAAATGCAACTCCATGGAAGAGTTGTGTAAATAAACAGATCTCACAGAAAGCTACCTCATGGCATTTTCTGTACATGGCAAAGATTATTCAGCCAATTAAGCCATTGAAATTGACTTCTGACTTAATTACTTGAATTTCTGACTCTCAGAACATTCCCTCCTACACACAGCAAAATGACCTTATGACTGAGCATTGAGATCGAATGGTATCAATCTAAAAAAAGCTGTAGCACTTTACCATGCTGGAGACTGCTTTCTGGAATGAGAAAACAGTAAAATTGCTAAATTGTTTGGGGAATACTCATTGATAACACATACAGTCAACTTCTTTTCTTCTGCCAGGTTTTAAATTACACTGTCTAGGTATTACATGTTCCCTTGTTTTTAAATACATTTTCCCCCAGCTTTGCTTCTAAAACTCAGTGTAAGTCATCTGCTTCCCGAGTCTAGTGCTAGTATTTTTAGAGTTTTATTATGTGCATGTGAATGACTTATTACTATAGGATTGCTCATAAGTACAGGTTGACACTTAGGATTCTTCCCAAGTTTATGAAATAACTTGATTTCAACCCCAAAATTTTCAATATACTGCCAATTTTAAAATTTGAATGTGCTCTTATAAGAGGTGTTTGACACAAGCAATCAATTCTAGAGTTTTCTTTTATATATGTACATATATTCCAGAAAGCAATAAGGAAAGGTCAAACTGGTGACTGTTAAAGCTTCTATTAAGAAATGTCATGAGGTTATTACATTTTAATCAATGTACAAAGGAGTTTTTTTTCAGAAAATCTTTTTCTAATCATAGAAAATTTGCAATTCTTAAACAAGGGAAAACTTAACATGAGTCTAGTGGTTACAAAACTTCATCTGCTTTGATCTTTTCAGGGGGAAGGTGTTATGGGAAAGTATGTTCCCCTCTATTCTGTTTGATAGCCCCAGTCTTGGCAGAAGCTCTTATATTATCTTTGGATCCATTTCAATGTGCTGAAAATCTCTCTCCATGGAGAAAACTTCATCTCAGCCTTTTAAGGATAAATATGCCAACATTATAATGAGCTAAAGGGAAACACAAAAGCAGCTGAAGGTTTGAAAGTATTGTGTTGATGTTGTTCGTTGTGGTATTGAACCAGAGAAAGCTGGACTTTTCTAATTCCCAATGTCCTACCCCATAAAAATCTAAATGTTAGCTCTTCACAGACTGTAAGACCTCACTCAAGACCTTATGGTTTGGGTCAAGGATTTGAACAGGAAAAACCTGGCTGAGGCACACTCTTCTCATATTACTGAAACTTTGGGGTCACAGTCTGCCGTTAATGTGTGATGCTTGCTTTGATTTTTATGATCAGAGGGGATATATTCATTTATACTCCTTTGACTGTCTTAGAAATAGCATCAGAATTGCCAAGAGAATTAGGTCAGACTTCTTCGGGAAAACTCAGTGTCCATTATGAGAATGACAAGAGACAGAATACTCTCCAGTGAATCCTATTCAATGTAAATTGAGAGGAACTACATGCTGAAATGATACACAACATTGTGTCTGAACTCTACAGAATCAAATTATAAAACAAAGTTAACTTCTCTCCGTGTTCACCTTTGATGTGTCTCATTGATGGCAATGGGAGTTCAACACAAGGAGAATTCAGATGCCATCCAGACATCAGAGATGCAAACTAGCAGCTTTTGCAATTGGCAGGTTTCTGCAGAGCCCTGTAAGAGAGTCATGTTTGCCTTCAGTAAACATGTTTTGGCATCTAAATAATTCAAATTTCCCTGGGTTTCAGCTGTGAACACTTCCAGTTCAGAAGTTCCACCAAACTGATCCATGAAGGTTCTTGCAGAGCCCTACAAGCTCTGAAACACTGTAGTAAACTTCTTACAGGAAAGTCCTGAACAGAGACCTGCTTTACAGTTATCTGCAGGGTTTTATTTGTTGTACAGAGACCTGCTTTGCAGTTATCTGCACGGTTTCATTTGTAGCTGCTTTGGCTGTAGGAAGGCTCTTCTCACACAGGGAGTCCTGTGCTGGACGTTCTGCAAAGCAGTGAGGAGTGAGAAGCACCGAGATCAGTGCTTTGAATGCCAAGGCCAGAGAACAAGGAGAGGGAGGAGGAGCTCCAGGCTCTGGAGCTGGAATTTCCCTGCAGCCTGTGGAGAGGACTGCACTGGGGCGGATATCTACACTTCAGCCCATGGAGAACCCCAAGCCAGAGCAAGTGTTCCTGCACCCCAGCTCCAGATTAAATTAATTTCCCACAAATCAAGTCTATTTGCTCTTTTTGGTAATAGGTGAGTGATACCCCCGCTTTTTATTGGAGCCCAGGAGCATTTTTGTGCTATGTTCTCCCTGGCCAGCTGAGGAGGGGAAGTAGGAGAGCAGCTGGGAGGAGTCTGGCAGCCAGCCAAGGTACCAGTCCACCACAATCATATCCCAGGTAATTCAGGTGCTTGATTTCTGAGGGCACCGTGCTCCCTAAATATAACAAGAACACCCTGTGTACATTCCTGGATGCTTTCTTTTTTAAAGAGAGACTGAAAAAGGAGATAGAATATGTCAGATAGAGTAATGAGACCAGCCCTTGGAAACAAATTATTAAAATATTTCTAAATTTTATGGTCTTGCCCTCTGAGGAAGATAATTCTTCTGTTTCATTGAATATTCAATATGGTTGCTTTCCAGAAGTGTTTGTGTGTTATCATTTCAGAATGATGTAAAGATAAGGGGAGTCGAGACCTAGTTTGCTTTTTCTGATAACCAACAATTTGTTTTAGCATTTAGGAAGGCTACAACATACTATATGGAGCCAAATACTTTTGAATCTGACAGCTACTTCCCAATAATTTCTTTAGTTTGCTTTTAGAAGTTTCAGAAGTCACCTAGCAGTCCTTTCACTGAGCAGACTTTCTCTGGCCTTAAAGACCCAAAGCACATTAACTGCAAAAAGCATCTATTTACAAACTAGATGTGTTTTCACTTACTCAAAGGGGAACAGGAATCAGAATGTACAGTCCATTAGGAACCATGGAAAGCTAGCACAAAATCTAATGAAACAAGGTGGAGGTAAAGAAGGAACAGTTAATCTGTACTTTCAAGGCTTTGCGTATGCAGAAGGTGACAAGAATAATTGCCATGGGAAGACCAAAAGATTACTTAAAATTTATTTTGAATGTGTATGTAACTGAGGCAAAACTGTAAGAGACACTTTCATTGAACTTGTAAGGTACCAAGTCCAACTCTCCTTTCAAACATCACCCAAAAAGGGACACAAGGACATAAAAGCCTTACAAATGTGTTCTATCTAAAAGTTGTAATGTCAGCCTCTTCATCAAATTTAATTCAAATAATTCTGGAACCCATGAGCTGAGAATTGCCATTTATGGAATACATTTAGAGTAGCATAACAAAGAGGTTGTGTTTCCCGCTCACAGTATGACCAGCACTGCCACAGGCCTGGTCCTCCCTCAAAGTTTAAATGAGACACTTGGTCATTCCAAAAGCCATCTCATGTGCCCTGTCCTAGTTACAGTTCCCCAAGAGCAAGGCAAGGGAGTTAGCAAGGAGGAAGCCAAGAAGGGCAAGCAGAGCTTGTCCTGGAGCCCTGACCAGCTGCAAAATTCAGGTGCTGGCCAAGGTGAAGATGTCCTGCCAAAAGGCCAGTGAAGTCATAGTGTGTCACAAGGAGCTGGGGCATTTCTGTCTTAGCAAAATGCAGGTTTGGAGCATGGGGAAGGGAGAGGTGCTTGCTTTGGGTCATTGCCTTCTTCATGAATTCTTTTCATTCTTATGTCTTATCCTTTCTTCTCATCCCTGGAACTTGTGTAGCCTATTTCACTGTGCTGCTGCTGATGGAAAAAGGGAAAAATCTGGAAGGGAAATGGTTGAATTTGCTTCTGCTGGGATGTTTATTTTCACAGGATAGTAGTTTAGTGGTGGACTGAAAAATACTTCTGAGCTAAAATTTTCTTGTTAACTGGCTCTCATTAGGAAGAGTAGAGTCTGTTATCCAAATTATTACAATTTTTATATTATTTTAAGAAATAACAATGAAAATTCATAGTGTTTTATACACTTGCAATACTTGCATTAGTATGGAGTCATTTTTATCTTCAAATTGAACATAATTTAAGGATAAAATGGCCATTTTGACATTTAGAAAACAATACAAAAATGAATCTGAAAAGCCAAAAGGCTGGACTTAGAGCAGTCAGTGCTTAGAGCACTGATTTTCTTAAATTCACAGCTAAGACTTCCAATTTCTTTATGATAGTGAAATTGTCATCAACAATATTTGCGTTGTTTTATTCTATAATATTTCAGCCTGAAATAACTTCAGTTTTTTATTAACTGCAAGACTGAGTCCTATTCATCAGTTAGGCAGGTGTATTGCCTGATAATGCAATAAGCTTTCCTGAATGTATGAGTTGTTTTATTTCTTTTATACTAGCAATCAGCCATTTCTTTTATACCAAGAGCATAATAAAAACAAAAGGCTTATTTCTTTCTTACTGGTAGCAGAGTTATAAATTATCATCCATCAGCAATAACTGTTGCCATTTAATAAAAAAATAAACCTTTCCTAAATCTCTCATGAAACATAATAGATAAGAATAAACAATAATATTAAAAGTTGGTGCCAAAATGAAGGATTGCTGCAAGTGAGGATGTGCAGTGAAGTTATTTATGTAGATAACACAGTCTGGCAACCAAAAGGAACTAACTGAGTTGTAACAAAACAGATAATCCAAACTTTTCTGAAATCTAAATAGTCATAAATTGTAATAATCCTAATTTGTTCTCCAAATATTTCAGAGACAAAAATTGGTCAGAAACATAAACTAATTTATAAACAACAACAATTAAGGCAGAATGTCCTAAATATTTCACCTGCTGAGTACCTATAAGCCGTTTATCTGAGGATATCCAAAGAAAAGTTCCTTTTCAGTCCTATTCCTGCTGAGCTCAGACCATCAATCCAAACTTGGTGTTTTTTCCTAGACTTTCTAGAATGGAATGTCAGCTAACAACTGACATGGAGATTGCTACTTCAGAAAGTCTGGAGATCTCTGCAGCCAGATATGCATTATATTTTAAAAATTGCACTCCAGATGAAAAGTTGCTGTCTCAGGTAGCTGAAAAAAATCAACGAGTCTGAAAAAACAGGTTTTCAAACACAGTGGGCAAGCACTATTGGATGTGAACCTCTCTGCAAGACACAGCTTGCATTTAGATGGAGATGCTTAATCAAGAAAACCTGCACAGAGTCTCCAGGAATAGGCAGAACAACAACAATGAAATGTGATAAAATCGCTGTTTCTCCTCTTGCTCCAGTCAAGTTGCCCCTTTCAGTGCTCTACCATGGCACAGAACACCACTCAGCTTCTCTCAGCTAAAGCACTTTTGTGCATTATTTAACCACTTTCAAACTTTAACATATTCATAGTGACAAGCACTGCATTTTTTTGCCATGTTTGTTTGCAATGTACGGTGAGTGTATAAATATCTCCCATTCTCTCATCACTCTCATTCTCTGTTCACACAACACAGTGCACAGTGTGTGTCTGTGGAGGGCACTCCTTACACCTCAGCTGCAGAGCCCTTTCCCCGGTGCTCGGGCTGTGCCTCACACTCAGAGGCTGCAGCAGCACAGAGTGATCAGCAGCTCATTAATCAGCAATATCAATGTATGAACTACAGATCACGTTCACGGAAAAACTGATTTGTGGATAGACTTATTGTCATCCCACCTATCATCCTGAGAAGGTGATCAGTCATCTTCCATCTTTCATCTGGGTAAAAATTCTCTTTCCCATTTGCACAATGGCCCTCGGGTGTCTGGATCATCATTGCTGTCCTTCAGGAGAGGGGAAGACTCTTCTCCAGCTGAAGCAGGGCAGAGAGGGAGGCACAACCCCATAGACCCTTCACCTCGGGTTCATAAGAGGATAGAGGAGACAGAGTGCAAAATGAGACAATGCTGCCTGCCCCAGAAACCTCATCCAGGTCTGCAGCTGCAAGCTGAGGTTGGAAGGACAGTACCCACAGCTCCCTATAAACCCTGAAATTCAATACTGGCTTCTAAATATAGATAAGTTAACTACAAGGAAGATAAATTATGATCTAGCAATAAAATTCATAGGGTTGTCTTTTTTTTTTCCTTTAAAGTTTGAAAATGGAAAATATCTTTCCATTATCTCTTTCCTTGATGTATAACCTTTATAAATCACCGGCACTCTATTAGTCTACGCTGGGAAACCAATTTATATGAGCAAATAATGATGTGATTTCCTTACTTTTTATTTGCACACACACGTGACCAGCTCAAGGCTAAGGAAGATGCAGTTAAGGGACTCCACAGGGCAGAGAATAAAGGCCAGAGGGGATGTCAGAGAGGATACACAGGACTTGCAACAGCAGAGCAGCAGGCTCACAGGGAGTGGATTAATAAACATTCATTTCCAGGCACCAGCCAGAATGGAGCATTAGAACGAGCCATCTGTGAGAAAGGGTTGCATGACAAAATGTTAATAGGAGAGAGAAATCTTTATTTCCTGCCCCTAATCACTTGATATGGATCAGTGTTAAATTTTGGGAAGTCACGTCTCACTTCTCTGGCAAAAGTTCTCTTACTGGCAGTTGTCTCTTCCAGGCATTCTGAAATAATTTTTTTTCTCTCATCCCATCCCTCTTTCACGTTCTCCTTCCCTCCTCCCAGTCTCTGGCAGCTCAAGTACACAACAGCTCTGTCCCTTTGCCCTTTAGGACTCATCCTAAAAGGAGAGTTATGCTGGAGATTCATTCCTGACATTTCATCAGAGCCTGGGGAAAGCCCGGAGTCCCATATAAGCACCTTCAAATTCTTTGGCATGGATGGCTAAGGAAAAATTTTTAGGGAAAAATAACCTTATTGCAAACACATATTAAGGACCAGGTGCATTTGGTCTCTGCAAAAAGGGTCAAAACTTCTTTCCTAAAGGGGCCTTTCAAGAAATAGTATAACGTACTAAAGAATCAACCAGTATTAAGAGGAGAAGAAATTAATTGCAAACGTTTGTAGAACAATTAACTCAGTAAGACACCCAGGGTAACATTATAGGCTTTAGCATTTGGGCATGAAAAGTCATCCTTCATGAACTCATTCATTGCAAATCCTATGAAAATTATGAGTTTCTTACTGGAGATGGAGAAGGGAGAGAATTTGTTAAATAGTCTCTGAAAATGATGCTATATGCTTCAAAGATTAACAACATAAAACTTCCTTCATATAAACTGCAGCAATTCCCCTGTGTTTTAATAGCTTAACAAATATACTTAGGAATTTTACAATAAAGAGAAAGCGATAAGGCAATTATTTACTACCCACAAAAAGCATTGAAACTATTTATTCAATATACCATCTAAATTACACATTAGGTTAACAGGTGGTAAATGATAATCTAGCACAAACCTCAAATGATGGCTTTTGCTTCCCAGAGTGAAAACATTACTCCCAGCTAGAAGGGAATAAAAATACAAATTGTTTTTTCATTGTGACCGTGAAAAGTTTCCAGTTACAATTCATATGCAGTTCAATATTTTACGCACAAGTGAAGGAAGCAAGCAACATTTACATGACAGAGTTATCAGTCTTTTTTTTATATTGCAGCTGTTTGGAAAGCCACAGGGCAAAGGCATTTATATATGAGATAAGCTCAGTCTGTAGAACAAATTAATGCTGGATTGTGCATTAAATGCCCTGTCTTCGGACAGCTAATTAGCTTTGTGCTGCTCAATTAAGCTTTGAAAGGACATGTTGTGTTTCTTGATGGAAGAGCAAACATTTCCAGACTATTTCACATTCTCAGAGCTTTCTGTTTCTATGACTGAGAAGTCCAAGAAGAAAATGAAAAATCCAGCAGCTTTACCAAAAGGTATCTAAGTCTAAACTACAAAGTAGCTAACAAAGTTATTTTCAATAGTCCTAAAAACCTTTGGTTTTATGTCAAATAGCTGAAAAATGTAAGCTAGTTTGGGATAAGAAGAACTGTAAATCCACATCTTCAATGCTTCTTAAACTAGAAAAGTAGCAAGACCTCTCTAAGGAGAGGATAGAAACCCTGTGTAACAACTTCCAATGGTTTGCCCTCGTTATTCGATTAGTCTGAAATTTTCCACAATTTTTCTTCCTGGCTGGTATCCTAAGCACGAGCATTGAGCAAGAAATGCTCAAGGTGTCTTTGGATTCCTCAGTCAACAGTATGAAAGAGGCATTAAAGTTTTAAGTCTGATGTTTCTTTTGTTATCCAAATCCTTTGAGACTTAAGCAGCAAGGGAAAACTTTCCAAGACGAGGTTTTTCACAAGAACTTCAATACTTCATATTTTCTTTTTTCTGCTGGTAGTAACTAGACAGCTGACTTCTGCCTTCTCTTTTTCTGCTTGCCAGCCTTAGAGCAGGAAAGCCTGGTTAAATTGCCATGGAGAGGGGGTAAAACTACAGGAGATTCCTGGAAAGGAGTGACGGTTTTCAAATCTAAGCCCATGGTGCTTCAGGCTGCATTGAGCCCTAGTAGTGGGATCTCTCTTTGTAGGGTGAGCAATCAAATTCTCTTTCCCAATAAAATTTTCATTGCTCTGCACATTAATCAACCATTCAGCTGCAAATGGCACACTCAGAGCATTTATTCAATGACAGCCAATAACCAACAAAAGGAAAAGCCTGTCATCAAATGCTGCCTTTGGCATTGTGAACTTCGAGGATCAGTTTCTTATCAGATTTCTGTATTGGGGTATTTTCTTCAGCCTGAATCTTAAAGATAAGAACATTTACTAAGCACTTTGGATTGTGGAGTAAACAGACATCTGAAATTTCTGTCATAGATCACTGATGATCACACTAACAAAGAGGGTAAAAAAATCTGAGAAAATTCTGAAGCTATGAAAAGGTCTTTCATCTTCAGTTACCAGTGTTATTTATTGTACTTTTCCAAGAAAATTCTCACTTTCAGAAACTACACCTCAGAGGCAGATGTGGAAATCCATCCCAAGGAAGGGCTGTCATCTACCAGCCTGGAGGAGTGAGTACACATTTTGCATGATAATATATGTTTGTATATATATTTATATACATGCATATGTATTATATATAGTGTTAAAGTGGGCCCATACAAACCTGCATGTTATTCTGGCACCTCGTAAAGGCTCCCGTGTCAGAAACAGAGGGAACAGCTGTGCATCAAGACTATTTTTCTGCAGTTTTACTTTTAAAGATTTTTACTTCCAAAGCCCCAATTTACTATACTAAATGCTATACAGGTATATAAATATGTGTATTCTGCACATAAAAATATGACATGTACACTCATCTGTAAGACCATTCCAGAGAAACCCTTTTAAACATGAGCACGTTCTGTGCTTTATCTTTGTGCTTCAATCTGTTTCCTCTGGAGAAAACACTCAGCGTTCCCACTCTTGCAACTCCTGTTTGTGAAGGAAAGAAAAATTCCTTAGGGTTAAGCAGGAAAGTCTTTGAAATCAGAAGTTAAATCCACAGGTAGCAATACTGAGAAGGCAGTTATTTTTATGACCTCAAATGAAAACTCATTTAAAAGCCACAAGGAAACATTAACACTAATTTAACAACAGTTTTCAAAGTGATGTTTGGAATTTGTTGCATGGCAGTTCAATCTCTTATAGATATTCCAGTACAGAAAACCTTTAAAATTTAAGCTGAATGTGCTTACAAGGGCTTCATTGTGGCATTCCTCAAATGTTAACATGAATTAGCTCTTGATGCTTCCCCCTTGGAGGAGGAAAACAAAATAGCAGCAGGTGCAGCTGGAAGGCACAACTTCCCATACTGATGGAAAACTGCACAAACAGAGCTAAGAAACCTATTCTTCACACAGAGAAATCAGTCTGAGTGCATCATTGCCTGGCACTGAAAACAGCTCTCCCATAAGTATATGAATACTTCCCCAAAACCACAATTTCAATTAAGAAACCTCAGATACATTTTTCAGGTGTAAATAGAAAAACAAAACCAACCACTTCTTTATTCAAATATCAAAAAGAGAAAAAACCCAACATTTTTAATCACTGCTCTTCTACAAGCTGTTCCTCTGTGACAACCAAGAGGCCAGGCAGAGGATTTAGCTTTGCAGTTGTGACTGCTTGCACAATGTTTAAAATGTTCAAAGCACACAAATGGTCTTGAAAATCCTAACGGTTATGGCTACTAAGAACATATTTTCAATTCCTTGGTTACTCTCATACTGCACCATTTTAAATTTTTATTAAAATTTTTATTTTTTTAAGATACAGTCAGTTTTATTTCTGCCTGCTTTCTCCCTCAACATTCACGTCACCACATTTAATTAAGCAGACTCTGAAAACTCTGAGCACACTTCAGATACGCCAGGCCTCATACACCCATATGTGTGCATAACACAGAAGTGCTTCCTATAGGAAGCTGTCAGAGAAACAGCATTGGCCTGAGCTGTATTTAATGTTCTCAGAGTGAATCTGATGCTCTGTCAAGAGTGAAGAATTAGTGAGAGCCCACCATGAAAGGAGGAGAGCTTGCTTTGCTCTGAGTCCAAGAAAACCAGCATCACTACTTCCTAAATTGTATACAAACCCTGTCCCACTTGGTTTTTCAAAACCCATAATATCATGGGTTTAGAGAAGGGAAGGTTCAAAATGCACCAGAATAGATCTGCTAATTAAATAAATTATGAAGTATTGTGCTGTATTACCCCTGCAAATTCTACTGTGCCAGTTCCCAAAGTAACCCTCTGAAGCCAGCACAGAGGGGAAGAATAGGTCCTTGAGGCGTTGGTTTCTAAGATTTTGCATAAACAAAGGTCACATGAAGGAAACCAACACTCCCAGAGAGGAAAAAGCAGGTGAAAAAATTAAACAGAAAATGCACAACTGAAACCCAACAATGTATTTTGGGAGAAACAAGAAACAAACATTTTATGTAACAGGAGAAACAACAGCGGGTGAAATTCTTGTTTCAGAAATGTTTCTCAGCCTCCAAACACGTGGCCCATGTGTCTCAGCCTGGCTGAAGGGCACCCCTGGGGCAGCAGAGCCTTCCCTGTGCCCTGCAGGCTGCAGCAGGGCCTCAGTGATTCCTACAACTGAGCCTGGGCCAGTGATTCCTGCAACTGAGCTGTGCTGACGAGCAAACCTGCTGCTTTTCTTTGCTGCCTCCCCCACACTCCATCCCAGCAGAGCCCCCTTCGAGCTCAGAAACCTCCCTCGATGGGAAACACAGGGCTCAGGGTAAGTTCTGACAGACATTTCCACCCTAGCAGCCTGTGGACAAAGATTAATGTCAGCAGAAGGCCAGATAAAAGCTTGACTGTGTCGAATGCCAGAAATATTCCTTATTTCTCCTTTCATTGTGAAAAATTATTTTATCTTGACTTTTCAGAAATAAAGCATGATTGCTCTTTCAATTAACTTAGTGTTCTGTTTTCCATTAGTACAGTACAGAATAACCGTAACCCATGGTATCGTCCCAGGGCTTTTTTCAAAGATGCTGATTTACAGCAGAAAAGGGATTTTGTGTTTCTTGCCAGTTATAAAATTGCTAAGGTAAAACTAGGAAGCAGACGTGTTAGCATTCATTTCATCTCCAGCTTCTTCTGTTTCCCCATGAAGGCTGCAGCAGGCAGTTCAACATAAAAGAAAGTTATTAAAAATTCCACACCCTCAAAGCAATCTTCATAAAACTGATAAAAAATTCAATTTTCAAATTGCTTAATACAGCCTTCTCTTGCTAACACAGTTATCCTAACTTAAGGACCTTTTAAACTAATGACCTGGAAGGAATAGAGAATATTTCATTTGAATCTGTGCAAAATTTGAAGAAATGCTCTGTACTCTGATTTTTTGCATCTCTTAGTACCATTAGTAGTCCCTGAGCATCCTTCTCTGCCATGGAAACTTACAGGAAAGAACAGAGTGATTCATAATGCAACACGAGTGATTAAGTACATTTGAACTCAGAAATATTAATAAGTTGCTGGTCATATATTTAAAACAAAGTCATGAATACATAATGTATTACAAGTCCCATTCAAATATTACAGTAGTTGAAATAATAAAAGTTTACTTAACTAAACCACCTAGGAGCAGAACATATAATAAATTAATTTTAGACTTTGTTTTTGTATCGGAGTTATGATAATTTATATCTCATGGCTCTTTTTCAAACACAACACTTGAAAAAAAAATTTCAAAAAGAACTTCAGTGCATGAATCTACATTTAAAACTGGATTCCCAAATTTGTCCAGCTTAGTGAATACGAGTCATACCACTATAAAGATTGCTTGAAAGTTTCTTAAAAGCTTCCCTAATAAGACAATACACATAAATCAATTTGTAGTAAGCCTAAGAATCAAACAGAAGCTGAACATTTGTCTTTGTCAGCCCCTTTAGAGGCAGTGGCCCAGATTTCTGAACGGCTTTGTGCAGAGCAGCCACGCAGAGGTGCAGAGTTCTGTCCTGTGAGGAGCTGGCTGCTGGCACCTGCAGCCCCCTCCCACTTCTGGCTCATTCCTGGCACAGCCCTCAGCAAACAGCAGTTCAGGCCCTGAGCTAAACCAGCCCCTCATCAGCTGCTGGAGAATTCCCACAGTCTTCACTGGCCCACACAATCAATACAATAATTCCCTCAAGCCAGACCTTCCCGCAGCAGAGGGACACCAGCTCTGGAGATGGTGCTCGGACAAGTGTAAGGGACAATCCACGCTCCCGACCTGCAGCTTAATGGGCTGGTTTCACATCCCCCAGTTTTCCTAACACTCAGTTCTGCTGTAGCACTTGCTGGCAGAGTTAAAACACTTGCACCCTGACAGGGGGATGGCCTGTTCTGTGAGGAAGCATGAGCAGTTTAAAACGAACACAAGAAAAGGTAATATTTTGCAGCAGAGGGCTCCCACAGTCCCCATCAAAGCCTCTGCACCTCTCACAGGGCTGAACCCTTCTTCTACACACCATGACTATTCCTTTTGAACTTCTGCTGGGGTTTTAGTTCTGATTTGAGAACAAGCTTGTGTATTGATTAGCAAGAAAAAGAGAAAAATCTGGCTTTGAAACTGTTCTTTTGAAGATATTTTCTTCCAGCTTCATGTAAATATCCAACAAATTTGGGAAAATTTGCAATGGCATTCAGGTAGCAGAATAAAATCTTGATATACGTGGAAGTTTCTGGTCAGGTTGTACTGAGTGCTGCAGAGATTTGGATGAGTGGGTATCCACTTGGATGAGGGAGTACCCACTTGGACCCACGTACTATCTCCAAGAGATACATTTTAAAGCCAATCCTCTGATCAAAATTAATTTGTGTTTAAACAACTACAGAAATTAGTTATATTAGTTAGTTTATAAAAGTACTCACTTTCAAAAATTGCAGACGCAACTTCATTATCTGTTGAAGTACAGTGCATGTTGTCAAACTGAGGAAGTGGCACACTCACACAGGAACTGAGCATATATTTGTGAATAGCACTCAGAACTTTTTGAATTTCAATGTGCACCATAAGGACATAGGCTAATATCTGGAGAACTTTAGGGATTTTTGAAGATGGATGCTCTGATTAGTTGGGCTTAAGAGTACTGCATGTTACAACCAAGTCTCTGTTACACCTGGGAAAAACGATCCAGCAGCACACATAGACACAGTAACACCACTTCAGAGCAAGATCTAAGTACAGACAAACAAAGAGAGGAAAAAAAGCCTTAACCCCTCTTGACAGAGAACTTAATCCCGAGCAAGGTGCAGGAGGCAAATCACCCCAGAGCAGGGCACTGAGTCAGCTCCTTCTGAAGCCCCATCCAAGGCTCAGCAGTAACGCTGTCCTGGCTCAAAGTGCCCCTTGGTGTCACAGAGATGTCCCTTTGCAGAAGTGCTTGCTGGTGACCTCTGCCTGCTGCCTCTAAAGTCAATGGCAAAGCTCCTGCTGAAGGCAATGTGAGCACAGGCAACCGAGGGGAAGAGGCTTTTGAGATGGTGCCCATAATATGCACAGTGAGAAAGCAATTTTATTTGCACCGTTGGTTTGAACAAAGCATTATCATGCTTTGAGCACACCTATTTTCTGGTGAGCTACAGCGGTTGTTAGAGCATAAGCACAATCTGCCATCACATAATAAAATCAACACATTACACTTTAATTGGATGGAGTCATTTACACAGTAGTAACGGGGACCGAGAAGCAAAACACAACTCCTCATTTTCTTAAATCTATAACCAGCTGCTTTCACTGCAGGAATAGAGGGTATATGCCTCACTCACCTCTTACTCATTTTTGTGTTTTGCCAGGTAATTTAAGAAACATTTACAAAAAAACCTACTGTTTTCAGAGATTGAGTCATTCAGCAATGCAGCTGCTTGCAGGGGAGTCAATCTGCACAGGAGTGCAGGACGAGCTCCAACAACTTTTGCTAAGCTAAAAAATCCCTGAATACAGAAAGCAACAATCCAAAAGGTAAAAGAACTCTTTTTCCAGAAGAAATGCCCCAGTGATGTGAAATACAGCTTAATTTAGTGCGCTGACAGAGACAAGGACTCCAAAATGTTTTGAGAGATTTCACTATAGAAAGAGAAAATTAAGTGTATAAGAAATTAATTATTTGCTGCAAGCTTTTTGCCAAATTAAATTTCAGTATTTATTTAATGTATTTTCTGGATGCATTTCATTCTAAATGAAACTTTATAACCTTTTAACCACATTGTACTAATTCCCCCTTGCTGGCTTGATTAGCACTAATCAGATGAAATGCTTGACTGGATAAATATTGTAAAGTTTTTTCTTCAGTTGCAAACATGCACTCTTGGTGCAAGTTTGCCAGCATCAAACATATAACTTCCAAGCCTGAAAGTTCTGTCCAGTTCCCTCTTGCCAATAAACTGTGGATGATTTTAGGAAATAAGTTCTAAATTTATGCAACCATTGACAAACCTGATTCATTACCAAATGTAATAAGTATTTCTTTAAACTCTATGGCATAATTCAGCAGAATGTCATAATTATGGTTTTTCCCCTTTGTGGAAGGGCTTGTTTTCCAGCAACAGCAAATACTGCTCCACAGGACAGGCAGTGCAAAAACACAGACTCCAGTGAGAAAATATCTATATCCAGAGATTCCATTAGAAGAGTAAAAAATCAGCATAAGTTGCTTCTTGTAAAAATCTGCCGTTGTTTAAAGTTTCATCTTCATCCATAATTTTCTATCTTTGTTCCTATTTCTCTTCAAGATGTATTTTGAACACTATTCTGTTTTGTTATGGGTCCCTGAGCAGTCTGTTCAATTTTTGGATTACCAACTCATTCTCTAGACTGAATTAATAAAAGCTTTTAGTCTGTTTACTCCTATCTACTCCAAAACAAATACATCTAAAAGCTTTTTTTCTTTTTTAGTAAATGTAGTTATAAGCAATACTCTGGGTATTTTTATCTATACAATTTATTTCCATAAACATATTTACACAATATTCTTCCACTTTCACTAAAGTAAGTGCTTCTAAATAAGTATTGCTATGTAGCAGAGAGAAAACCCTACAGACAGTTCACATTGCCTTGTCTGGATATATGGCACAAGATTCTACCTGCAAAAGCCATCCTTTAAAAGCAGTGTCAGGCCCCACAAAGCAAGGATGTTCCTTGCAATTGTACTGGGCCTCTCCTCATCACCATCATCACTGGAGGGCAAAAATGGCACTGGGACACTGCGTGAAGCTGCTGTGCACACGTGGTGTCCGGATGTTAAACATGACTGAGACCCACGATATTGGGAATGCAAACCAGGGGAACTTCAGCTCTAAATTTAAAATTGAGAACAGATTCTTAACAAGTCTAGAACTGACTGCTCCAACAGCAAAATAGGACACTTAATTTTTTTTCCTACTTTGGCAAGTTACACAAGAACTGAAACACACTTAGTATATCATGAAGCATATGCTTGTTGCTCCACTTGTAGCACATGGGAAATCATTAAACAGTTCATTTACCAGGACAGCAAATACTGCAGTCTAATTTCAAGGTAAAATGTCTCCAACTAACTTGAAATACAGAACAAAAATTAGAATGACCAAGTCATACATCGTTCATTGTCTTGAACAAAAATTAGTTAGTAGTTCAAAGAAAGAGTTTGAAAGCTTGTGGCATAGTTTCCTCTCTAAATTTATGAAGAAAATCCACCAGTGTTCAGAATTAGCAATTACAATAAATCCATTTAGTTTTCCCAGACATAGTCGCAAACTAACATAGTATCCAAACTAACAAAATGGAGCAGATAGCTTTGGTATCAATTACTGCCTTTGTAGTAATTGAGAAGAATTCTTGTCATTGTGGAAGAGGCTCACGTAATCTTAGAGAGACAGGTAAGACCTCAACAGTGTCAGTGTAGTCACTCCAATCTCTCCTCCCTCTGGTCTGCAGTGACTTTTCAGATTTTCAACATTCTCCTTCTCTGCCTAAAATCCTGTGGGAGTTATCCAGACCAAGCACTGCAGTAGATTTTACTGTTACAAAGTGCTTCTGTAAAACCCTCTTTGGTCTGAGACAGTTTCACATCTTTGAGTGAAGGCCCAGCAAGAAACAGGGGAACATATTCCTCCAATTTCTCTCTCTGAGGAAACCCCTCCATGACTAGGACCACAATCAAAGGAGAGTAAAATTTGCCAAAAATATCCCTTTAAAAAGAAATTCTATATCTCAAACACCTGAGTAAATCCTAGGTCCAAACTGTGTCTCTAAACACAAATTTGAAATGGGGTAATGATAGTTTGTAATTACGTACAAAATATTTTCTCTGAGTGTATAACCCTGTGCAATCTGACAGAAACTTGTTCTTTAACATGAGGTTTGTGATTTACCAGGGAGAACTCTTTTCTGAAAACAATTATTTAGTACCATTTTTGCATCACATTTTCCCGTTTAAATTCCTCTATGATTGGTGACAGAGTTTCCATGGGCACTTACCTGCAATAACTTGAGTTACTCTAAGAGGCAGGTCAAGAGAAAAGGTGGGATTTTACTCCTCTGCTGTTGGTAGAGTGGACACAAGGAAGTAGAGACACCAAAGCTTACTCTCTACCCATCCCCATTGCCTTCTACATGGGTAGTGCAGGAGCTTTCTCATCCCACTGTGGTTTTCTGCTTGTAGCACATGATGTGAGAGGAGAAATAGCCCAGGCCAACTTGCCAGTCCAGTGTTAACAGCTGCACCACCTTATTGCAAAGGCAATATCGAGTTCTCTTTATTCCAGCACTTGCCAAAAATATTTGGGATGCTTAGCAAATCTAGGCTCAAGCATTCACCCCCAGTCAGAGACAAATCCTCTTGTTCTTCCAGAGCATCCTCTGCCACTCAGGCAGTGCTGTTCTTATTCCCTTGCCATTGTCCCATGCTGACATTGCTGTGATAACACAACTCAGTCTTCTTTGCAAACTAAATATTTCTGCCCATCTCTCTCATTATCCCTCTAAATGAAAGCACCAAAGTAAATATGAGTTAAGATTAGGCTGAGTATACTCTGGTTTTAATTAAGAATATTGTAGAAGTTGTAGTGAGATGCAGTGCTTTCCTCACCCTTGCCAATCCACTTAATAGCTTTTCCATGGCACAGACAGGCTGCTAGATGACCTTATCCCGGAAATAAGGGAAATCAGGCCCTGCCCAATTCTAGAGGACAGGTTAAAAACATGCCTCCTGAGCTTCTGATATGGTCTCAGCTGCTGCTGGAAAACCAAGTAGCTACCATAACCAAGGAAACTTGCTTCCAGCTGAGGTCACCTGAAGGCCTGGAGCCTCCTCTCACAAAGAGCAAGTAAAATAAACACATGGGCCTTTAGCATCTTAAAAACCAGTCTATATGAAATACTTTAGGACTGCCCTTGGAGAAATTGCTAGTCTGCATGACAAGCAGTATGAGTCTGTTTCCTGCAGGTTCCAAATGACTCAAGATTTTGTGTTTATCAAAGCCCTAGCTTACCCTCACACTTCTCTACTGCCTGGCAGCACAACTGCTGGGGCTGCAGTTCAGCTCACGGACTGAGCATTTTCAGTATGAAAAAAAGCCAAAACATTCTCCTTTAGAGTCCTTGACATTTGAAATTTATATTTACTCATTCCCTTATGAACCAGAGACTAATAAACCTTCAAGGCACTCTTGGCCACTTGGCACTTTGAGGCCAAATGTAGATTTACACCACCACCCTAAAACAGACTAGAGTAGTGGGAAACTGAGCAGCAATTTTGGGAACTGTTTTGATGCATATGTTTGTAGAGAGCTATTTGATTTAGGGTAGGCTTGAAGAAGAATTAATAAAGGTCTGGTCTTTACTGGATTTCAGAGATTTTTTTTCAAGGTATGCATGGTGTTGGATCTTTTAAAAAGCAATCCAAATAAATGCACAAAATATTGATCTTGTCCAGGAAAGCCAAAATAACGCAGATGTTAAAGTTCCCTGCTCTCCATGTAGATCAAAATCAGTAAAAACTAAAGCAAATATTACAATTAAATGTATAGGTTTGTGTCTTTCATACCAATACCCTCCAGGTCCTGAAGTCCTGCAAACATTTTCCCCAGCTCTGCTGCACAGGGACATGCATTATTTATGCCCTGTGCACACTTAGAAAAGGCAAGCTCTTTGCCATTCTCAGGTAGTCTCTGAATAACACATGAAAGCGCTGGGTTGCTCAGAGCAGCCCTAACACAAGCTCTGCAGAGGCTCTTCACAGGCCACTCTCTAACAAACTCTAGCCCAGGGATGTGCTGGGAATGCACCTGCTGGAAAGGCCATGACAGGGGTGAGCAGCTTCTCAAGCTCTGCTCTCAGCGGGCAGCGGTGGCCCAAGACACACAGCCCTGCCACGGTGAGTAATCAGAGTGTGGCTGAACGCTCAAAGACATTTTAATCCCTCTCCCTAGGCTGCACTTTTTGTCCTTTGCCTCCTACACACTACAAAACCCGACCCATGGTTTGCTAAATACCTGGAAGTAAAGCAGGATAAGAAGCACTGCAGAATGTGGAGTGTTATAGCTCCTCACATGTCTCAGACAAGAGATACAATCCCTTTTGGTGACATTGACATGGAAACTGGTTACTTTCCCTCATGCTCAGCAGTGAAGTGCTGCTCATGCTAACACTGCACACAGGACCTTCCCAGCACGGCTGACGCTGGCTCTAGGTCCCTTGGGCTGGGTGCTCTCCAAATGGAGATCTGTGTTTGTCAGAACATGAGTCAGCACAGGCTAAAGCCTTTAGCAGGACAGGAAGTGGCTGGGGAAAATCTCCTTCCAAACTCAAGCATCTCCAGACACGGGGACCATCTCATACCTGACTGAGCTGGTGTCACCGGAGGGACGGGATCAGCACAGTTCTGGCATTTGGTGGGGAGCAAGGGCAATCTGAAACAAGAGCTGGCACATCTGGAAACAGGGACAGCATTAAGGTGGATCCATCCTAGGCATGACAGGTTGTGTAACACAAGTGCTTCCTCCCTGCTTAGGTAACAATGGAAGGATTCAGGACTGAAATACTTTTCCCTGACCCCACACTACAGTTCACGCGAGCGGGGATTGAGAGACACAGGCCATGTTATGCAAGCAAAGCCAGTTTATTACACTAGTCACCAGTATTTATAGTTCTCCAAGTTCTGTACAAAATTTTCCACTGGGACCCCTTTGCCCCTGTTCCCTTAGCAACACAATCTTTTCGGTTATTCAGTCCCTGTTACACTCTTTTGCGCCGGGAATGTCCTCGTCACATCTCTCATCAGAGCGGCCAGAGTGACCAGACATGATGTCTTCACTTCTGTTCTTACCTTGAGTTTATCTCTCCCACAGCTTCTGCTCTACCAGGGCCAGGAGGTTGGTGGTGCTACCCAGCTCAGCTTCTGTAGCTGTCTGAACTTCCACACACATGGAGTGCACTGAAAAAAACATTTTCCGTGAGATTGGGAGGGGCTTATCTCTATCAGGCTGGCCCGCCATTAGTGTTTCTTCACATTTTAGATTCCCAGGACAGATGTTTGTGATCTTGTTTGCATGTTACTACACATTTTTATTACAGTAGTTATATTTGTTTTATCCTTTAATTAGGGCTGTCAAGCTTTTTCTGAATTCACTGCTTTTAAACACTTGGTTTTGTGAGTTACTTTTGCCCCCAGTTATTGCTGGAAGACGGAGGGTTACTAACTACTATGTAATTTTATATAAAATTAAATGCCATATAAGTTTGGAAAAACAGAATGACCAGTTATGCAGCCATAGCTTGCTTCTCATTAGCCTGCAGCAATTTCACTTAAAACTTGTGCCATCAAATTGTCTATTACTTGCTTTTAAAAATAAAATACTAACCATCTTTCCAGAGAGGTGATTGGAACCATATATCAAAAATGCAAGTTGTAGTGCCTTCAGGATACACTGTTTCTCAAAAGGCCTTTGCTCAGTTAATCAGACATAAAGAGCTTGGCGGTATCACAATCTGTATGTTGGTGTCAAGGACATCACCCATGTGCCACTCCTGCAATCAACCCAATTTGCAAAGCTCCCAAGTTCCTTGCCACAGCCTTTAGATGCAAATAAAGCCCACTTGTTAATCTCGAGGATAACGGATTTTGCAGTAATTGACAGTGACAGAAGTAAAACCAAGTTGCCTTGGGTAAACATAGAACTAGCAAAAGCCTCAGCAGCAGCCATGCTATGATCTGCACTTCTGAATAACAAAAGCTGCTCAAATAATGCTTAAAGTCAGAGGCAGAGAGAGATGTGTGTACTTCCCAGTATTTCCTGAGCCATATGCACCCTGTGCCGCTTGCAATGTACAGCAGCAGGAATCCTGTCCTGCAGGTTAGGACTAGGTAAGAGCAGGTTGGGACAGAGTGAAAAGCAAGTTGCCCAGAACACCTCTGCCAAAGGGCCTTCTCCTCAAATGTCTGTATTTGGAATATTCAGCTACTCAATGCACTTCTCTTTTATCATAACTTAAGGTATTAAAGCATCTCTCTAAATATAAAGGAGGAAAAGCCTTTTCTGTTAGAATTGTGTTACATAAAAGTATATTACTATAGTATGTCAAAGCTATTTAAATCGTAAATGCTGAGGAGTATGGAACAATTAGTGCAGGAACAAACAGTTCAGAAGAGTGAAGGCCAGGATTTACAAGCAAAAGTTATCTAGAAAAAGGCTTAATAATGGTCATTCTTTTTTGCACCCTGCTGTCACTCCAGTGGGTTCAGTCCAACAACAGATGTCTGTTCTGATATCTATCCCTATTTTAGGATTATTAAAAAAGTACCCAATTCATTGTCACATTTCAGAAAAACATATCAATTTCAGAGATAGCAGCTCCCTGGTTACGGATCACAGATTTAAAGGACTACTGGGAGAATAGAATGAGGAAATTTACTTCGGAAAGATTGTACATTCTGACTTTGCAATGAAATACAATAATCAGAAAGCAGGATGTGCTTGGTAATGGGTGTGTTTTTCCAGCCTTATAGTGGTCCTGGGAGCTGGGGAAGGTGCTTACTGTTTCCAGACATAACTTTTCCTTTGTCAGCCTGCCACACAGCATTGCTGCATTGTGGAAACAAAACTGCATTTACGCCTTATTTATCAGAAGACTTCACCTAGTTTGGCTTCTCTGGGCACCCACAGGAGGCAGAGGACTTCACATTCACTTTGCAGAAGAGCAAACTGAGTAATTATGAAATCAGCCTTCTAAACTTCAGCAAATGAGCGAAACTACCAGACCCCATATGCCATATTAGAGCTCCTTAATATACTGAAGATCCTGATACTCACCGGAGAGAAGATTCTGGACACTGCTCAGTTTCACAGCTCGTCATACAGCTGGTCATGACAAATCACTGGTTCTTTTGCTATATCAGTCATGTATTTCTCAAAACCTGTTCCAGGTAGAAAGGAAAATTAACACATTGACAGACATCATTAACACTGACACTGTGCTACCGGTCCATTACCTCTCATATTTCTGAATTTTCCACAGAGGTTCTCTCTAACAAATAAAGGAAGTTTTACTAGTGTTCTAACCTTTCCTAGGCTTCTTTTTTTCTTCATAACTTTTTCCACCAGAAGCATTGTGGACAAAACGTTGGCAGCTCTGATACACTGCAAACACTTGTGCTCACTTCACAACATTTGTCACATGCCCTCCTGATCCAATGTCTCTCAAACTGCCCTTATACATGTTATGTGCACAATATGAATTCTGAGAACCTGTTGTTAAAGCATTATAAAAATCCTTTAGAGCCAAGTTCTTTAAACATTTATGGCTAACTGCTATGCGAGGCAAGTGCACTGTTTGTATTACCAAATGTCATATCTAATTCCCTGTTATGAAGCCTTGAAATAAAATTATGTGATAATTACACAATCTGTTTGAAACCTGACAAATATATTCCCAGTACAAATGATTTATGAAGATAATGCGTTGCTATAGCATAATGGTGCTTCTTAATGGAAGCAGTAAAGCTGTTTCCTATGCTCCGATAACCACAGTGATTTCTTACACAACTACTGATTAAGCAATAGATAATGTAGGCATTTTGGAAACTATATACACCACAGATTTATTTCAGGCTGCTCAAAAGTTATGGCCTGCCTATCTAAATGGCCTGTTAGCAAGGTATGAGCTTCAAGTTGGGCTGTTTTACTCGCTCCTACCCAATTTAGTGCCACTGCACTAGATTTATGTTTAGAGCAATGCACAGTTTAGTCTCTTTTTGTAAGAACTGCTGTTAATCACAAAATTAATGACTTGGCTGGTGTGGTGTGAGACATTGGTAATGCCAACCCCACTCTCCTGGAAGGGGCTTTGGGCTGGTAGCTGGTGAGCAGGAAATCCCCATGTGGGAAAGGCTGCGGCCCTGCTGGTCCGAGACTTCACCAGGAACAGTAACTGAGGCACAGCCAGTGCCACGCAGCCCTGATGCATCTCCTGTGTGTCCTCCTCTTGCTCTTCTTCCTCCCACCAAGAATGGCCAGTGATGCTCAAGAGGGAAAGCAGTTCAATACACTACCAAGTGCGTATTACATTATTTTCCTATCTCCTTTTCCCACCAAATGAGAAGCTCCTTCTCTGCCGTTTCTTCATCATTATGATTAGTATGTATGGCAGGTGATCAAATTAATTGTTTCTTGGGTTCAAAGCTGGTATTGGTAAGATGTTAACAATTTAAATGAGACCCTCAATTTTCTAGACATTTCTGCAGAGAGTTTAGTAATTGCTTTAGCTTTGTTCATTCTGCCAATCCATGCTTCAGAACACTGATTTCATTAATGAGCAGCTAAACATGACTGCCCTGCTGATGATTTGTTCCCATGATACCTGGGAAATGTCATTTGAAATGGCCTAAGCTCAGTAAAAGGGCACTGAAAAATTTTAAGTGGCAGCACTTTGTTTTACTCCAAATTGCTACAAGTAGAAGAAAAATTGTGTCTTACACAGCCATTTCCAAAGACATATCTAGAAATGATTGGTGCAACTAGCAAAATCATATCTGGTGTGAAGATGAAAACTCTCACTATGAAGATTTTTCTACGTTTTAATTATCATAAATGTATACTCCTCAAGAGCATCAGTGATAGAATTATAACTTATAGTTAAGGAGCAGCTCTAATCTGGTTTGTTCTTGTCCACACTAATTTTTCAGTAACATGAAGTCTGTAAAGCATGAACATTTAATATTTCAGAACCAATACCAAGTGGACATGATGAAAGTAAGACTAAAAGTATGTATTCTTCCTTCCTTAGCACTATTCAGTGTTTTTCTGTGCTTAGCTGAGAACTTGTGCTGCTTTCGTGCTTTCAGGTAGGCAGAGGAGCATTGGTTAAGGGAGCAGAATAGTGTTGCAGACACATTTCTTGCTAATCTAGTGAAAAGGTGTCCTTATTCACACAAACCTTTCAGATCTTTTGTTGTGCGAATTTATACATGCTCAAATCTTGTCAGATAAATCCTACAGCTGGGACAGCAGAGCCAGGTACCCCACTGCACAAATCAATTCGCTGAAATTCTGGGAAGGTTTCTGATTGAACTGAGATTTGCTTCAGCACCACCCCTGCTACTGGCTGGGGATAGATCTCTTCATAGAAAAGGTGATCCTTTCAGTTCTCTGTTGCCTGCAGATGACCAAAAAGCCTGCTAACACTGCTAAAAATGGTGGTAAGAGCATTCTTAGCATCAACAATACAGGATTTTTCCTTAGATTTTGTTCTGATTCAACAATTTCAGTTGAAATATTCCTAAGCAAAATATGTCTAAGGATTAGAAGATAAGCAACCGAAAGCATGATGCTAAGGAAAAAAGCAAACATACAACCAGGCACTGTTACCTATACTGCTAAAGCAAGGATTAGCCCTAAGAGAAACATCAGCAAATTGCTGTACTCATGAATAATTTTAAGGCAGTTATTTAAATTAGAAGTAGAGCAGGTGTTAGATATTAATCTGTTTTGCAAAGTAATTACATTAGTTCTATGCAATGTAATTGCAAATGAGTGCAACAGGCACTGAAGTAGGGGGGGAGACAAGAGCAGCAAGGGTAAAAGCCTTCAACTACACAGGTGAACTCCATGCATTTTTGGATGAGGTAGGAACGGGAACTTTCATTAGTTCTGGTGGACATGTAGCCGTACCATGGCCAAGGAGAGTTCCCAGAGTGCAGCAGAAAGGATGATGCCAATTGTGCAGCAGCTTTCTGCTCTCCACAGCATTTAAAAGAGCAGTTCAAAAATGCAAACAGATTTCGTCAGCAGCTCTGCAGTATTGCCATGAGGCAATAAAGCTCAATGATATTTTGAGACATTCACAGATGTGAGAAGGGAACCACAGAGTTTGATTTGATTCCACTGCTGCCTGCCTGCTTCCTGTTCCACTGCTTTTCATGCCACACATGCTGGAGATCTCCCCCTTCACCCCAGCTCAGCTTGTTGATGGCAAGCTTGGATGTGTCCCAAGAGAGGAGCTGGCTCACCAGGAGGCCACTCCACAACCTGTCTGCAGGACCAGGCAGGTCCACCAGCAACTCCAGGCAGGTGAGGAGAGCAGAGAGGAGGACCTGCTGAGTGGGTTGTAGGCAGCGTGTGAAAATGTGTGAGAATCTCCCCATCAGAAATCGGTTGTCAAGAGGAAAGGGTCTGAGGGAGCCAAGACTAACTTCACAGGAATGCAAAAAATATGCACTTTAGGTTGGGGAAACAGACTGAGGTGGCTTGAGGCTGAGAAAGGCCAGAGAGAAGGGAAGGAAGGAGAGAAGGTTTCCAAAAATCCCATCCACTGTGTATAATATCAGGGCACCCATGGAAAGCAGGATAAAGACTACTGAAGACCATTAAAATTTAGTGATATGGTTTACATTCACATGATCAAAAGCAAACCTCCTGGGGAGGATTTCCTGGGTGCATCACACATAAGAAACCCAAGAAGAGCATTGCCACCAGCAGAGGAGCAGTGCCCAGAACTCCAGCCCTTCGTGAGGTCCCCTGAACATTTGGAGAGCTTCTCCAGAGCCACACACCTCTCCTAACCTTTCCTCCACAGGCACCTCCCAGGCACTTCCCACTCACAGAGTGCTTCAGCAGCAATCAGATCTCCAGGGACTAAAACCCAGGACCCAAGGGTTCCCTGGTGAATCCCTGGTTCAGATCACTAATGCTCTGAAACTCTGCATTCATCCAAGACAGGCCACAGTCCCAGGTCTGTTCTAGCTTCACATGGAATAACATGGTTTCTGTGAAACTTGGTTCTTCTAACTAGAACAGAATGTTCTGAAGGCTGGAGCAGGGAGCGTGCAGCTTTGTTACAAGGAAGAAGCTGGGGGGTTTTTTTATGCAGACAATTGACATTTAGACAACTATCTTAAAATCAGAGCGAGGGTAAGGATTTTTCTCCACATTCTGTTGCTATCAGTGTCCAAAAAATAAAGCATTTGACTTCTGAATGGGTTTTGGTGGCTTTTTTAATTCTCCAAGAATCCTGATGTGATGATTAGATCAATTCCTGTCCATTAGAATTTGAAATGAATCTGTTTTGCAACTAGTGAGTGCCCTTCTAGTATTTCACTGAGCATTTTTGATAGATGGATGAATTTAAATAGAACAAAAATGTATCTGACAACGAAGTCATTATGCTTTTTCTGATTTAATCAGAATATTTGTACCATCTAAGTCCATTAGACTATCAACGAGATGATTCATATCAGGCTTCTTCGGGGAAATAACAAAAATTTTTAAAAATTTTATACTTTCAGTAGTGAGACTTTGTCCTCACAACTTTGCACAAAGCTTTGGTGTGTTCATTGTGCATCTCTGCAGACTTGTGATCCTATTTCAATGCTTTCCTAACAAAGGTGCCCTCACTTAGAAGGTGTCATATGAATAAAAGCATTTTACCTTTAACAGATATTCACAATTCAGGTGAATGCTTTGAGACAAGTGAGTAAAGGCAGTCTAATCAGAGCTTCAGGGGAAAATCTCCTCTGTTTCTGAGTCATGTAAGGAGGGCCAGGAGCAGGCAGGGGCCAGAAACAAGAGAGTCAGTGCTGCAGGACAACAGAGCCATGCCCACCCAACCAGGAGTCCCCCAGGTACTCATGCCAGGAGACTAAGACAGGTTGTTTATGCTTATTTACTAAAGACAAGCTACATCTAATTTTGAGGCTTTTAATATCCCAGCCCAAACAGCTGTGGGGCCATCCCTCCTCCCAGCTCCAATAGATGACCCCAATATAATCCCATGATAGACCTCTGCTGCTGGGCTTTCCCACCTTCTTATCCCTGAACTCTGTTGATGAGGTGTAGAAATCAGAGATGCAACTGGGCACGTTCATGAAAATTCATCTTTACCTCAAGCCCCTTTGTTGCCAGGCACCAAAAACCACTGTGAGAAACAGAAGACCTTGAGTCAAGCACAGTCCAGCAGTGGTAAAACATTGGTGTGTTACCAACACTGTTTTAATCATCAAATTACAGCTCAGCACCATACAGGCTCCTATGAAGTGAAGTGACTTTGTGGGTAAATGAGGCATTAGCAAAATGCTAGTAACTAACTGCTGTTTGTCAGGCAGTTTTCAACCAAAATTTTTGGTCTACATGTTTTATTTCTCATCCCTGCCCATACAGACCATTATAACAAGCCATTGACATCTTTAAACTTTAGCACATACTTCTAATTACATCCTAAATAACTGAATATCTGAGATAATAATGTTCTGAGTCTCAGGCTCTATATGTTAGTATGTATATAAAGATACATCTCACTAGGTAAGACACTTTAAGGAAGGACTTAAGAAATTCAGCTCCAGCATATCACAAATTTCAACCCAATCCAGGTTGTAAACCATGACAAACCTGAAGATAACAGAGCAATGAAACTTGCAAATGGCCCTTTACAAAAAAAGCTGGAAAAAGAACAGTCTTTTAGTGGTTTTAAGGTTCACAGGTACTTATTTTTAAATTAGAATTGTTTTTCTGCTTCTTTGTCAAGTATGAGTTTAATTTCCACGTTTGACTAGAGTTAATAAGTTAATAAGGAAATAAGAACATTTTCCCTGCTCCTCCATGTTATTCAGCCCTGTTCAGTCTCACATGGGGAGGGCTTGGTGAAAGTTTCAGAGGCTGTAAAGTTCATTTAACTCTTTTGATCCCAATACAGGAGGGAAAAGCGCACAGCCAGAACCCCAACACCCCATTCCTGGTGATGGAGAGTCACACCTGAAGTTTGCATTCCTGTGCTCATGCAGTTGGGTTTCCCCCACCCAAGGCACAGAGTGTTTCAGCTCAGCACTCAGCTACCCAACATCCATTTTGCACCTAAGAAGGCTTTATCAGGTAAAGATTAGTTTTTCATCAGTTTCCATGTCTTAGGATATAAAACACTCCTCTTTTTTTCACATCCTTCCCATGACACCTGAAGCAGCACCAGCCCATCCAGAGATTCTGAGTGAATTCAAACATTAACATTTTGATGAAAGGCCTGTTTGACCGCTGACAGATATTTCCCCTCCAATCATTCTCTTTTTCAAACTGCAATTCCGCCAAGGCTTCTCTTGCTCTAAGTTATTTATTGCTCAACAACAACCCATTTAACAGCAGGTGAGTTATTGGCTGATACCAAACAGAACCTGATCCTCCTCTGTCAGTTTTGTGCAACCTGCACAAACCATCCCAGCAATAATGCAGGAGAGCAGAGGAGGTGCTACTGCATGGCACAGGAGCACGCCAAGTCTGAATGCACAGCTCCTCAGAAGAATCCAGTTCACAGCCAGGAGAACTGCTCTTAGGGGATTGTTCTCTACAGGCTTGAAAAGCCCACTCAGTGTTGAGGGACCCTCCAGAATGAATCCCTGCTCTAAGTATATCAGACTTAAAACCCACTTTCAAGAAAAAATATGTCACGTGAAAAGTTTTGTGAAGTCAGATTTTTTTCTTGCTATGGATTGATCAACTTTAATTGCAAGGCAAGATTTTCATAAACCCACAAGCTGTGAAGACACAAATAAATGATGTTGACAAGGTTTAGCTGAAATTCTCTAACTGGCTTTTACTAGGTATAAACTTACCCTTCCTCTACATTTCTGAATATCACTGAAGACCAGTTGCTGTTGGAAGCCAGGTTTCAGGCTCTTGGCTACTTTTTTTCTTTACATTGTCCAGGTAATAAGAACCTGTGAGATTCTACTCAATCTAATTCAAGAGATACAGTCTCCAAGACAGCTATCTCTACATGCTGCAAAACTCTAAATTCACAAAGCATCATCCAGAGTAGCTTAGTAAAACCCTCTGCTACAGGCACAGTAATGGTCAGAAAAATCTAATCAAACAATTGGATGTCTAGAAAACATGATAGAAAATAGTGAAATTATAATAATGTCCTCAGATCAATATTACTCTTTCAGAATATAAATAAAGACTGAGCAGACGAGCAGCAAAGATGAAGTTATAAGCTTCAATTCTTACTGCTTCTACAGAAGGGCATAGGGCTTGCAGAAAAACTGCAAATTGGTGGTGCCCTGATTTTAAAATGGCTTGGTCCCCTCATTACAGCAATCATGTGAATGTACGTGAGGAACACGAACCCGAGGCTCTGTCAGCATCTGCAGGCCCTATTCTCGCTCTCAGTCTTACAGCCAGAACACTTTATGGCTCAAGCTGTCTGAAATAGATACTGTGGACAGAGCACAATTGCTGAATTTGTCAAGAGAGCTGACACTGCGTTCAGCACATCTGTAATTGCAATCTGGCCCCTACCAGAAGTAATTCCAAGCAACCACTTAGGAACAATATTTTTTTCTCCTCTCTCTTTCTGTTTTTAAAGAAACTCAGAGAAAGTCTCTCCAGATGAGACTCAATGCTCCACATTCCTGCATCCTGACAGGCTGGGAACTGACCTCTACGTGCACGTGCAGCCACACGGCTGTGGAAAATCAAACGGCTGCTGCCCCTGTCCCTGCTGCACAAGTGGGGTCCTCTCAATCTCTTCTGCAGCACTTGGTGAATAACTTCAGAGGGAAAAGTGTTTTCCTGCAGCAGTGTGGTAAACTTCTTCTTCCATTCCAATCCCATTAACATCCCACCTTCCCAGGACTGCTGCAGCGCCAGGAAAACTCTAACAGCTTCACAGCCAGAAGGAGCTACAGAGACTCTCAGGGAGTACAGATACCTAGGCCACCACTTTAATTAAAATCACAAAATAAAAGCATTTACAGCTACATTTATCTGCAGTCTCTGAAAGTACAAAGAGGAAATGACAAAAGGTTTTTCTCTCTAGAACTGCTTTTAGATGAACACACCATTTTCACTGAAGGAAGCAAGAGTCTTACAGGGAAAACTACTTTTGCTATCGCACCCAGTAAGTACAAAACACATTTATCTGTTAAGATATGGTCAAGAGGGAATTTTGGTATGGGTAACATAATCACCACCTTACTGATAGAAAAGCAATTCAAGGTTGTTAAGGCTCACAGCAGGTGCCTGCTAGCTCCCAGTATGTGCTTAAATCCTGCAGTATTCAGTGGCAGGTAGTTTACAGAATTGACATTCTCAGAATAATGGCATTCAGATGGTAGCAGACTTGAAACACTTCTATTCATTTTAGAATAACATATATAAAAATTTGGGTACCTTAAACATGAAATCTGTGCTTTCCTTAAGCAAAGGAAACTGTAATTTATAGCTTTCACATCTAGATTCACGGACTCTGAAACTTGATTTTATTAATATGCATCTTACATTAGTTCAAAACTTTGTTTAGCAACCCTCTGCACAGGACCACAACTGAAGCTAAAGCAAAAGCTTGATCAAAACTGAAGCTGTTTTGTAGATAGTACTTAGAGAAAGAAAACATTTAAGAAAAGTTACCCCGCTAAAGAAAACAGAAAGGTGTAAGCTAGTAAGCTGTTACCAACTATATTATTTTCCATTTGAATGGCATCCTGTTTTCTCCAGCTGTATGAAACAAATTGCTGCCCTGGTCTATGCTGAACTGGGGTTACACAGCAGACATTACACAATTACTTTAACCACAATTGCAACAATACCATAGGGGAAAAAACCTAACATTTTTAAGGGAAATTTTGACATTTTTTTTTAAACAAATACTGCAAGTTTTTAAAATACAGAAATCAGTGACTGTAATAATGATTTTCAGAATAGCAGTTCCAATGCCAAGAAATATTTATGGTTTTAATAAACCATTTTCTATTTTACTGAAAATGTCCAAACAGATGATAAATTGTTACACTACTCAGTCCGGGTGTTAGACCACATCCAACATCAGAAGAAGTTATGAGTTTAATTAAACTAGCTGTGATGACAAGCAATCTCCTTCCATATAATGGCACCATCTTCCTCATGAAAAAACAGGAAATAGCTGAAAGTTTTGATTCCGTACAACTAATTAAGTGAATTAAGGGTCAAATTGTCCCACAGGTAAATTTTAAAGGAAAATTTGAATCTCAAAAGAGTCAATTTCAAACTTTCAGCCATATTTTTCCCACAGACAATTTAACTGTGCATCTTTTGTAATTATGAACAAGCATATTTGACTGACAAATGTATTCCTGAATCATTTTGGCGGCCTTTGTTTTTGGTTGGTTTTTTTGGGGAATATTGACTATCACCAGTAAGAAACACGGCAGTGTATGCACATTGGGAAGTTGAGCAAGCTTGAAGTAATTGCCTTTCCATGACTTGCAGGCTTTGTTATAACATTGAGATGTATCTGAAAGGAGGGCTAGAACTGAAAAATGTCACTTTTGGCACTGCAGATGAGCAGGGACCCACACTGAGGGGCGGCTGGGGAAGGAGATCCCTGAGTTCCCCTCAGGCACTGGTGTAGCTGTGAAAGAAATGTTCCTTCCCTAAACTCAGTTCCTAGAGAAAAGGGAGGCTGTGAATCATCAAATAATTAAAAACACTGGAGGGAAAATAAAAAAAAAAAAAAAATTGACTTACAGCATAGGATAGGGGGGTGGGGGCCTGTGAGGCCTTGCTCCTGACAACTGCTGGCTGTCGGCTCTCTTGCTCGCCCCTCGCCCTTTAATTTCAGTTGTGTTTAGGAATAAAGGGTCAAATGTTTCAGTCAAGCCTTGGACCAGGTGTTTGTGTGCAGGTGCTGGCTGTGAGGGCTTCTCTGTGAGGAGATTCCCACTGGAATTCTGTGCCACAGCCCCACATCCAGGCACAGCTGGGCCCTGAGCAATGGCACCCTCAGCAATGGCACCCTCAGCCCTGCCACTGGCACCCCCGGAAAACTGCACTTCAGAAAGCTCAGAGTGTGCCTTTGTGGTGAAACTCTGAGGAGCACATCCCTTGCAGTGCTTCTGAGGCTTGAGGGTCTTTCCTCACATCAACAACCCTGGCACAGTTTCAGGGAATTCAATGCTGTTAAATAATACACTTCTCAGATCAGGGGTGAGAAACAGCTTGTGCCACAAACTGGCCAAGTTTAATCAGAAACACTCATCAGAGGACAGCTATGAATTATTTCTCTCTAAACATCTTGAGCTCAGATCAGGACTTTGGCCAAATCTTTCCCTGTCTCACAGAGCAGGGCTGATTTCCAGACAAACCTTGCCAGAATTCCTAGATCTGAGGCAGATATGCCACAAGGCAGATTTCCTCTGAAAAGGGATGCTCTCTCCAAATCCTCTCAGCTTTTCCAAGACTTTTTAATTTCTGCCCTATACTCTGTAAAATGGCCTTCCGGCACTGCAAGTTAGAAAGTCCCACAAGTGCTGAATGGATTTGGGCTCAAATAGCTTCCAAATTCTTGTAGCAGAAGTGGAATTGAGGATAGAAAAAGTGTCCTTTATTTGGGTGTTTGGATCTTTTCCTCAAATTTCTGGTTGAAAGTTTGCACTTGGAATTGAAACCTCAACGAAACCGCACAGGCAGAAAAAACCCTGGCAAATGTCTGCCTAATCTGTCCTTAAAACCTTAGTAGTGAAAATCCTACAGCCTTTTTCACTGTGGTTCAAATGAGAGAGACATGAAGGAAGAAAAAATTCCTTGACTATGGCTCCTTCACCAAGGGCAAGTGGCAGATTAGCTAGGTCCCATTCTGAGAAGCGCTGACTTGGGCTATATTTTAGCACACCGTGATGTATTTTGAGACTCCTCATAGAATCAGAGCTTCCTTGTGCTTAGCTAACCCAGAGCTATAAACATCTTATAATGCCTAAGTCCTGCTTGCTGCAATTTAAGTCCAGTAGTTTTTCCTTTACCTTTCATAGTCATGGAAACAGTTTCCTTCTCTGCACTTGTTTCTTTAGCTATATTTTAGGCCTGAGGTGTTTCAGTGATCCTCTCCTTTTCAGGACACAGCTATAGCACCTCACTCTGCTCATACATCTCACTTTTGGTAGCGCTGTGCTCCCTGGGACAGGTCCACTTCATGTTATTGAGAGCAGTGCCATGGACACCAGTGACCCTTCCCAGAGCGCTGTACACACATCACCAGAAACATTTCAAATGCCACACTGCTCCTTACATATTGCAGTATTTGGGAAGAGGAGATGTGCACGAGTGCAATGTTAGTGATTTTCCTGATAGCTGGAACATAATTGTGTGTGACTCAAAGGTCCTTTTTATAAACATCATTTATCACTGGCTTTCCACTTTCTATAACAATTCATTTTAAAAGTTCAGGTCACTAGAAAGCTGACAGTTCAAATTCCTACCCAGTCTCCACAGCAGAATACTTTGCTTTCAAATTCCTTAATAAACAGCAAAGCCTTTGTAGATTGTTTTCCATGTGGAAATCTTACCAATTATTGGAGACAGCCAAAATGTGCTGTCTTTATTACCTTCTCCCACTTCACCTTCCCAAGAACACTTTCATGATCATGATTATAAAAAAGTGCCTTTCACCATCCTTTTCTCAGTAAGTCCCCTGTGCTGATCAGGTCAAAGCCGCACAACTCCTTTCCTCCGCTTTCTCTACTTCTCTGTCCAAAGTTGTACCCAGTTTTTTTCTGGAACCTCTGCCTGTGTCTCTGGGCAGGCTGTTCTCTTCCATAAAGTGTCTTATCAAGCCCGGTCTTCCCTTCAGAGGATGTTATTTGCTGTGCTTGAGGTCTCAGCCATGTGATTACCTTGCCCCCTATAACTGGCATCCTCATCCTTCATTCCTTTCACTGCCACCCAGGGACTTTAAATGGTTTTATTGCTCATCACTTTCTCAAAGTAGTTATACAGCTCCTTCCTTCATTCCTACTCATTTCTCATCCACCAGGGTAGAAATCACATGCCTAATATGATTGTAAAAAAAGAAAAAAATCTGGTTACTTTTTAATTGCCCTTCCTGATGGTGTACCTTGACAAGTTCACATCACCACTCCTCCTCCTGTCATGTCTTTTTTCAAGGATCAGCTTTTCACTCACAAATCTCATTTACTATTTATCAATTTTACAACCAAAGATACTCTTCCCATCATTTATATCTTAGACCATCCTTTGATTTTCACATCACCTTTTTTATGCAGGTTGAACCACTCTAATCTAGATAATTGATGGAAAGGGGCAGGTTCTCATAAATATGTTCTTTAGCAAAATGCAAATAATCACAGTGGTTTGGAACCAGAAGCACATACTTTAATACTTCCTGGCTTTTGAATGTTGATGGAGCAAGAATAGAAAACATGTATATATATAGAAAGAAATTTGTGTGTATGTATATACAGAGATAAACAGAGCTATACATTTAAAGATTTTTAAAAATTGTTCATCATCAGTTTCTATACTGTTCTTTTCCTTTGGCTTTATTATAGATGAACTTTCTTTAGATCAAAGTCTAGCTTCCTGGAAGCATGTTTTCATAATTTATTAGTTTCAGTAAACAAAATCCAAAAATACTGCAAAATTTTATCCCATGGCTGTTACTTTGAATACATCAGACCAAATGCTGCTGACCTTGTGGTAGTAGAACGCCCACTCAATGAGGTTACATTTTTGCTTAGGGAAGAATTATTATTTCCAGTCCACCATGGTATTTGGTTTGATTTTTAGAGATTGTTTTCTGCAGAGTTTTACGGTGGAAATGAATTCCACAATGCAAAGCTATGCAAACATTTTAATCAGCTTGCAGGTGGACACATCTCAATCACAAAAAATGTTTAACTGAGACTGAGACAGCATCATGCAGTGCCAAGAGCATTGAACATTTAAGGGAAATGGGACAGAAAAGAAAGGTAAAAAATGGAAATTCACTTTTAAGCTGCTGAAACACCTTCTTCACCTGTATTTTAATACAAACATTGTTTTGACTACATAGAAAATAGTTTCAGAAATCATGTTTTGTAATCGAAGAATTTATTCTCATGCTGTGGTCCACCCCTGATATTGTAGATAGAAAGACTCTCCAAATCTCATATGCTGCTGAAACCCCATACACACCGGTGGCTAGTTAGATCAAATAACCCAGAAACCAAAGCTCAGTGCTGCTAATGGAACTCTGCATGAGTGAGACTCTGCAGGAGCCCAGGAGCCTCAAGGAGCTGCTCCCCATCTCTGCAGAGCACTTGCACACAGGACCCCCTGGCCACTCAGCTGGAACTGCTGCCACATCTCACTTGGTTCAAAAAAAATGAACTCACATGGCTTTCCTTGAAAGTCACAGGAACTACCAAGGTCTGGATGCTTTGCAGGACCAGGGTGAGATCTGTAAACACTACAGGATTTGCAGGACCAGGATGAGATCTGTAATTGATGCAGGAGTCAGCCAGACTGAACAGCTGAGACTATCAGGGTATTGGAATATGAGGATATTTCTCTCATCATTTGATAGGAAATCTCTCTGCTCGGTAACTGCAGGCATTATGCTGGGGCTTGGCAAAGTCTTTGTGTCTTGGCCTGGACCAGAGAACAGAAAGAAAATCCTGGCAAGGACTGGAAGGCAGCATCAGCTCAAGCCACATTCAAGGAGTTAATGAACTCAACGAGTAAAGCTCTTAAAGGAATGAATATCCCCAAATTAATAAAATTTTTCATTTCATTAGGAAGTGAATATTCTTTCTTTTTACTCTACATCATTGAAACCATAAAGACAGCCTCTATGGAAATGGAATACTCATCTGAAAAACTGATTTCATCTTTATCCATTATCTTTCTAAACGCAGCATCTTAGTGCCTGTGCTTAGAGTGTTCTCCAGAGAGCCAATGGGATTTCTTAATGGACTCTGTGCTGGGCTCTGTGTAGCTTCACCTAACAGTATAAATGTAGCAGTTCTGCTGAGGAATGATGGAGTGAGGAATGACTGTCACTTATAGCCTTGTATGTGGGAGTCTCTCTTTTTCAGTGCATTTGTGCACGTTTCCTGCCAGAGAGAATTTCTGTCCAAATTTCTGTGCAATATTTAAAACATAATTGTGTTTAACAAACCCAGCAAAAAGTGGCAAGCAATGCAACAGTGAGGAGGAGAAGCCCAGACTTGTTTCCAAACAATTCTTGGGCTCGCTCAGCCAAGCAGCTCTCAAGAACTGTCTGTGCTCAAGGATGTGTCCAGCAGGATGGGATGCCATGGGGAGCCACAGAGCAGCTGCAGGGGGTGTGTGGGGCCCTGCAGGGCTGCAAGGGACCTGTGGAGGTCACTCAGCCCAACCCCTGCCAAAGCAGGGCCACCTGGAGCAGGGGACAAAGGAAGAGGGAGACTCCACACCCTTCCTGGGCAGCTGTTCCATTGCTCTGCCACCCTCAAGGTAAAGAAGTTCTTTCTCATGGTGAGGTGGAACTTCTTGGCCATTGCTCCTCATCCTTTCCCTGGCACCACTGAGAGGATTCTGGCGCCATTTTGTTCAGTTGAAGATGTCCACTCTAGGCAGAAGACAACTGGTCACAATTTGAAACACTGGGAGACTGTTAATCAGCTGCTTCATTTGGCAATTTTTTCCAGTAATTAATCATCCTCACTGCTAAAAACTGTGTTGGATTTCTCATTTGAATGGATTTGGCTTCAGCTTTCTGCTATTCCTTCTTTTCATACCTTTCTTTAACCTGAGCCACTTAATTGTATAGTAACCACTACTCTTTCCCTGTGGATTTCCAGGGTAATCAAGTTACCTCTCCATTTCCTTTTTGATAATTTAAAAATTTAAACTCCTTAATGCTGCCACTTTCAGATGGAGCCTAACCAACTCTGCAGACTGAAATTCTGTGTACAGCTTTTTTCTTCTATATCCCCAACAGTGTTATTCAACATCCTTTTTAAAATATCAGTCTCATTAAAATCAGATTAAAATGCATTTTGCCCAAATAAGCCCTGCCTCCCAAGTGATCTGCATGACTTTAATAAGATTTCCCCTTCCTCATGTTAGTTCTTACTCTGTACCAGCCGCGGGCTTACAATCCATGTTGTTATATTTTCTTTGGTGGAGTGCAGCAGCGTCAAGGGAGCTCCTCTCTGACCCCAGAGCCACCCGGGGCAGGTGGCAGCTCCTGCCATGTTGCACTCTAATGAGACCTCAGCGTTTTTCCCAGGTTGATTCTGCGAAGTGCAGACCTGTCCCTCCCGTGGCATCGGGCTGGTTTGTCCCTGTAGGGTGCAGCTGGCTGTGCCAGGGGAGCTGTGCCCCCTGCACCCCTCTGGATCAGCTCCAGCCATCTCTCCTCTCTCACGAGAGCTGGGGGTGTGCTGTGCAATGTATTTACACTCCTCTGCGTCTGTTGAGGCATTTTCTATGCAGGCAGCATAGTAAGTAAAACAAGGCAGGCAACCCAGGGTTTTTGCTGATGTCTGGTGCAGTCAGAGCTCCCACTGCTGTGTTCCAACGCCCATTTGCCCATGGGGACGTGAGAAATGAGCAATTGTAAAGCTGAGACAAACTTCAGCTGTTCAACATTTTAAAAATCTCCTTTTTTGGACCACCATATGTGCCATATTTTTTCATCACTGAACTTCTACATATACCCTATCTTTTTTTTTTTCTTTCCAGTAGTGTTTGTATGACCAGCCTGTTCAAGACAAAAAGCTTGTAAAATAGTTCTTTAATTAATTCTAGTAGCTTAAATAAATTATTTACAACCAGGTGCTCTTTGCAGGAGGGGTGGCAGCAAAAGCACTGCTCTGTGCCACCTGTCCCTCATCCCCACCACCTTGTGCAATTCCATCCACTGCACCAGAGTTGTGGGCTTTGCAGACCCAATGATGGCCATGGCCAAAGCCTGACCTTCTGGACTTCAACTGCAGAAAAGTGATGTGGATTCAATGTCTTGATGTCTGCAGACATAATCTCACCATGGCTGGTATTTATAATTCAATGGAGTTTTGATTGTCTCTGGGGGAATTAAGGAAAATGGGGTTACAATGAAAGATCTGTTCATATTTTCAAAATGTGCCTTGTGAAATCCCTCACAAGATTCACCTTAATGCATTCCTCGAGTTGGGAGTGAGTAATGCGATTTAGCTCCTACATTTTATGGGGATCTGCAGCTGTGGAATTAGAAAATGGAGCCAAAATAAATAATAAAAATAAAACAAGTGCCAGAGGGACACAATTGCCATTGTAAGCAGAAGGCAGCTCCGGTAAATGGGAGAGTCAGGTAGAGCTTGCTGGGCTTCCTTAGGGAAATAACAGGACAGAATCTTTCCATCACTGAAATCATCTGGGAAACAGCCTCTCTAGGAAGTTCTCTACAGCCTCTCATGTTGTTTTACGTTAGGTCACCCATTACTCAAGGACCTGCCACAGATTATAATTTGGCAGACAAGGGTTTGTATGTGCACAGAGCCAGGAGCAGACACGGCAAGAGTGAAAATGGGCAGCGGTGGCTGGTTTCTGGTTTGGGCTTTTTAGAGCAAGCCCTGCCAGGCGCTGAGTTTGTTCCTGCACTGGGCTGGCCGCTGTGGTTGCGGTGATCGCTGTGATTATTGCTGTGATCGCTGTGACCGCTGTGACTCCTGTGGCTGCTGTGATCGCTGAGATTATTGCTGTGATCGCTGTGACTGCTGTGAGTCCTGTGACCGCTGTGACTCCTGTGGCTGCTGTGATCGCTGTGCGGGGCAGCGCAGCGGGCGCGGTGTCCATCGCTCCCCCGGCCGGAGCGCAGCACCAGGGGATGCACGAACAGCCAGCCCAGAGCAAGCACCGGGCAATGTTAGAGCAGATCTCGGTAGTACCCTGCAGCATTAACACATTTTAACTCTCTTCCTTCCCTTTCCTCCCCCTCCAAGCACCCGCCCGCAATGATTTTGCCTTTCTATTTGCTAATGAAGTGGAAGCTGCCGGGAGTAGTAGCTTTATTGCTGGATAAACGCCCCTCGCTGGAGCGCTGAGTGTGTGACACAGCAGGGGGAGCGCTGCATGTCGGGTTGGTCTTTCGGTGAGGTAGCTGTGCAGCCAACCTGACACGCTTGTCTAGACAGATAATATATTTCCTTTTACCTACCACTTCGCAACGCAAGTCTGAACATTCTTAGTCTTTCAAATATGAATGAAACAATTATTTTTAACAGTTTGCAAACTTCTTTCCGGTTTTATTCCTTTTCTCTTCTGTCTGGTACTCACTGGAATCAATTTTTAATTGAAATCACTCCACCTCTAGGTCAGCCTGAAAGGTGCAACCATTACATTTCTGTCTGCTCAAGTTTGGAACATATTTTTCATTTTGCATCCATAGAAATTAGCTCTCTTTGCTTCCAAAAGAGCAGCAGTTACAAGAAATGCACAGCTTGAGCAGCCAAAAAAACCCAAAAAGTGGCAATAAGCAAAGCCCTGGCAGAAAGCCTGGGGACTGCACAGGTTTGTGCAGTGTTTTGGGGTAGCTCATTTGTTCATAGCTAATTGGGCCAAAATTCGGGGAGCTCCCAGGGACTGGGGAAGATCTCTAAACTGAAGGGGAAACAGTCTGTAAAGGTGCAGCCAAATTGCAGAAACACCAATTTCCTGTGATTTCCCTTTGGATGCAATGGTCAGATCCATACTTCAATGTGTTTGGGCAAGTTTTTTTTAGGCTTGTTTTGTTAGGGTTTTTTAATCCAGTTCAGTTTCCATGAAAATCTTGTTTCCATTTGGGATGAAAATTTTCATTTCCTATCAGTTCTACTGAACTGATGAACTTAGAGTTTGTGCTTTATTTTATTTTTCTATGTGGCCAGGGCTCTGCCTCTCCGAATACTGTGTGCTTTGTCCTGTCTAACTTCCATTTAATTTTCTGCCTTTGTGCATGCTGTTCACCTTTCACATTTCGGAAATTGCTTTAGATGCAAATACATCCATTTGTGACTCCACACTCAAGATTTTAGAAGTTACTAGAAAATTCAAAGTAACATACGACAGATCTGAGCCTTTGCTGCTGATTCGCATAATTGGTTTTAGGGATTTTGGTTTTTCTCATTTTCTTTTTTTATTAACAGATGTTCTCTTCCATTTTAAAGGGCTTGAAAATGTTAATTGTTTAAAGTACCAAGCCTGATCATTCTTTATCCTCTCTATGTTTTTCAGCTTCTTCTGTCTGTGAGATCAGCAAGCAGTACTCAGCACATTTAATTCACTCTGCAGACCTCAGTTACAGATTAGTAGACTCATTCCCTTCTCACAGCACACTGGGATTCAGAGAAATAGAAGTAAACAGAAAACACTGGGCTTGAAACAGGGACACAGACACAAAAACAAGTTAGCTGGCTTGGGAAGTTCAAAAGGAGCAGCAGGGCTGCAGGAATGGCTATGTCCATGGTTTTTAGCATGACTCAAACACAAGGATATTGATTTAGGTTTGTCTGGAACACAGAAGGATGAGCAAAGTCCACCTATCTGGTGTTTCCAGCGGTTCAGACCATGCACACAAAGAGGCAGAGCTCAGCCTGGCCATGGTAACTTTCTTCATTTGTGGTCCCATTTTGCTGCCCTTGAGCCCCACATCATCACTGACTCGGAATATTTTGGATGGGCTGTAGGGCACATTGTCTGAGTTGTGTTTCATCATTAAATATACATTTGTGCTTGAGCTTCCTGTAGGTTTCTAGGCAGGTGGGCACTTCCAAGCTAAAGCCAAATGAGGAACTCTGAGTGACCACCTGGAGGGTCCTGGCTCCAAAACGTGCCTCCAACCACAAACCCCAGTGCTCCAGAGCACTCGGCCTAACTTAGAGTGATGGGCAGGTACCTGCTTTTGAAAAGGCAAAACATCTTCCCCTTCATTCCCCAGTTACCCTTCCCAGATCCATTCACAGGAGCCAGAGCACAGCAAAGGACAGCCCCCAGGGTAGCAGCTACAAAGACATCAGCTTCTTCTCTAAATATTCAGAAATCGTATGAAGAAATGCTCTTGGCCATTGAAAACTGCTGAAGGTAGTCCAGTGATCAGGCAGCAGCAATGATGCTTTGCCTCCTTTTCCCCCTGCTGCTTTCCTCGCTCCTTGGGCACGTCTGTCACACACCGTTGGAAATTGAAGGGGGATTTTCTTACCCCTGTGGCCTGATTTTTTCTGAAATAAAGGCTTTGCAAGACTTTCATGGAAAGCACTAGAGAAATTCAACATCCTGTCAGAGCTGGGGCACAGGCTGACTGAGGAGATGACGCACAGCCCTGGGGCTGCCTCAGGGAAGGGCTTCTTGTGCCCTTGTTCCCATTTCTATCCATCTTGCAGCTCCAGCAAAGAGCTCTGGATAAACACGACTTGGGCCTTTAATAATGTACAGCTTACAGTGAGCAAGACAGCAACCTTGTGTGTCTTCTCCATTTCAAAGGGTGCTTCTCCTGTTTCCTCCATCACGGCGAGGGCCAGAGGCAGGTTTAACGCTTCCCTGGCTGATAGCAAGAGGGCTTGGTGATGGAGAGGGGAGCACAGAGGTTCTGGGGACAGCCAGAGGGATGTCAGACAGGGACAGGAGACGGCACAGAGAGACTTCAACCTGCCCCCTTCTGTTCTGTCAGTAATTTACCCCTCCTGTTTCAGTGCAAACAGATTCACCGTATGATGCACAGACAAGTTGTCATCTCAGGAGGCTGCTCCACCCAGCAAGGGTGCCAAGGGCTCCCTCCAGTTGCCTGCAGTGCCATCTGAGGGGTGACATGAGGACATCTGAGACCCCCTTGAGGCAGACGTGAAGCGTAGCAAGGTGCCCCATGAGGATCTGAAATAGCAGAGGATCCATCCTGTGTTTAAGCAGCTGCCTTGCAGGCCTCTGCCCCACTGGACTGCAAAATGGGAGCACAGCTGCCAAAAATGCACATTTTGTACCTTAACATCATTCCAAAGTCATACTGGGTTACAAATTACAGATCCAAGTGCCGACTTTGCCTGTCACAGTTCCCAACAAGACGCTTCAGCTGGGCCAATTAAGACTCAGTCTGGTAACTTTCTCTAAGTTATTTCTTTTAGAACTTCAGCAATGGGCCTGGCTGCCAAGTGACATTTCTGAGCACTTTGTTCTAAGCTGAGGAAGTCTCTGATGATCCAAGCCACCCTGTGAAGACATGAGCAGTAATCCCTTCAAAGACACAGCCCTCCTTTTCCTCTGAAATGCCGTTGGCAGTTTGCTCCTTTCTGAAGGAAAACAGCAAGTGCTACAACTTGATATACAGCCTATTGATATTCATTTTTGTATATGTTATTTCTGAGCGTATCCCATCTCTTTAAGTTGTTTTTTTTTAGCTGGAATTATTTTCCTGTTTAGGGGAATCTGCCTGTTGAATTGTGTAGTTTTCCTACTTAATTAAACTCCAAATGAATTTCACTGTTAATTTTCCCGATATCCATTTGCTCAGTACAAGTCAGTGGAACGTATGTCTGTCAGCAGTTTCCTGCTGCAGTAATGTACATGCAGCTTCCTCACCAGCTCCCTGCTGTGAGGGTGGGAGGTATCCACAGGATGACATGTCTGAGGAACCCCACGAGCTGTCCCAAATCACCAGCACTGTGCTCCGTCAGTGCCGAGCTGGGAAGGAGGCAGATAACAAAGAGCGAGGGAATTAACCAAGACGTGGTCAAGGTTCAGGTCTTCCTTGAGCAAAGATTTCTCTTCACACATAGTTTTCCATATCACCTTCACAAATAATTGGGAAAGACCAATGATACTGCTCAGAGGAAAGCCCTGGAAGCAGAGCAGGAATTATTACAATGCCATACCCTGCCCACAGCTTGTACCTGCACCTAGGTCAGCCTGCAGCACGGGCACTGCAGCCAAATGCTGCAGTCAGAGCTTGGGATTTTCTGGCTGATATTTTGTGTCTCTGTAGAGAAGGGAGTTCAGAGACATTTCCAAGTTCTGGAGATGATCAACTGTGAAGTTCCAATCTTTCTCATAGCTGGGATAGGCCATAACAATAAACTGCTTTACAGATAATTCTGCATAACATAGCTTTTCTATTTTGTTCTGTCAGCTGCAGAATCTCTCTCCTTTCTTAATTCAGCCCCAGAAATCACATTAAATCTTCCCCCACGAGTCTTGTCTGTCACATCTACACCAGCCTACATGTTATTGTCTCTTTAATTTTGTTAGGCATGACTTCATCGTGCCTTACACCATCCTACACATGGTTCTCATACTATCCTCTAATTTTATTTCACATCCTTTATTTTGTATTTCCAGGCAGTTGCTGTTTCTCTTAGTCCTGTTGTTTCACATTGTTCTCCTGACTTGACTATATGAGGCAAGTTTTTTTTAGGCTTGCATCATCCTATTTTTCATATGATTACATTTCTCCTTCTGCTTTCCCCAGTTCTGATGGGTTTTCATGTATTTTGCTGGCAAGATTTTGGCGTCAATTCACCAACTAATTCTTGTTGTTACGACCTGTCCATAATCTAATATGGATTAGATGACTATGGACTTTTGAGAGCTTGAGCCCGAATTTCCAGGAGTTTTAAGGGGAGACTAAGGTACTTTTGAGGTAGCTCAGGGCTGACCTGCCAGTTTGGGAGCCCAGATGTCTTCTAAGGATGGCTGTACTGGACCAGACAGTAGAAATCTGCAGTATCTCACATGAGGAAAAGAACAAAAAGAGGTAACTTCTCATGTTTATTACAGCAGTAATGATATCACAGTGGGGGTGTGTTGCCTTATTCCAGATTTATAGCTGGGGTCTGTGAATGTCCCAGAGCTCAGCGTGCAATCCCAAAGACACTCTATTTGCATGTGCTCCACATTCAATAAATAAAAAATGTAACTGTCAGAGGTGCATTTTAAAACACTCTGTTATTAAGCAGTTGCCAGCAGATCTTGTGCTTTTTGGTCATTACTCTCCCACAAGATCTCCCTGTATGTTGTGACGAGCTGGAGATCGAGCTTTGCTGCCAAGGTGAGAACCAAAGCAAAGGGAAAAAAAAAGGAGGGGGAAAGTTATCTTTAAATCTGAGTGACTTAAGATAAAATCCGGCAGAAGGAGTGATGACTAAGCCCCATTTCCTTCTGTGAACAGCCACTTTGCTGACAACTTCAGCCATGCAGCCCCACACATCAAGGGATGCCATGAAACTTGAATCTGTATCAATGATACATTTAACTTCCCATCCTTCACCCCAGTTCCAGGTAGACATAGTACATAAGGGACAGGTTTTGCAGTTAGCAAACAGAAACCACGCCAGTGTTAACACAAATGTAAAATTTTTTTACCAATCCACTCTTTTTCTGCATATTCAGTATCTGAGAGGTGATTTAAGTGACACAAGATTATTACTTGGAATGAGAGCATGAGGATATTTCTTTTCTCTGAGGTGCAAAGCATGCAGAGGGAAGAGTGAGACCAGCAAGAACTCTGAGCAGTCCTCTTCCACACCTCCACCCCCTTTTCAAGCTGTCTGTTCCCTCCCCAGCCCACTTACCTCACACCTCTAGCGAGGGAGACACAGGACTCTCATTCCTGCAGTACATCCCTTCTTCCCCAAAACCCTGTGTGAGTGGGCAGCCTACCAGATCTCACTGCATGACCCCAGCAAAGCTGAAGCTTAACTTTCATCTGGGCTGCCAGCCTGGAAGAAAAACTTGTGGTCCTGAGAGTAGTCCCTGCATCCCCACCGTGTCCTCCCCATGGTTTCCTGTCCCCTGAAATGTCCACTCCCAGGACCTCTCCTCTATTTTGCTGAGCTTTTTCTGCTCATTTCTCCCTTGCCAGAACCTTCTGATTTCACTTCTGGGCATCACACAGGCTCATGTCAACTACATAACCCCGGGATATATGGTGTATTTAACCACTGCAGTCAGCTCCTTTATTTTCACCCTCTAGAACATAACCTTTTCTTTTTCTTTCCAAAAGAAGGCAACGCATTGCCATGCAACGACCTCTTAAAGATGAGTAAATTTATAGCTCTTCCACCCCTGCAAAGGCAAAAGCAAAATTTTAATTCTCTTTCCTCAAGCAGGACTTTTCCTACTCCATTATATACACTTACCTACTGCCAGGGCCTTACACACTGCATGATGCGAAAGAAAGTCACAGGGAATAAAATAATTTGTGCTGGAATGTACTTCAGCCGTTTGGTAATTAATCTGAATTTTTGTGTTTGGGCTGGAGGAAGTGGAAGGGTGAGCTCCACCTCAATGAGAGCTGTGTTTCTGTGCCCCAGGTGTTTTGTCCATGCCTGCAGATATTTCCTCCCCTACACAGATGACGACAAACACAGGCTGATGTCTCTCACTTCACCCACCAGCTCTGCCAGGTTTGGTGACTCGGCTGAGATCTCACTCTTTACCCAGTGCCATAAAGCCACAGCCCCAAAGTGGAGGTGCCTGGTGGATTCTACCACACGTGAAATTACCTGTGCCCCCATGATCATTTTCCTGAACTACTGTTGGGTCATTCCAGAAAAAGCAGCATCATAGATGATGCTGAAAGTTCGAAATTTGCTGGCTTGGACTTTTTGATTATTATTCTGCTTCCTCTGTGAGAGATGAACTGCACTCCCAACCTCACGTTCTTTATTTGCAGGTGATTTTGACTTAACTGCACTATTGATCCCAAGACGGATAGCAAGCCCAGCAGCTTAAGCCCTGTCCCTGAAGATGTGAAAGCTTCATTAGAATTATGAAGTTCTCCAGGATATACTGGGGCTCTGCAGCAATAAAGGCTTTACATTTTTCTCACATGATTTGTATTCCTTGTTGAATTATTATTTTTTATTATTATTATCTAGACTCAAGACTTTTCCTCTAGCTCAACGGCACAAGAAATTCAGTCAATCAGTAGACAGGGAGATGAGCAGTCCATCCTCCATGAGTCTCAGATATCCCATCCCTCAGCCTCATCCTAACACTATCATCATCTCCACATCCTTTCTCTCAGGCAGGACAGATCTGGCGTTTTCCCCCGAGGGAATTAATGAGGCTTCATGATTTCCTCTTGTTTTCACCTGGGATAAACAAAGGAGTCTTTAGAAGGGGTCAGATAAAAGCAAGAAGCAATGACCCTACAGCTGTGTCCCAGTTTCAGCTGGGATAGAGTCGGTTTTTTTCACAGTAAGGATTGTGTTTTGTATTTCTTTTATGGAACCAGTGCTGATAACTGAGCTTTCCTTATCCCTGGGCAGTGCACACACAGGGCCAAGGCCTTTCCTGCTCCTCATCCTGCCCACCAGGAGGAGGCTGGGGGTACACAGGGAGTGGGGAGGGACAGGGCAGCTGAGCCCAGCTGAGCCAAGGGGTGTCCAGAGCACAGGGCATCGTGCTGAGCACGCAGAGCTGTGGCTGGGAAAGAGGAGGAAGGGGAGCCCGTTGGAAGCAGTGGTGTTTGCCTTCTCAAGTCACCTCTGCGTGCAACAGAGCCTGGCTCTCCTGGAGATGGCTGAACACCTGCCTGCCCCCGGGAGTGGAGAATGAATTCCCTGGTACGATTTTCTTCAGAGAATAGCTTTTGTTTCACCTATTGAGCTGTCTTTATCTCAGCCCACCACTTTTCTCACTTCCACTCCTCTGACTCCCTCCCTCATCCCACAGTGTGGGAGAGAGCGAGCAGCTGAGGGGAGCTCAGCTGTCACCTGGAGTTAAACCACAACAAGATGCAAATAAAGCCTGGCATCACCTTCTGACTCAGAGCAGGAGCATCACCCAGCCCTGGGGACAGAGCCCCAGGCAGCACTCTGCACACCAGAGTGGCTAGAGTGGCACTGGAGCACCAAGGGAACCACTTAGGACCAGCAGGTTTTAATAACTTCCATCACTGTGTGTCATGGGGGGTCAGTGGCAGATCCCTGACATTTGCTGAACTGACTAATTCAGAGGCTGAGAAATCCTGAGAGGATAATGAAGTCAGACAGGTATTGTCTAAATGAGACAGGGAAAAGGCCGCCTTGTATGTACAGAAAATACAATCTGAAATGTGGAATTTTATTCAGAAAGAGGATGAAGCATTAAAAGCAACAAAACAGAAGTAGCCAAGAACAGACAATAGGTAAGGTGAGTGTAAGGTGAGGAGAAAGTCGTAAATATCATGAAAATGTGACCATTGCTCAGGAGTGTTCCCTGGAATAGCCACAGCTCTGCTGCTCCAGAGGGAATAGAGGCAGGCAGGACTGGATACACTGGCAGGAGTGGTGAGGATCAGGAAGAAGGAGACATGACAGCTGCACACTTGAGGATTTTGCAAAATGGCAACATCCAAAGAAATGCGAGCAGGTTTCAATGTAGCTGTGTGTGAAGGAAATGTAAATCAGCCTGCTGGAAGAGCAGGAAACCCTTCCTGACAAGATCCCTGGCAGATCAAATTGTTGTGAAGTCACACGGCTCCCAAGAGGCAGGATGGGAGCATCCTGCACCCAGTCTGGACCAGCACGAGACAAGCCCCAAACACTGGTGGCCAGCACAGCCCTGTTCCTGGCCCAGCCACCCAGACAAAACCTCCCACCCCATCAAGGCCGTGCTGCTCCAGCAGTTCCCACCTATCTAAAGATAAAATAGAAACATTCCTGATTGCTCTCTTCTGCAGTTTTGGTGAAGCTTCAGCATGACAACTATTACAGGAACGACATCTTTTTAGGCATTTCTTGGTTTTGTGCATAGCAAGAAAACACACTTTTCTTCCCATGAAATAGTGACTGTTCTCACCATTAAATGGCTGTTTGGATTTTCGTTACATTTTCTACTTGCAAGAACCCTTGGACATGGGCATTATTTTAAGCTAGCTCTAGCAATGATACTTGCAGTCATAACAAAAATGGAGATTTAAAAGACCCTTTACAGCTCTGATTTTCTCACTTTTGCCTGGAGAGCATCAAAATTTTCGCTTGCTTGTTCAAGGCAGTATTACTGAGGGTGCAATATACTTACAGTATATTTTTAAGAGGACATTTCACAAGCAACATCCCCAGATTACAAGCAGTACCCCTTTTATACAGGTGTATTTTTGGCTGTACCTGGTGGTACCCCGGAGCAGCCTGGGGTCACAGGGATTGCCACCTGGCCAGAGCATTTGGATGCGACATGCAAAACTCTTGTGCCGTTATCAGCCCTCGGTGGGCTGCAGCCTATGAACCAAATCCTAAAAGTCTCTTTGCTAAAAGGGGGCAATGCACCAATCTGGAGCAGGCAGCAGGTCTGATTTGTTTTGTTGGGTGGGGAGTTCCCCCACTTCCTCTGACAGAAGAGCCACAGGCTGCACGAAGTGTTACTGCAATTAAAACCCCTCTGCTGAAAAACAATTGCACCAGGCAGCCCTGGGCTAAACAAGGGCTTTGAGCTCCCAAGCTCCACATGCAGTCCTGGCTGACCTTTACAGAGCATTTCTGCTGCGCCATTAATTTTCACAGGTCCCTTAAGGTGGGCACTTCAGAGAGGCTTTGCACGCCGCAGTTCCAGGGTTATGGCATTTTTAGATGCACAAGCCCAAGACCCACGCAGGCTTATTTTATTTAATGGGTATTTTTATATATCCTTTAATCAAATATTTGGCTGCTGCAATCATCTTGGCTAATGAATGTGAGCAGGACCTCTCTGTGTTCATTTCTGGGTCCTTCTCTTCATTTCACACCCACATCACACCATTCCTCCCCTATATAGGGACATGGGTATAGGGCACCTCGTCAGAATCCAATTTATTATTTCTAAGCATTACTGGAATGTATTTCTTCCTCTTGAACTAGAATCTGAAACTGTGAATTTGTTTCCTGTAAGGTAGGCCACCAAAATGGTTAAACCTGTGACCGTATTGCTAATTTAAATACACTGATTTTAAAAGATGTTGAAAAAGATCCACTACTCAAAATCATTTTTCAGGATCTTGCTTTATTTAAAAGCACAGCCCTCATAAAAAAACACCTCTGAATGCAACCACTTAAACATATTTTAAGCTGTCCAGGAGTTACTCGGGCAGATTTACCAATGTCTGCGCATTACATACAATGAAGGCAAACAATTCAGCAGCAACAAAGGGAAGCCAGGCACTGTAAGGCCCTGCTTTGGAAAATCTCATCCCAAGTAGCAGTCGCTGCCCCAGAAGAGCTCCCAGTAATTACAGCCCCACAAGAAGCATAATGGGATGTAATGCAGAGCAGTTTGTGAAGTTCAAAGTACACCCGTGGTGCATCCCGATACTACAAACAACTATGGCAAACATTATATAGCTTTCCTTTGGGGACGAGTGGAAATTACACACAGAGGGACTGGAAATCTATTAAGCCGTTCAGCAGGTAATAATTCCTGCCAAATCAGGCAGTAATGTTAGCTGCTTATTAGCTGTATTAGATACCTGCAGACAGAAGGCATCCTGCACCGTTCTGTGGCACAGCATTATCGCTTGATTTGTTTCAGGACACTCGTATTTGTCACCCACCCCACAGGAAGCCAAAGCCACCACCTGGTGTCAGATAGCTGGAGGCTCCCCTCTGTAAATTGATCTTTGTGAATTAAAGCAGCAGAAGCTGTGGGCTGAATTACACCCAGCTGTGTGCAGGGTTGTTTTAAGAGGAGATTGTATTTTCAGCTCAGGTGAGCCAGAGAAGGGATGAGCAAGTTTTGCTGCTCCAGTAAATCATACACTGAAGGCTTTGTGGTCTTCCCCAAAACACAGCTGCACACAGAGCAAGGGCTCCAACATCAGACTTAACAATAGAATGATCGATGCTCCTACAAGAAAAGAGGAGAGAGAAAATGCATCAACAGATATTTTATTTAGGCATAAAGTGCAAAAATTACATTAGTTATGTGACTCCTTGACCAACTGTTGGGTCATAATCTTGGAGAGCAATCTAATTTAAATTTCTTTTTACTGTTATTATATTACAACCACTAAGAACAAGAGCCTGTCAGTCCTTCCCCTCCTTTTTTCCTGATTGCTTTCACCCTTTTACTGTGGAGCTACTTATCCAAAAACTGCCTGTGGAGAATGCAGGCAGTAACCCAGGAGCAAAGGGTCCCACACTGCAGGGGCACAGGTACCATCCCCACTCCTGCTCAGGCACCTCAGTGCTGTCAGTGACCCATCCTTCTGTCATGCAACTTACTCAAAAACCACACCAGATTTTAATTATCTCATTATCTCCATGTAATACTCAAAATCAAGGCAGAGGGACACCATATAAAAAATGTTATCCAGTAAGTCACTCAAGACTTGCACTCATCACATAAAGACTTGTGAGTTAAGTGGTCCTTCCCGTCACATCTTAATTTTTTAATTTTAAAGGGTAGATTTGGAGTTTTCTGAGGCACTTCTGTCTAAAATCTAATATACATGATAGCTTCACAATGTGTGATCCAGCCGTGAACGAGTAAAGTGCCTTTTCAGTATTGCCTGTGCACATCAATCTAAAGACAATATTGAAAAGTCAGTTGTGTTTACCAAGGTAACGTGCACATTTCGTGTGCTCACTTCGGCCAGTGCACTGTGTCTGTGGCAAGCCAAGGCTGCTAAGGCAAATACAAATACTATAAAAACTGAATTAAATTTTCCTATACCTTTGCAGTTGCCTCTTATTTTATATTCTCCTGCTCCTTTTTTGTTCCCCGTGTGAAGCTGAGCACCATCCCCCTGCTGAAATGCTGACACTTCCAGTTACCACTTCATTGCAGCAGAAAAACCTCAGGAAGATGAGTGTGGATCCTGCTGCAGAGCCTGGGCAAGGGCTGGAAGGTGATGGAGGTCACCAGGCTGGGCTGGGGGTGCCACAGGGCTGTCCAAAAGCTCCAGGCATGTGGAGCAAGGAGTGTCCCAGCCCTGCAGCTCCTTCCCTCTGCTCCCTCAGCAGGTATTGATTTTTTGTCATCTGAACGCCTGATCTCCCACCCCAGAGGGTGAGAGGAGCCCCTGTACCATCGTTACCTTGCTCTTTATGCCTGGACATTTGTCTTGCTTTAGAGAATTTCCAGTCCCCTCTCTTCTCCTCTGCTGCTCAAACACACCTAAAATGAAGTATGTGAAGTTATCCCTACGCTGAACAATGGAAAAAAAAATAAAAAACCCAAATGGTAATTGATGTGAATGAGGGCCTAAAGGCAAAGAGACAATAAATCCTGCATTGTCATTAATACTCATGAAGAGGAAAATATTTTTTTCCTTTGGGAAAGTTAGCAAACACAGCGGCAAAGGGTCTTTCATCACTTCCTGGCTTTGGCTGCAGCAGCAGGTGGCAGGGGTCACACATCTGAGGAGGCTCAGGGGATTCACAGCAGCCCTACATCCCAGGGCCCTGCAGCAGCAGCAGCACCTCCTCCTCCTCTGCCAGGACCAGGGCTGAGGCAGCTGCCAGCACTGCCCACCGTGGAGAGGAAAATGCTGCAGACGGGATCAGACAGGCACAAATGCTTTCTGCCAACAAAATTTCACATTTCCAGTGTGTTTTGAATGAAACTTTTAAAAGCGATTTTTTTTTATGCCAGTGAAATTCCCCTCAGATTTTTTTTTTATTTAAGCTACTCTGACCTGCTTGAGGTTCTGAAGAGCAAGAACTCTGTGAAAATTAACAAACCACTACACAGCTACGTATTTAACAAAAAATTCAATTTCTAAGGACCAACGTCCCATGTACCCAGCAGAAGGCATGCATGTGGTCACCAAGGCTGGCAGTGAAGATGCTTGGGTGGGCTAAGGAGCAGGCAAAGAAAGCTGCCCCTTCTTCCCAGTCCAACCCTGGATGCCCACCTGCAATGATCTGCAGGATTCAGCCCTGTGCAATCCCTCTGTCCAGGTTCTTAACCTTGCTCTGACTGCTGGAGCCAAACACATTTCTCATTTAAAGGATAATCAACCTTCCAAGTGAAACTCAGGGTTCCAGGCTGCACAGAGGTGCTGCAAAAAGGAAAACCACGGAGACCCCAGCTGCAGGTCTGTCAGTCCAAATCCCACCTCCCTGCATACCAACCTCTCTCTGCACAAGCTCCAGATAAATTTGATCTGTCCCTCTAACACACCCACTTATAACACAGCTAAACTGTTAGCAGACTGGAAATTAGTGTGCCATTTGGTTTCCCTGTTGTTTGGATGCTGGAAAAGCAGGTGCTGCAATTCTCTTTAGAGTTGGAGTGGGTCACAGCACCTGGGCCCCGACAGCCATCACCTGGAGGAAGCATCCAACTACCGCTGTCCAGCAGGTTCTCCAGCTGGGAGAGGAGAGGGCCAGGCTGTGCTCAGGCTGCACTCCTGAGCCATGGCCATGCTCTGGGTGTCACCACCAACAGCACAGAGTCCCCTAGTCCCCTGCCACCTCTGCTTTCTCAGCCTGGTGCTCAGCTCTGGTCCCAGTGCCACAGCAAACACACCCCGTTCATTAAGGGAATTAGGGACACAGTGGAAAAAGACAAAAACCACAGAGGACAGCAGTTGCAGACTGCTACAAAATGAGACATCGACCCCACAGGTCATAGAGCATGTCTCCTATCATCCCTTTGATCAGAAGTTTTGATCTATTTGGCTCTGTAAGGGCACAGACAATAAATGAGAAACCCTTTTCCTGAGTACAACAGGAGGAGAAGGGAGAGCAAGGGACCATGGGTATTCAAGGGGCAGAATTTGTGCCAGCAAAGAGCTTCCATCACCACACAGTTTCCCACCACAGAGGCTCAGAGGCTTTTGCCACATCCACGCAGTGAGATGAAGTTATCAAGTGACCAATTCCACCACGAGAACAACCCCAGGAACCCCAAGTTCACCTGGGAAAACACACGGGCTGTGCTGTGGGGTGGACCCCCCATTCCCCTGCTCCATAACCTGTGCTCAGCCCCTCTGGCTCAGCCCCTGGTGCATCAGGCACCTCCTCACCTTTACCTTGCAGACACGTCCATGTTTGTCTGACTTGGAATGGTTTCAGCAGCTGCCAGGGTGCTGCAGGGCATGCAGGGGTAAGAGAGTGAAAGGACCATGAGTTAGAGGTGACCACACAAATACAGCAAAATCCCCCCCCCCCCCCCCCCAGGGTGTTTGACGGCTGAGGAAAGGTGTATCTGATCTTTTTGAGCTCGCTCTCAGCTGGCAGATAAACCGCATTAGACATTTTGTAGGTCAGCTGAGTTAATGGAGGTGAGAGAGGAGCAGAAGGTTGCCAGGTCACGACTTCCAAAATCAAACTGCATTAGCAATAATTAGAGGAGTTCTTCTCTAAATATTCATGGCTCTGTAAAATACAAGAGGCACACACAGCTGCTGCCCAGCTCCAGCCCAGGACCCCTTCCAGGGTGTCTGCTTGGGCTTAACACTGTGATTTCACCAGAGCAGCCTGGTTATGGCTCAGCTCTCCAAAGCAATGTAAAAACTTTCCTCTTCCCCAAATCATCCCTCAGGTAAGAACATGATTTGCTCAGAAATGCCTGGTGAGCCATACTGAGAACAGTGCTGAGAATCCGTGTAGTATCACCACAGCAGGGTAAGGTTATCATTACCGACACTTTGTGAGGGACAGGAACAGACACCAAAGGCACCTCGCTACAACCAGTCTCAGGACCACGAAAAGCAGAGCTCTCCCCAGCTTTATCTCTGTTTATATGATGGGGGCACACTCGTGCCAGCTCCTGTGCACTCCTTCCGACCAGGGACAAGGAAAGGTTGAGGTAATTCAGAACTGAATTGCAATGAGTGCAAAACCCTCCTCACAGTTATCTCCTGCTACAACCAGAACTCCAATCCTGGTGTCACATCCTGCACGTGCCATCGATTCCCCTTCAGTGCACCTCTGGTCTTCCCTGTGCCAGGGACTCGTCCTGCTCAGCACCCACAGGTGAGCTCACAGCACTTCAGCCTGGAGCATCTCCAGGGACACACGGATTCCTTGGCTGCAGATAGAAAGACAAGGCTCTAATCTTCCTCAGCCTTTCCAAGAAGGTTTGCCACCAGGTGCTTTCTGTTAGCTTTTTTCCAGGCAGGTTGTGCAAGGGGTTTTCCAGGCTGCAGCCACGCAGGATTTCTTGTAGGAAAGTGCCATCCTGTGGTGCAGTGGGAATCCCTGAGTGCACCGAGCCTGCGCACGGCTGCCGGGCAGAGCCTCACACAGCTCAGACACAGAATGGGCTGCAATAAGGCCAATTCCCCCTCCCCTCGCCAGGGTGCTGCAGCTGCAACTCTGCCTTACAACAGATTCGTGCACGTTCCTGAGTTTCTGGGTTCCTTGGGAGATTTAGCAGTTGCTTCATATTTATTTTTTATCGTTTGGGACACGAGTTCTGCTATTTTTCACCACTAACATAGTGCAGCTAAATCAGAGTTCAGAAATATGAGGAAACAATAAAACCAACCCACAACTGAACACCACCTTGCCAAAAGGAGGGGTTGGGGTTTCACCTCAGAGCAGTCACTGCTGACAGAGCCCTTGCCCTGCTGTGGGCAGCTGAGCCAGCCTTGGGCTCTGCAACAAGTCAGGGATGGGGAGACCCAAACAAGACCGGGGGAAAGTTTTCCAGACAGGTGAGGAGCCAGGGCATTGAGCTGGGAAGATGTATTTCAACTCCTGCTCCAGTTAATGTTCATTTATAAAAGAAAAACTGGAACAACTCCAAGATGCTTAATTAGTCCTGGATGCTCATATAGGTCAACTTCTGGGCTTTTATGAAGTGGAAATGGCCTGTCTCTCAAACAAAACATCTTTATTGACCTTTTAATTCATGAAAAGAAAAAAAAAAACCAAACAAAACTCAAAACTTCACTCTTTTCTCAGTCGTATCAGTGTTACATGCTCTGTATCAAGCACTGCAGTTTCAGCTCCTATAAACTAATTACTGCTGGGCTCTCTGGGCCTCCCTCCAGCTGTAAATGCATTTATACTAAAAGCATATATTTATATTAATACTGCAAGTACAAAACCTACAGCCCCTGTGCGTGCTACTGCCCAAACACACAGCAGGGCTTTGCTTTTCCTGGAGGTGAGGGACGCCTGCAGCCAACAGGGACCAGGCTCTGCCTTCCCTTCGGCAACCCAGCCTCTGATAAAAACACCGAGAGGAAAGAGGCATCTGCAGCACCCACATGGGAGCTGGGATCTCTGTCCTGTTTAAAACAGGAAAGTCACAGGCTTGTACTGGAACAGGGGACTGGCACTTGGAGCTGATTAATCCAGCACTTTGCTTCTGGAGGGAAATTAAAAAAACAAAACAAAACAAACAAACAAACAAACCCACAAAATTTCCCAAAAAAAACCCTGTGATGTTAAAAACATATTTCTGATTTTACTGCCACAGGAGTTTTGGACTACACAGAGAAACCAGCTATCAGCCAGGGAGGCTACACAGCACCAGCCCACAGCTGGCAGTAGGAGCTCAGCCAGCCCAACAGTTGCTTCCAGGCAGCTTTTCAAGTAACAACTCATCCATCCCAACAATACCTACCCTTTGGTACAAATGGTCTCACAAAATGAAGAGATGAGCCTAACTTGACTTGGCAGTGACCTTTGATTTATTCCAAGTTCAGCTGCATGAAACTACCAGCTTTTAAGCCAACTAAACCTGGAGTCCTACCTCATCTACTGGAATAAAATCAAATTCCTGGAGACGGGTAAAGTGAGCCAAGTTCAGGCAGGCCAGACTGCAGCTGTTCAGTGCTCTTTGCTATTTTCTGTGCACAAGCAGCAGCTCCAGGTCATCCTGCAAGTAGCAGGACGGTAGAAGTGCAAGTTTCCTTTATAGAACTGTAAAATCAGTACATTGGAAATGACCACCTCAGCCTTCAGCAAATGGGGAGAGCCTGCTCCTGCATCTTTGAGATTTCCTTCTTGAAGAAGATCCAGCCTTCCCGGACTCCTCTGCCCTTCAGGATGCACTCCTAAGGGATTCTCATATATAGGACACAAAGCTACACCATCACACGAGTCCCACTAAATCCTCCTACAAGGGTTTAAAATTGCCTTCTTCATGTAACCTCCCCAGCCTTTGGAGAAAAAAAAAATCATTCTATGTGGGGTTTTAAACACTTGCCATTGCAATGAACCTTTTGGATCCTTTAAGACCAACCCCACACAGAAAAAACAACAGGAGATCCACGTTCCAGAGTGCAGAGGGCTTTTCTGGAGCTGCCTGTGTTCCACATTGTACAGTGTGTGCTTTACACAATCCCTGGGATGACCAACCCAGAGGCTGCTCAGCTCCTCCACCACTCACCTGCAGCAGATCTGATTTGGATCTGGTGTTACAGGTGCAGAAGACTGATGTGAGCCATTGCCAGTTAGTTACCTATTGTACAAAACTGAATTTACTATTACAGCTGGTGTGTTTTACTGATGACTCTCCATGCAGTCCCAGTCATTAATAGGAGCTGTTCATACTTTCAGTTCTTTTAACACACCCAAAATCAGCTGTGGCTGTGTAACTTCTCCAAAAGTACATCTACAGTATAAAAAAAAATTGAAAACACACTGCAAAAAAACTCCCACTTACTTCATTCTATGAGAAACTTAACGTAATTTTATATCACAGCTACAAAAAAAACCCATTGGTTGTGTAATGGTAGGGTTGCTTTCTGTTCTCTTCTACACAAATGACAAACAGAAGCTTAGAGCAGCCTCCCTGGGGCCTCAGGAGGATCAACACAGAATTTGTGTAACACTCAAGATCTCCCTCCAGCTGTGTGTGACAGGAAGAGGAATTCCCTTCTCTTTGCACTTCCTCACCATTATGTATCTGTGTGTCAGGAATTAAAGTTTTTCAAGTGAATTTTTAAGACTTTTTTTCCTAGAGAGGAAAAAGATCCTTGTCTTATCTTCACACCGCTGCAGTGTATCAAAATATCCTGTCACTAGAGTATGACAGCGGCAGAACCAGGACTGTAGGAAAAGCACAACTCAAATTAACTTTATATTGTATATATTTGCTATTGGTCTTCCTGACCTCATGAATCAGCCTACAGTTATGACTCAAAGTGAGTTATAAAATAACTGAAAGAGTGTATCACTGTTACAAAGTGATACACACAAACTAATACAACAAAATTGTTCAAAAATTTGTTTTAGTAATGTTCTGTTTGATTCCAGCGTGTAAATTTTTTACAGTGCTTGCTGTAAAAACACTCTCCCACATTTATCCTTTTTTTGGAGTCACATTTAGCAAGTGTTGAAGCTCTGGCACTTGGTAAGCTTCTCTGATAAAAATGTGAGGCATCCTTACAACTCAGAAGAAACCGGGATATCTCCCTCTTGTGGTGTTCCATGCAAACAGACTCCACTCCATCTAGGGGCTCAGAAGTGCCTAAAAAGAGTTTCCTCTCACCAAATATCAACAGAAATTGTAAGCAATTCCAGTCACTACAGAAAGTGTTCTTCCTAGAAAGAATGAGAAAGAGATTGTTTTCACTTTATTTTTATCTACATGGTATTTTCTTGCAGAAAAACCACAGAGATTGAAAACGCAGTGCTGACTCCTGAATAGCACCACCTGCAAGAAAGTGGGGGGAAAAAAGTTACAGAACAAAGTAGATGAACAAACCCAACAGTGGAGGAGCTGTCAGGCTTCTCTAGGTAAGTGCTAGCTAGCTGAACACACAAACTGCAGTTCTAAAATGCTCACACTGGAGTTACACAAAGCACATTACATCTCTACCTCACAGACCAACCTCACTCCTCAAAAGCCACAGCGGATATGTAGGGACCCATGCTCAGAACTTCCCATGTCATGAGATGAACAAGTCTGACACCAACATAAAAAGAAATTTTGTGCCTTTATTGGAATGGTGTTAGGCTTTAAATACACCAAATTTTGATAACCTGATTATTTGGTTTAATTAGAAATGACACTACAGAACTGCAATACTGGTCCAACAGTCTTGTCTTTACTTTTTTTTTTTTAAAGCAAGAGATAGTATGAAAATGCACCAAGTAATCAGAAAGCACTAGCAGGCATTGGTTAATCCAAGATAGTAGCTTCTTAGTTCCAAAAGCACTCGCATTGTATGGAACCCAGGATTTAGACTGGTCATGATTTGCAAGAGCTAGTTGCATGAGTCATGACTTTTTTTTGTTCCTCTTTTTTTTAGAATTTACTTTCAAGTTGGTCACTGGTAAATTTTTTTCCTCAAATATTACAGTTTCTTTAATTTGTATTTTTCCTCAAAGTATAAAAAAGTATGAAATATAAACAAGCTCCTGTATTGCACCCATGAAGGGGTACAATGGAAGCATTAGAGAGCTGACTATCTACACACCATCAAATCCCATCAAATCTTGGATAATTCATTAATATACAAAATATCAGGGCACAGAAAGAACTAAAATCCACTTTTTTTTCTGTTTTGTTACGCACAGGTTCAAATAATCAATCTAAAGAAAAAGGGTGATCATTTTGGCTTTCCACTACATCCGCATGTTGAGACACTTATTAAAATGATCCTGCTTTTAATTGTGTTTGGTCTTTTTCTTATTGTCAAGTCATGTTTGTTATCTTAATACCAGCCATCAGACAAACAAGTAATCAGAAAGACTCTTCCTCCTCCCCACTTCCCCATCCCTGACCCCTGCAGGGTCAGCTTTAAGACATGACTCCAAACACAGGGTTGTGACGACAGATGCTAGGGCCAATCTCTTCATAATCTTTTTTGGTATGGCATACTTGGTAGAATTCAGGCTGTAAAGGGAAAGAAAAGAACATTAGTGTATGCTATATACACCTCATTTTAACAATATTAGCTTTTAGCTGGCCAGTAGGAAAAAAAAAAAAGATAGCACAGAAATCCCAAAATTAACTTACACATGGCTAAACACCAATTCTGCCACAAAACTAAAATGCACTATTTAACAACTCACACAAAGCTTTAATTCAGCTTTCATTTGCTCTTCCAAGTCTTTAAGGTCTAATGCAAAAACAGGGAAGGTATATTTATCAGCTGAGGTCCATCAGAAAATCCCCTCCCATATTCACTATACAATAAAGGTGAGATGAGAGTTCCAGAAGCACAGCCAGAATGGCTCAAACATGCTCAGCTTTACAGCTAAACTCACTGTGGAAGCCAGCATTGATCCTCCAAACCAGACTGCATATCTCTGCATATGGTGTGTAATGACCTGGACATCAATGGGCTTCGGCTGCAGGAAAGAGGAGAGAAAAGCAGCACATTAAAAGTCACTTCTGCTGGTAAAAACCAGACTTAGTTTTAAAGGAGTGTGTATACCAAGCTTACTTTTCATTAATTAGTATTTTCATAAATGCTGTGCATGTGAATTTATATTTATGGCATCAAATTTCCCTAGTACAATGAAGAGTAAGAAACAGTTCCTTCTTACAGATCAAGTTACCTGCTTTATCAGACAGAGAAACTTCCATTCACACTCATTTTTTTCACACTATGTTCTGATTAATTTCTTGATGGACTATTTATGCATGCATTTATAAGCATTGACTCATACTACCTAAACTTTTCAAAAAAACACACTTTAAGCTGCTAATTTCCAAATTTCATGGGATTATTCTAACAAAGCATCAGCTGCAGATTGAAAGTTTATCCAGGATCAGTAGAGTCATCCACGCTTTTCTGAACTACAGCACTCACTCCAGCCAGCCATTCCCTCTCCCTCCACAGGCACATAACCTTTCCCTCCTAGGGCCAACCAAAACTGTATGTATCATTGTATGCAACAGTTTCAGAATTTATTTGTTCCAGCTCATCCTCCTGAAATTTGAAACAGTATCTCAAAATGTTCTGTAACACATTTGCACATTGCAGCCAGTGATTCTTTGCCATGCCTGACACTTGGAAGGAAAGAATCACATCCACTTTCCTCACAGCCAATTTCCTTACTCAGATTCAGCTTCCTTGCTAAATGGTACAAGTCTAGCAAAGAAAACAGAGACTAAACTATGTTTCTTGGGCCAGAGAACTGTGCATAACTGAAATTTCAGAGTTGCCTACATGGCATAGTACAAAGCTCTGCTGGGGCTTTAAAGGATTGTTTGAGCTCACCTAGCTAGATTGCTACTAAAAAATAAAATAGGAAAATCACTTCAATTTTTGCTTCAAAAGGAAAAAAAACCACTTTTTTTTTCTCTGCTTGTCTTTTATTTATGCAGAAACAACAGAAATATGCAACAGTTCGGTCAGAGGGGGAAAGAGCACTAATTAAGGATCATGCAGTTCAGTAGAAAACATGGAGTCGCTTATAGGATCACAAGATAATCGAGGAGGGAAGGGACCACATCACAACTCTGGCCTGGCCTCCTGCTCAAGGCAGGGTAAGCTATCAAGCCAGAGGAAGGTATTTAGGGTTTTATCACTGCCTGTTTAGGGTTTTATCCAACTGAACCTCCCAATCAGTAATCTCCCCACATGTACTGAGGTGCTATCAGGAGTCCCAAAGCCTTCCCTTGTCCAATCAAGACTCCCTCACTCCTCCCTCCTGACTCTCCTGGTGGCTCAGCAATGAGCCTGAGTCATCTCTCTTATCTTCAAGCTCCAAAGACTGAGCACAATGAACTGTAACTGATCAATAAACAAGCACAAAGACAGCTGGAGTGGCCAACTGCTGGTATGTGATCAGTTTAATGGATCAATCTCTGAAAAGCCTCAGTAAGAACTTCAAATAAGGTAAAGACATTTAACAAAGACCATGATGTTATTTGCACATTTTCCAGATAACAGATGCTTGCTAAGGGCGGGAACCAACCTTCAGTCTGCCACCACTGAGTTCTTCACTAAGTTTCAGCCTGGCATCCACAGTCCTTTTCAAGTCTCGCTGTAAACGGCGACCGAAGTCCCTGAACATGGTTGAGCCTCCAGAGAGGACAATATTCTGTTTTGAAGAACAAAATTTGTTAACCACGTCTGAAAACACAAGTCTCCACCTTTACCCAGCTCCTAAATTCTAAATATCTAAATACAGTTTTAAAGGTACAGTTAGCAGGTATGCTTTTGCTGTAAATTAGCTAACACATAAGCAGGACACAGCATGAACTCACCAAGAGTTTGCCACATTAAACTTGACTGTGCTTTAAAATCCATTTATATCTTATTGCATCTCACCACTTTAGCTCAGTTTTTTGTTTCCCTAATGAAAAAGCGCATTCTGAAAATGCCTACATGAAAGGAAAAAAAACCACATTAATTTCTGGAAAAATGGTTAATTTTGCTCATTTGGTTTTTAGGAGTTTCAAATGTGTACCTTGATAAAAATCACAATTCTTCTAAAACCCATATATAAAAAGACATTTTTAGCTACTGACCTTATATAGAGGACGTCTAACATCAATGGGACAATTCTGAATAACTTCATCTACTACTTCTGAGATTGGTTGTGTAAAGTCAGGATTAGCAAACTGCAATCAGGAATAAAATCATGTCACTGTGGAGGACCACATATTGCAAAGGAAAGAACCATTCTATTATACTAGAGATGTCATGAAAACTAACAATGGAAACAGTTGTCAAATGTTTTTGCTGCCATTTTTAAGTGAAAATCCAGGGCAACCTGGATTTGTATAAAGATTAGTAGCAATCAAGAATCAAAGGATGCTGACTTGCAACAAGAGCTGGTATCTATTCATAAATAATAAGAAATGTAAGTCAGGATAACCCCTTCTTTACAATTTTATAAATAGGATTTCTAAGCTATCATAAAACAAAGTATAGACAAGTCAAATCAACTTACCTCAGGATGGAAGAAAATCTCTGGCCCCAGGAATCTCTCGTAACCAACATCAATGGTAAATTCTTTCTTTGAGATAGCATTAATTCCAGTATATTGTTTAATCCACTTTGTACCATCTGTGTCATACTTGTTAAATTCTTTTACTAAGTCAGGGCAAACATAACTAAAGCGCTCCTGAAAATTGAATAGATACAGTCAGAACTATCTAAAGTATAGAAAACTGCTAAGAAATTTTAAAAAACGCAGTAATTTAAACTTCTAAGAGTAAATATTGAATTGGCAGATAAAGAATACGTCTCAAAACAGCTGAACTGACATTTACTGTACACAGGTAGATAATGGCCCTGCTACTACAGATCATTTCTGTGCAGCACCAAAGGCTCTTGCTGAGCTAAATTACTTTTCTTCTGCTTTTCCTCTAAACTTCTATGATTGTGAGAAATTAATTCTGAAATACATTGAAAAACTGCCAGAGAAACAAAATTTAAGTGTACTTTAAGCTGAATGTCTTTCAGAATAGCTTTGTTCTCCATGTAATGTGTATTACAAAAAAGAACACATTAATATCCAGAAAGAATATAAGAGCAATTACAGCTCTTTATATGACACATCCAGCCAATAGTACTTCCTACAGAACATTACAATAATAAGAGCAACAGGATAATGACAACAATAATAATGATAATGGAGGGGGGGAAAAGAAAGAGGAGACAACAGGTGAAGAATGAAATTCCAGGCCAGACTGAGCAAGTATTACCCAACTGTAAACCTTGAGTTTAAACTATTTCATGTTATTATACTATTAAGACATTTTTATATTACTCAGAACCAGAGCAGTATTACTCAGAAGTACAAATACTTTCAGATATTCTTGTACTTAAAAACCAGCTACCACGTTGTGATATAAAATAACCGTAGAGGTCTGCAACATTCACATTACCTTCACTGCTTTAGCTGTTTCCAAGGATTGTTCAGGAGGAATTCCTACTTCTCTCTCCCTCAGCAACTGCTGAATGAAGTATGTGATATCTCTGCCAGCAATTGGAATGTGTTTGATACAGCTGCCAATCACGTATCCTTCGGCCTGTAAACAAAATTCATGGGGACAAAGATACTGGTAAGAATTACTTTCACCAAAGCTCAGAGGGAGAGAGAAAGGCATGGAGTCTAAACTCCTACCCACTAGCTGTGATTCTGAGGCTAAAGCCCTTTAAGACTGGCTCATTTAATTACCATAAATCCAATTCTTCACAGGATAGCCTTACTTTACTTTGCATGGCATTGGTTCATAATTCTTACAAGGTTAGAAGGAACAGAAAGGTCACTAGTACATAAGGCAGACAAATCACTATACTCACTATTCCTTGGCCTTTATTTTCTCTTCAAAATGAGGTTACTCTTACCAAAAAGGTCAAGGAACCTTTTTTCGTGAAATATTATTTTAGAATAACTGATGTGGCCCTGCAGTCACAGCCACTGATGTAAGACGTTACAATCCACATGAACCAAAATTAATTTTCTGAAAGCAGGGAGAAAATGCATCATTTTAGCACATTCATTGAGGCTGCTCAGAACATCAGACAGGCCCATCCTCATCCATCAACCTACCCCTACAAGTCACACTCATCCTGGGGAACCAGTATCAATGCATTAAACACATCTGCTCTAAACAAAGACACCAAGTGGGTAAGGCTGGCCTTCAACCCTACCAGCCCTAAATCCAAACAAAGGAATCTAGATATCACACTCATAAAATGCTTTTTTCCCATATACACACACCTTATATTCACACAGAAATGTCTTACTAACACAGACAATAATGTCATAAAATCTACCACTACTGTTAGCTTCATTACAGAGATAAGCATTTGTTAATTCCTTTTTACCTGTTTTTAAATAGAAGCGGTACAAGATTGTTGACAATTTGTTCAACACATTTAAAAAATTCAGAAGTAAATGACATTTTGCAAAGGAGATTAATGCTTCAAATTATACAGAATACCTACTCTTATTTCAATTAAAGAAACCCCAAACCCACAAATCAGGAAAAGTTCAACTTTTTAAAATAGTAATTTTAACTATTAAATACAGTTTTAAAAGTTTACCTATAGAAGGTCTGAGGTGTCAGTTGTTTCCTTAGTCTCATTAAAAATACACTAATTTGGGTGAACAATCTAAACAAATATTTAGCCACTATATTACACCAAAATTAATAAGAAATTGCTACATGACAGTGTATGTTTGACCACCACCAAATGCTACTGGTTTTAAAAAACTGATGTTACTGTGGCATGATAAAGCTTTGTACAGATTTTTGTCTTAAAAACTGTAATCTAACTTTAATACTGAAAACACAAATGTATCTGGTACATAGAGATGAATTTAACTCCCCCAGGAAAGATGGGCAATAATTTGACAGTAAGGTAAATTACTGAAGCTCTAGCTGTTCATTATTTAATAAAAGTTTCTGCTTTAGCAACTTGATTTATTGGAACAGATATTCAACACTAACCAACCCTAGGGGTTGTTTTCTTCCATCAAGCAGGAACTTTGCTTGTATGGCTGAAGCACTGCTAAATGCTGGGAACAGATGGAGAAAACCTATAAAAAATACTGCATCTGCTCTCTAGTACTTTGTATTATTTCTACTTTATATATAAATGGACTGAGCTAAATGAAAATATAAAGTCAAACTTGTACTGACTACTGTAAAGAGCCTATTCACTCTTACCAGCAACCCAAAATGGAAATGTGCTAAAGCAATTTCACCCATCACTTAGCATGGCCTTGGCAATTCACCTTTCAAGGCAATCTCTGAAAGACAATTAGCCCTGCCAAACTCAGGGTTACAGAGAAGTTCTTCCAGAGTTTCTGCACTACAAAATGAACCGAAACTCCCACCCACAGCCTGAGAATTATCTGTTGTTTTTGAAGACTTCTATCTGTACTTGAGTACGTGTAGGTGTGCATTTCAGAGAACTCAGAGGACACATGGCTGTGCAGTGAAGCTGCTGTGCAGCTCTGGGGCACACTCACCACAGGAATGACGTGGGTGACACCATCTCCACTGTCTATAACTGTGCCGGTCAGCGTTCGCTCTCCTACTTGTCTCGACGTCCAAGATGCAGCTAAGGCAAGGACAGCCTTGAGGAAAAACACACCAAAATCAAATATTACTCAAACATCTGCACGCCTCAGACTTTCCACCACGCCTCCCTAGGATGGACTGACACCCCTTGGTAATTTACAGCATGGAATCTGATTTAGTAATAATATATATGTCTAGACAACAGCTTAGGAAAAAAGGGGCTGCAAAATGTAACTTTTGACACTTGCCTGATGTTTTTTCAGCCATGCTCAAACATAATTTCTGGTTACTTCATACTGAAAGGGAGTCAGTTTTTGGATTAATAGAATTATTATGATGTGGTGTGGTTTTTTATTTACTTATGATGCAGCATATATCATACCCTACTGCTCAGAGCCTGTAGTGGTAACAGAGGAACAGTGTCCAGTAACCACCCACAGAATCAAAGCCTGTCAAATATGCAGCACTGGAACTGCCATCCAGAAGGATATAAATGTACTCCAAACACCCTTTACACAGTTTTTTCACACTGAAGTTAGCTTTAGCCCACAGAGAAATATTGCAGCTGTGAGTTTCAACAGCCCTGCCCTTACCTGAACAGCAATATATAGCCCTGGAACATTGAAAGATTCAAACATGATTTCAGCAGTATATTCTCTATTTTCTGGAGTATTTAATGGAGGCTCAGTCTGTGAGACAAAACAAACAAAACAAAAGCATGAGTTTTACTTACATTCAAACATGTGACTTCAAAAAAAATTGAACAAAAAAACCACCAACTCCTAAGTTTTGTTAAGCTGAGTCATTCAAACAATAGCATGTAAAAATAGTAAGGGACATAGGGTGCTTTTAAGAATTTATGCAAATTGCATTAAAAGGAAGAAAACCAAAAGTGCAATAAAAACTACATCAGTTACTGCTTAAGAATTTACATCCAAAGCCCCCTTTGTGGGTTGGTTAGCTCCTTAAAACTTGATTTCCCTTGAAAGAATCCAGGACTATCAAAATATGTCAAAGGATGCAGCTCAGCACATTTAAAGAATGACATTTTTTAGATTTCTCAGTGAAAAGAGCTGTTTTCCTGCAGAAGGCAGCCACTGTAACACAAGCTGATATGCTTGAGTAGGAATGAACTCAAGTGAGAGAAGTTGAGCAACATAAAACATACCATAATAGTGGGCTGTAGCTTTCATTGAAATATCAAACATACTCGAGGCTCTGCTCTGAAGGAGCGTTTTGGATAGTGCTACAGAATACTTGAGAAAAGAAAATATCACTCCCTCCATTGTGTAATAGGAGGGTAAAAAGAAGAGGCAGTCAGACTCCCCACAACGATGCTGGGACAAGGGGCCAGGGACACAAAACTCAATTTGGGAAATCCTAAATAGGTATTAGGAGGAAAAATGGTAACATGAGGGTGGTCAAATATTGGAAAAGGGGCCCAGGGTTGTTGTGGCATTTTGATCCTTGGAGATATTCACAGCTTGACTGGACACAGCCTTGAGCAACTGGACCTCATTATTGCTTCAAGGTGAAGGCATTTAAACAGGTGTGGCCAACACCTCGAATTCAAACTTGGTCTATAAATAACACACTAAACCAAACTGCCTATTTCAATGGCCCTAAATAAAATACTAAGGACTAGCAGATGCTTCAGAATAACATTGACCTTAATTGAGATCTAATCAGCCCAAATATGACAATCAACCCTTCCAGTTTCACAGAAAATAAAAGACAGAAATTTACTCTCTAGATACTTCATCCAGATGGCAGTACTGTAAAAACAAAATAATTGCAATTATGTAAAGTCAAAACACAACTTTTTTTTTGTCTCAAACATATAAACTTGAGACTATTGAATTCAGGGGAGAATGAAAATAAGAAAGTGATGAATCAGACAGTTTGGAAGGAAATGAGAAGAGAATAGAAAAATGTTTGCTGCTCAGACACACTGACATTTTTAGAAAATTAAAGAACTTGGATGGCTTAAGGCAGGTCAAGAAAGCTCCAGGTAACTTATTTACTTTTGCTTTCAAAATATGCATGTTTATATTTGAGAATTCACATAAATCAGCTCATTGTTATTCATCATACAGAATTTCTTAAGCAGGGCAAAAATTTACCTACCAAAAGAAAATAATGGTCCTCAGGTTCTGCCCTTAAATACTTAAAGATTACTTGCTCCATAAACCTCTCCATCAAGTCCCAGTCTTCAACTATACCATGGCGGATAGGCCACTGTTGGAGAAAAAATATCAAATTATAATTGGAAACAAAAAGAAAAAACCCAAAAACCCCCAAAACTGAACAAAAAACTGTTTTCAACAGCAGTAANCTATTCCCATGTGACACCTATTCAAAATTCAAATTCCAACCCTGAGTAGCAGAGACAACACATTCATTTTTCTCAGCACAGCAGAAAGGTGGCACTGGGATAAACCACAAGCTCCCCCAGCCCAGTGTCCCACTCTGATGCTGATGACAGAATTTGCCAAGGAACAAGAGAACGTGGCATTTCCACTGAACACCCTCTCAGCCTCCTTTCACTTATGAAGGGGAAAAAAAAAAAATATATATAACATATATATATTCACAGTGCTTTGCAAATTCCCACAGGCTCCCCAAGATCAACAAAACTAATACCAAAGCTTATTTTCTATTTAAACAGAGTATATAAATACTATAATAAATAATTCGTAATAAATAAATAAGATTTCAGTTACCCAAAAAGCATTCTTAACATTATATTTACTGTACACGTGATGCTTGCTAAACAGTATTGAAAAATTATTTTTAACATTTCTTCTTAATACCTTGGTTGCATAAGTTGGTTTTTCTATTGCTTCGTCCCCAATGAAGAAGTCTAAATCATCCACACCTTTCAAGACCCTCCTTTGTGCTTGATCAACCACTTTTGCTGACTCTTTGATAGCAATACCTTCAACAGAGAACAAACATTACTGTAGGTCATATATCCTGCACCAAAAAGAGAAAACNACTTTTTTTTTGTCTCAAACATATAAACTTGAGATTATTGAATTCAGGGGAGAATGAAAATAAGAAAGTGATGAATCAGACAGTTTGGAAGGAAATGAGAAGAGAACAGAAAAATGTTTGCTGCTCAGACACACTGACATTTTTAGAAAATTAAAGAACTTGGATGGCTTAAGGCAGGTCAAGAAAGCTCCAGGTAACTTATTTACTTTTGCTTTCAAAATATGCATGTTTATATTTGAGAATTCACATAAATCAGCTCATTGTTATTCATCATACAGAATTTCTTAAGCAGGGCAAAAATTTACCTACCAAAAGAAAATAATGGTCCTCAGGTTCTGCCCTTAAATACTTAAAGATTACTTGCTCCATAAACCTCTCCATCAAGTCCCAGTCTTCAACTATACCATGGCGGATAGGCCACTGTTGGAGAAAAAATATCAAATTATAATTGGAAACAAAAGAAAAAACCCAAAAAACCCCAAAACTGAACAAAAACCTGTTTTCAACAGCAGTAAAAGTATATGATCTACACAGGCAAGAAACCTCAATTTAGGCTTCCCCTATTCCCATGTGACACCTATTCAAAATTCAAATTCCAACCCTGAGTAGCAGAGACAACACATTCATTTTTCTCAGCACAGCAGAAAGGTGGCACTGGGATAAACCACAAGCTCCCCCAGCCCAGTGTCCCACTCTGATGCTGATGACAGAATTTGCCAAGGAACAAGAGAACGTGGCATTTCCACTGAACACCCTCTCAGCCTCCTTTCACTTATGAANGGTTGCATAAGTTGGTTTTTCTATTGCTTCGTCCCCAATGAAGAAGTCTAAATCATCCACACCTTTCAAGACCCTCCTTTGTGCTTGATCAACCACTTTTGCTGACTCTTTGATAGCAATACCTTCAACAGAGAACAAACATTACTGTAGGTCATATATCCTGCACCAAAAAGAGAAAACCTCCACTGAAAAAACAGACACACCCTAATCACAGTCATCTTTTGTTTCAAGGGTAACTCAGAAAAGCTACACAGAACACAGATAATTAAATTTCCAGTCATGGGTAAGCACAGTAAGGAGTTAAGAAGTAACACAGTAACAGACTTAAATACAAATTTAATTGTTAGCTACTCACTATGCAACCAGGAAGATAAAATACACACGAACACTAGAATAGGATATCCCTACCGAACTCATTTTATTCATCAAATGGGCTAACCTTTAGCACACTCCAATAACAATTACAACAATTTTAAGTATTATTATTAGTGTTGTTATTCTTTTAAAAAGAAACACTCCCCTGCTAATTGCCTTTAAACACAATCCTTCACACAGATGAGGAAATTCATACACACAAGCAGCATTAAATCAGCCTCAGCTGTTCTAAGGTTGAGCTCCGAAAGCTCTTTCAATAGCAGAAGTAGCTTTCTGGTTCTCATCTTCAGCAAGAAGTTATGTCTGCTCACAACTAAGATTAAAAGAAGTTATGGAAACAGCTGCAGTCTCAAGCCCAGCAGCCAGGGCAGCACAGCTAGAGGATTTGGAAATCAGCTAAGGGGTAAAGCACCCCCAGAGCATTCATCCTCCCCATCATCCTCCCCGCCCTTCCCACACAGAGCAACACAAGCAGAGCCAGAGGAACCAAGAAGCTGAACATTGTGAAAGACTGAGCAGGATGGAACAGAAGTCATTATTTTGAGCTCTTCAGGAAGAAAATTGAATCATACTGCAACTTCTGTGGCTGCTTACAGGAGAGCAGAGAGGAAGCAGAAGGCTGGAGGAAGCCAAAGAGAAGGGGGGTAGATGGGAAGCAGAAGCTAAAATCACAGGGAAGGAAATGTAGCAAGGCAGGTGCTTGCTGCAAGTCAAGAGAGGAACCTTGACAAATATTTTCAGGTCGTTGTTACTGAGCTCACACATCTGGGGGAATTTTGCTGTCTAGATGTGTGTTATCCTCAAGAACTTTCTAGTAAAACTCGCCACTTGCCAGAGGATGATACCAACTTTCAAATCAAACTGATTTCACCCTGTTAGGAGCCTAAAACAAGATGGGGGGGTCTCAAATATTTTGCTGCCCTCAAGGCCAGCTTGTTTAGCCCTGCATTTGAAAGGTAGAAATTAGGAGCAAACAACCCAAATCAAGAATCATATCCTGAAAATACACACAAAATAATAAACCCTGCTGAAAGCTCAGCTGTGGTGCCTGAGGATGGGCAGCAGTTGGAGCAGACGCCTATTGCTTGCTTGGCAAAAGAATTAAAGAGCTTTTAGGGAAAAAAAAGCCAAAACAAACGTCCTTGCATTGAATCAATTTTTGTGCTGGCACAACTCAAGCCAGTTTTTTTTTTGTTTTAGAAATAAAGAAAAGGCCATCAGCTATCACAGATAAACTGAAATAATGAAAAAGCAAGGGAACTACTGGGTAATGGAAAGGTGACCCTCATTTTAACAAACAGCAGGATAAACCTGCTTAAGTGAATAAAAACCAAGCAAAATTAATGATCTAAGATCTAAAAGGCAGCCAGGGAAGAAAGCAGTGAACCCAAGCCACATCAAAATATTGGACCAATATATTCTCATTTACTTCACTTTTCATGTAAGCATTTATCATCTCTACAGGTGCATATTCAGAATAAAATCTAGAACACATCATAAGGAGATAAAAATTTGTTAAGAGCAGGAGTGAATAAGATAAGCTACAAGTGAACAAGGCACAAGGAATGCTGCTCAGACCTGTTTAACAGCAAACACCAATTTTAGAGAATCAAACTGATAAAATGCCACTGCTGTAAGTGCAAGGAGAAACCAAACCATTTTTCCATGGGGAATAATATTAAGGAAATGATTGACACCAAACTGGTTTTTTGGAACATTTTACTTTGAGACTAGGTACTGCTGTACTCTATTTTTGTTTCTCTAATGTGGATTAACCCAGTGCTATGTTATTTCATTTGAGATGGTGGATTAACACAAACTCATGCTGTTACTGTAATTATCTAGCTTGGATTGCAGTACAAATGAGAAAAATGTCTTTTTTATTGAGAGAATTGCAGTTAAGGGTCATTTCAGCTGCAGGAGCATCTAGATCAAGTATCCTTTTTTTCATACACCACACTTTATCAAAAAGCTGTCAAAAAAATCTCATTTCCCCTCTTTCTCTTCTACTTTAATAGCATCCCTGTTGGATAAATTTTTCTGCTTAATGATCTGACAGGTCATTTCATTCCCAGGGTTTAAAATATCACGGTATTTCTTCTTTTTTGGAACAAGAAAGTGATCTTTAAATTAAACAACCAAATCTTAAGATGCAGGAAAAGTATGTAAACTCTACGTATCTGAAATTAAATAACCACTTGCCCATTTATATTTTAATACGTGCTATGACGTTGAAAGAGCACTGTAAAGGCTTTTTCAATATTTAGAAACTTTTTGTATCTAATGTTAAACTAGCTTTTGTGTTAAAAGCAAAACTGTAGAGTGTTTTATACGGCACTGAAATAAATTTAATGAAGTTAAATTTGGAAAACCAAATAATCTAAGAAATACTTATTAGAAGCCAAAATAGAAGATATGGAATGGATTCTCTGAATGCATTCTCCTGTTCTCATATAACTGATTTAGCCTTATCTTTCCATGAAAAATACTTTTTGAAGTACACTTCCTAGGAAAATTAACACAGAGCCTGAACTTCCAAGTTCTATTTTACAGTGACTGTGCTGGAGTAGTATTAGTTCCAGCCCTCTTCCTGTTGTATTTGCAAGGAAAACTGGGTGTGCTAATTATTCCTTTTCACCAGGATGTAATCCGTGATTACTTTGGCACGGATGAACAATGAGGAACTGCCAAGTGGTGGAAGAGGTCAAAAGGTGAAGCATTTCTAAAGGAAGCTGAGTGAGCTCCACTCTCTGGAGTAGAACTGAATCTCTTCAAGAGTGGGAGAAACAGTTCAGGAGCCAGGGAGCAAATAAATTAGCTATTCTAAGTGGGGGGGGGAAACTGACATGGTTTCTTGTCATATTTGCAAAACACAGTAAATTAATATAGCTGTAATACTGACAACTTCCAGGCAAGTAGAACATTTTAAACCCTAGAGATATTCAATCATACAATTTTACTTTTTTTCCCCATTATCATCAACTCAACGTTTTACCCGTAAACCACTAAATAGGAAAAAACATCCTGAATGGTAAATTTAGCCACACTACTGGATTTTTACATTATTTGAACATCCAAAAAATTAGCTTCAACTATTAGTATCCTTTTTTAATGAATGCATCTTTCTAAACTGAGTATCTGTAGCAAAACAAAAAAGCCACATTATCACTCTTGTCATCACTCAGAGGTCAAACAATTTGCTTTTAATGTTGGGGGCTTTTTTTTTTCGTTTTTTTATGGCATGTTACAGAAAGTCCAAGAGTAACTTCAGCATTGATACACAAGTAACAAATACTTACATGAAGGGATGATGAACTGGGGTTCAGTATTACCCGCATATCCGAGTTTTGTATACCTGTTGAGGCAAAAAACATCTGGTTGTAATATTTAATACCACAAATAACAAAGGTATCTCATTTTTTTAATGAGCAAACCCCTTTTCCCATATCAGAAGGACACCACATAAGACTTTTCTATAAAAATAAGCAGAACAAAAATTCAGGCAAACTAAGCATTTCTCTTTTAAAGTATAAAGCAATGCTCCCTTGCCGCAGATCAAGCATCACTGCTAACTTCTACTCTGATAACATTTTACTTAGGAACACAAAGTATGCAATTCAATCTATCAATGCTTAGGACTATAATTTTGTCAGAGCAGTTTCTCCCTGTTCAGCAGCCCACATATCCATAGAAATAACTTCATATAGCTAATGCCAGTGGAAAAAGTGTTTTTGCAATTCCTAACTACAGGGGGAAAAGCTGCCCAGACTGCCAGCTGGGCATGAGGCAGGGCTGCTCATCCTCATGCCACAAGCAGCTGATAATGACAAGTCCTAGCAAAAGCCATTCCATTTCACAAATGGAAAACAGTGTCAAAATGTGTCTAATAAGAGTAAAGAAAACAAGAGGAAAATAATTACATGCCTTCACCCAGTCTCCAGAACATGCTACGGATATATACATTATCATGATGCAAGAAAACTGAAGAAATTAACAAAGTATTCATGAAAAATAACAACAAAACTCAGTGTACCAAAATCAGCCGCTAGAAATATTGTCAGCAAAACAGCATAGGCAAATTCTAAACCACGCAGACTAAAATGCACAGCCCTGGCTCAAGAGCTGGAACTTACCCATGTTTTTAACACAGACATGACAAAGTTCTCATTTTCTCTGTACAGTCAGGCAGCTGCACTAAATTAGCACCATCAGTAAAGGCATGAATGCTGTATAGCCCAGCTTTCAGCACTCAGAGGTGAGGCTGGAAGATCTCAGGAGGTGTAAGGCAGCAGCAGCTCTAGGGAAGCAGGAACCCATGGCAGGAACACAGTGAGAGGTTGGGCTCCCCAGGCTGCTGCAGCTCTGCCTGCGCTGCTCTCACTGCAGCCGGCAGCTTGTGGTGCCAGCAACACCCACACAACTCCCACCACTGACTGCACCCATCAGCGCTGGGCCAGGACACACATCCTCAGGGGGAAGGTGGGCTTCTCTCTGAATGATGCACAAGACCTCATCTAACACCACAAATGCTTTGCAGGAGGTGTATTTTCAAAGCTGTAAACCCGATCTTGTGTGTAACACGCTGCAACGCTTGTGAGCAACCATGCACAGAAACTTGACATCATGCCAATCAACAGGCATGCTTCTTGACAGAGAAAACTCTGCAGGCAGAAGATAATAAATAATGAAAAAGGAACTAAATATCAGAAAGAACTTCACATCTCATGAAGACATCAGCATTAGGCACTATATGTACCTCACCTCAGGACACACAGCTTGGATTTTCTTCATTTAAGCTTGGCTTTCTCCTAAAAGATCTACTTCCCAAAAGAAATATCAAGAATTCCACAAACCGGTGCTTCTTTAACCTACTGCACAGAGTAAAACTGTTCATTGTATTTACAGTGTTTCAAGAGGCTTTTAGTGCCTCAATTACTGAGTAAACCAGCAAATACTGACTCACCCCCTCTGCCGTCCCCTGCAAACCAGAACACTGGCATGTAGATTTTAAAGCTAAATCTACACAAGAACTTTGGAGCCCATATGCTGCGTAAACCTACAACTAGATTACAATTGTTTTTTAACAGTTAAACAAGTTTAAACTGTTTGATTATTAAACTCAGTATTTCAAAGACAGCAAAAGCTGAACTGCTGCAGGTAACTGGCAGCATGGTTGCTTGTGGGTGGGAGCTTGCCCAGCATACACAGAGCCAGCAAGACTGAAAGAAAAAATCTCATGAAATATGCATTTTACATAAATAGAGCATATTCAGACATAAAATCAGCATATATAAAAATACTATGGCCTACTCAGCAAGAAGTGTACTGACTCAGGGAAATTAAAAAGTAGTTCACTTTTAGATTTCCAAGAAAAGAAGGGGGAAAAAAACCTGCATGACTTTTGGTCTCTGAATGTTAGAGCATTATATCAGCAAGTCTCCAGTGAAGTGTACACAACACTTCACACCTCTCATGTACAAGATTCACTGCACACCGGGAACCCCAGCACTGCTGGCATACGGGCCAGGGATGGACCCCTGGGAGCCTCAGGCCCACAGCACAGCCAGACTATAAACACTAAACCTGATTTTCACAACTAAATGCATCATCTTGAGTTAAAATGGAGTCTAAAAATACGATAGGCGAGGCAAAAAGCTAAGGTAAAACTGAATGGAAGTCAATAAAAATCTTAAGTTCTCCAAACACACAATCTAGTCACCGTGGGATTCTTTACAAACTAACTTTTGCAGACACAAGGCTTTATTCAGATTAATCAGACCTATCACTGTCACTTGAAGTAAATATTTAAATCACATGAAAAGACGGATTCTATAGGCAATCCAGATTCCACAAGGAGTTCATACATGGCAATGTGTGTCTGACTAATGAATGATTCACAGGGGAACAAGGCACACCCCAGCTTCTTCAGGGCAGAAATTACTGCTGCTACAGAAAAAGAATCCTGATAGTAGAGATATCACAAGGCAGTACCAATACTGGATTTTCCATAAACCACTCCTTGTCTTGCTACCCAGAACTGAAGAGTGGCAGAAGGGACTTGCACAGAGACAGGCAGGCACACCTCATTAATGAGACATGGACTCGGCTTTCCCACATGGAATTTGGGGCATCCAGCAGTAGGAGCACAAGGCACTGCACACAGGAGCGTAATGGCATAAGCTAATTTCTACTAAAATCTGTAACACAGAGCTGATTTACAAAATCCCAAAGGTGAAAGCCTTGATTGTTCGGGTGTTTCCCTTTACTTCTCTGCATTCAGCTCCCTGAACTGTTTCTGTAGGCCTACTACCTCATTAAAAAAAAACCAAAAAACAAAAAACAAAACATTAGAAACAATCAGGCAAAAAAATTGTTGGATAACCACAGCCTTTAGCTTTAGTTCAGAAAATCAGCTACAGAGTATCCAAGACCAGTACACAGAGTCTCTATACATATGTGCACTTCTGTATATGGAGAGACATACACAAATGCATTCTCACACTCTCTCACATATACATACATACATATATATATAGAGTGCTGATACTCCCCTGTAAGACCTTCTCCAAAAGGCAACCCCACTCTCCAGTCTACATAGATATGTGATAAACAAAACATGATATTTTTGTAATGGACATTCATAGCATGAACAGGTTTGGGAGAGCAACTTCCAAAGAAGGTTCCTTCTGAGTTAACTCTACTAATCCTTGTCTCACCTACCAGAGGAGAAGTATCACCAGCACGTGATCATCATCCTCAAAAACTCACATCCTGAAACTGCACAGCAGCTCTGCACTCTCTGCTCTCTGGAAGGACAGCCAAAGGGGTTTCTGCAATGTTCTCAACAGCACTAATGGGATTTCTTACATGTGCTCTCTCACCTAGAATAAATGTTTCTGAGGCTATGTCATGAAAGCAATGTCACTGGGAGGTTACTTGTGCATTAGTCACGCAGACAATTTTAAAGCCAAAAGGAAACAGTGCTGAGGGTAAGAACTTGTAACAAGGATGTCATTACCAGAACCTCCATCTGCAAACCACAAACTATGACCACATGCCTTTGCTCCACTGCTTTCCTACCCACAACAAATGTCATTCTCTTGAGTTACACACCCTAATTCAAGCACAACTGCAATTCTAACAAAAGTGAGGAATAGGGAGAGAACTGCTTTGTGGGCAATGCAGTTGTCCAGCTGCTCCTGAAAGACCACAGAGCTGGGAGGGGTCCAATCATGAGTGTAATTTCTCTGACAGCTCCACAAAAAGACAGAAGTTAACTGAGCACAAGCAGACAAGAGCACTTGAGGACAAGCATCACCTGATCTCCAACTCCTTAGTGCAAATCTGGGTTGCAGCCTATTCCTCAGCTACTCCTAATGACCTGGGCTAACAGAAATGTCATGCATTTAAAATGCACACACAAACAGAAGTGAGATGTACTTGCAATGCTGGTCCCACTGGAAAGCTACAAAGCAATTTGAAAAACAAACAGATGAAAAAAGAAACATTTTTTTTCTGTGGGAAAAGTAAAGCAAGTGGGAGTAAAAAAAATCCAAAACCCAAAGAAATCAAAACAGTCTCTGGTTTACCTTCAAAGTGCATCACTAAAAAACAAGGGCATTTTGTTCAGAGGGCTATTTCTTTTCTTGTTCAAACTGCCCTCTTCATGATGGTTCTGAATTACTGTTCACCATGTGAGCCACAATTATTTTGTGCAAGTTCTCCCTCCAAATACAACACATCCTTTGACTGTATCTCATCCTGCAGAGGCAACGGCCTTCCCAGACAGTACTTGTGTGTAACTCCTAAAATTCTGCTTTGGTGTGTACCACAGCCTGTACATCAAGCCCAGCAAGGTTTCCCTACCTAAATACACCTCAGCTCCTATGCAGAACACGTCCAAGTGGTCATGCTCCAAGCAAGTCTAACATTAGATTAGGCTTTACACAGTTAAATGCATTTACTCTTCAATGTAAGTTGATATTGCCTTTTTGCAAGGTGTCACACTCGCTCCAGCAGCAGGAGATCCCTGCTCCATATCCCCTTCCATGCAAATGTGTCTGGAGCCAATCTCCCATTTCCCTTGAGAGCCTCTTCCCATGTGCTTATGAACTCTCCTGAGGCAGGAGTGCTTTGCATTTCTGTACTGAAACCACGTGGAAAAAAGACTCCAGGAAACAAGGGCCAAAGACAGAAAGCAAGATGATTGCAACACTCACCGTTCAATACACGTTCATTGCTGGCTAAATTACCTTAGCTCAAAATAATAATTAAGTAAGCCAGGTATAGAAGGCACTACAGAAAAGCTCAGAGTGTGGAGATTCTAAGGAGAACATGCACCTGGTAATATATTCAAAAAGGCATGAAATGAATCTCATGGCAAAAACTCCAAGTTTTTAAACAGAATGGAAAAGGGTTCTGCTCTTCAATACCAGCTCCTTACACACAGTGTGTCCATCAAAGACTTTATCAAAAAGGGCTTAATATCCTTTCCTGTTTCAACTGGATAAATTCTACATAAACAGAAACGATAGATACCATGTTTTTACTGTCTGATGTCTTCTGGTAACAGCTGCCTTAAAAAGAAGTGGAACATTACTCAATCATGGATTAATTCCTAGTCTTCATACATAGAACCTCATGTGACTGAAAAGCCTGAAACGAGCCCTTATGTTTTCATTTGTTGCTTTTCTTTTATCATTCTTCTTGTATCAGGATTCTTCTCCCATCCAGATGGGACTGAAAAGCCTAGAAAGTATTTACTTTTCAAATTCCTGTAAAGAGAAATTATGAGAAAATTACAGTGAAAGAGGAAAGATGACTTCTCCCTTTAAAAAAGGTCCCAGCTCTAGCATCAGGTGCAAACTGGTTAAGCAGCAGCAGAAGTCCCTGAAGAACTAATTATATTAGAAAAATAGGACTTGTATTAATAAATTAGTTTACTATTTTTTAAATGTCCTTGATAAAAAAATAAGACAGCAAGATTTTGAAATGACACACGTTTTTCATGTCTTATATATTTAGCTAATATAGTTTACCTTTTACACATTACTGTTTTGCATTTTTAAATGGCAGCTGCTTCTGTCAAAAATTAAAACATTTTTTATCAACAATTGTTTTAAGTAATCAGTAGTGGAAACCAAAGAAATTGCTCAATAATTTAAAAAAAAAAAAAAAACAAGATTAGAAGCACTCTCAGTTAAAAAGAACCTTCTTAAACTGTAGATAAGACATGAAGGGATGGTAAAATGGAGTATAGTATTTCAATGACATATGGGACCTCTAGGTAGCAGAAGTGTTAAAAATCTCACAGTCTACAAGCTTGACCTTGGAATTAACTGTATTACTGTGTGTTTGAAACTATTATTTTACAGTATTTCCCCCCCAAAATATCAGCCCACTCAAGCAAGGACCTTCACCTCAGCAACAAATACTTCTGTGCTGCATACTGAAACTGTCACAGTAAAACAAATCCAAGCAGATTGGTGCGCAATTTAATAAATGAGCTCAAAAGCAGCTTGAAAGAGAAATGCCTCTAGCAAACATGTATTTCCTAAATGGATAAAAGCCACCTTTAAAAAAGACTGATTTATCTTTAAAGACATCTTTCTTTTTGTGTAGAAATTTATCCAGTGCTGCTTTTTATCAGCAGCTACCTCTACAACTCAGAGCACAGACAACTGTACTGCTTGCTAGTAAAATCCAGCTAAAGTGGGCAGTGGAAACCACAAAGACACTGCTGCACAGAACCAGACCAGAATGACCAAGAGGAACATGGGGGCAAAAACAGCCTGTGAAAAAAACAGCAGCACTCAGAATAAATTCACATGTATTGTAATACAGATCTCCAGCTCACATCTTTAACACCAGCCTGGAGAACACAGGAAGTTTCTGCACTGTGATGCTTCTAACTTTACTAGCATTTGGACGGAATAGAAGAGCAACAACTTTCAAATTTTGCCTTATGTTTACTACCACCAAATCTTTGAAAAAATCAGCCAACCAAACAAAAACTAACGATATTGGTAAGCTGACTCTGGAAAAGTTCTCCTAAAAGCAAAGAGGAAGATAAGATGCATTTATGTCCAAAAGACTGACTTATAATTGAGCCACGAAAAGTGGACTTGAAGCCAGCTCATACTTAAGTATAACTAATAAAATCCAAATTCTGGCATCCTGATGATACTACCACCTAAATTTGTAGTCTTTGTTAATTTTATTTGTATTGTAAACCCATTTCTAATACTTAATGCTGGCACATACCTGAACAAAAAAGTTAAAGCTTTTCTTTGACTGCATTTTCCTCAAAGTAAGAAGAGCAAACAGCTTTGGATATTATCTTTGTATAATGAGAGTAGAATAGTTTGTGTTGGCAAAGGCAAAATGCTCCCTTTCTACTCACTGCTTCCTTTGAGACTTCCAGACTAATTCATTTTAACAAATGTCTTAACAGTGCCTCTGTGTTACACCACACCCTCACAGCACTCGCCTATACTGATAAGCTTTTTAATAAACTATATTTCATTTTTTCCAGGCCTTCTAAGTGTTTCTCACAGCCTGCATACTCCATGCAGTATTTCCAAATAATGAAAGAAGGCCCAAAAGTTTGGCAGTCTTACATGAATAATTACTTAACAGTGTAAGTTATTTAGTATGAGGGGGAAGATTTATTTGGCAACTTTCTACATCATTTACCCAAAATAAGCTGAACATCAGGAGTTGGCCTCAATAAGCCTTGTGGGTAATTTCCAACCCAGAATATTCTATGAATGCACAGACATTTATCAGGAAACAAAGCTCAGAGAAAATAAATTAATTATACATATTTTTCAACAGATCAAGCAAGGAAGTATCAATTGAATGAACACATACATAATCTGCAAGTAAACAAATCCTGCACTTGAAGAAATTAAACAGGTGAAATCTATGCAGAAAAAGCCTGATTTCACTTGTTTCTTCAAGCAAACGTAATAAGGGGCTAAAACAGTAATGTTATTCCGCATTAAAAAAAAGGGAAAAAGGTTGAGTGTTTGTGGTTGCTACTTTGCACAGCTTCAGCTCTTGAGAACTCCAGCTTTGACCCAAGAGCTGTGGCCCCAATCCCATCAACCTGAGCCAAGGGCAGGATGAAGCTGAGCGGCCTGGGAGAGCAGGGATGGAGGGCAGGAGCACCCAGCAAACCCCAAGGGATTGTCCCAGCACTCCCAGTCTGCCCCGTGCACCCATCACCACTCAGCCTTCCAGCAGGTAACCAAATGTTTCCATCAAGAGCAGGCTTGCACTACAGCACCAGATTACACATTTCTCACGTTACACCACGCTTCTAATAAAAGATGGTTTTGATTAGAAACAGTTGGCTTGTAGAAAAAAAATGCCCCACTCAGCTGTGGACAAAAACATACCAGTAAATCTCATTTAATATAAAAAGCAGGTCTCATTTAACAGCATCACAGATTCTGAAGTCTGACAGTAAATATGCAAGCAGTTGTACTGTGAAAGCTCTTGCAAATGATAAACAACGTTCTGTATCTAAGGCAAGTCATGAAAAAAAAATTAATACTGAAAACCTAAATAAGAGATACGGTGTTAAGTAAAGAATTACAATTTGGATTCATCCATTGATAGCATTTATTTATCAAAATAAAGTACCAACAGATAACCTCCTGTCTGCATCTTGCTCTCCACAGCCTGAGCATGCCAAAACACATCCTGTGCACAGCTGCAAACATTTGCACTGACCACAAGAGAATAATAAAGAGAAAAAGGAAATCCCAGAAAAAATTAAAACCGTACATTTATCTAGAGTTTTTCTGTCTAGTCTTAAAAATGCAAACCCATGATCAGGAACAAAAGAAAAAACATGAATCATATTATATCCTACATTAAGTCAGTGGATAAAACAATTATTTTTTCAATTGTGGATATAACTGAATAATCAAAACCTCAGCAATACATCACTAGTAGCACTTGGAAAGGATAGATGCTTCATGGTTTAAGTAATCCTGCTATGGGCACTAACAAGTTTGCAATCCAACTGGTATTTTTAAGCATCTACCCAAGGATGATTTCTGTCAGACTGGTGCACCTAAATACATTTTAGTTCAGTGACCAAAACAAAAAATTAAAGATTAATGCAACAGAGATTCCTTTTTTTACACAGAGCAGAAAGAAACCCAAAATTTCCTTAGGGACAAATCCAAGTATGTTTTCAGTTATTTTACCTTTGAAATTAACCTTGTCTCCCTGAAGTCTCCTAATTTTGGACAAGGATTCATTTATCCTTTTTTTAAAAAAGTTTGTTTGAAATTGTCAAAACCTTTTAGCATGTCCCAAAGAAAGTCTGCAATGATGAAACTAAATGTTGAAACATTATGTTGAAACTTTGCAATTGCATGAACTAGCAGACCTACTGCAAAGTTTCTTATATGTGCCTATAAAACAATAAAGAGCATGAATTACTACTCAGAACCTGTGCAGTACTTCTGAACTCCTAAAAACTGTATTTTCAACTAATTTAGACAAGTAAATGTGTAGGAGTCACGCAATCAACACCCTCGCTGGGCAGAAAGTCTAAGCCAGGTACTAAAGAGAGCAAGGAACAGGAACGGAACCTGCCCGTCCCAGGTACGCCTCAAACCCTGCCCTGCCTCAAACCTTGCCCCCAGCAGGAGCCCTGCAGCTCATAAAGGAGATTCATGAACCATTAACTTTACAGATCCAGCCCAGGGATGAAAGTGGGCTTGTCCTCTACCCTCAAATGCCACCACCCCTTTCCTCTGTGTCGAGCACAAGTGAGACATGGGAAAAGAGCAGCAGAAACAGGAGGTCTGGAAGGTGCCGTGCATCTTGAATGGATTCTGGAATGCACTAAAACAAGATATCAACTGATTCCTCCAACAGAATTGGAAAAAAAAAAAGTGTGTGTCAATAGAAATATATGTACTCCTAACTGAACTTCTACTATTCCTAATAATATTGCATACTCTGAGCATTTAGTATTGCAACATGGACTGTGATTTATTAGAATCATCCAAGAGACACCACAGGTCATCAACAGCCTTCACAGTCTCCTTGCAGATGTTTTTTAAATGTATTAAATCAACTTTCCCTCCCTAACCACACTTCAGCCACTGGCAAGCAAAAGATAGTCTTAAAACCCTGGAAGAGTATTTTTTCCAAATGCCATCAAGGAAATATTTTGTCCATGCTTTCCATGCTGAAAAATTACTTCTGGGATGACACAACACAGAGATAATTCAGCCCAAAAGAGAAAAATTTCATGAAGACTCGAGCCCACAGAAGGTTGTGACAAGATATCCAGTTGAGGTATAAACTGCAAAAATACCATGGTGCTGAAATATTTATACTAAACATAAGTTAGGCTTTGAAAAACCTGCAGAAATAACCCATGTCTGGAACACTAGGAAAGAAAAATAATTTCAAGGCACTGTATAGATACTAAAAACTTCAAGAGCTCACAAGCCAGACTGTTACTTCCCCCACCTCAATTTTATAGCACTGGATTTCTCACCTCACAGATTTTGGTGTCTATTGAAGATTACAGCTTTTCATGGATCTTGAACTCATTTGCACTCTCAGGTCAAAACCCAGAAGAGAAACAGAACATAATCCTGTCATACCTTGTCACATCAGAAGACACTCAACCCATAAATACTTTGCTCTCCTTAAGAGCCATAGAGGTGTTGCATGAAGATTAACTAGTAGGGTTTGTAGAGAATTTCCCCAAAGCAAAGCTCACTCCAGCCAGCTTCTCCTTCCCTGAGGTTCTGTGTGCCCAGATTTACTCTTCCTTCATTCACAGCACTGGTTAGACCAAATAGCTAAGAAACTCTCAGAAATGTATGTGACTCATTCCAAAGAGCAGCTTGCAACTCCACACCAAGAAACCCTGGAAATCCTGAGCAGCCTCAGTCCTCCTGGCTCTCAGCTCAGCAGGAACCCAGACTGCCAGGAGGAGTCAAAGAAATCCTGAGTTCCCATCAAGAACAGGAAATCTTTCTCCAGTCAACCCAAAACCTTTAATTCACCCCTAATGTACAAGACAGAAGTTAAAAAACACATCACTTTTTGCAACCTGTATATGGGGAATAAAAAAGGGACCCAGCTTGACGTAGGAGAAGAGGCAGAAAACAAGACCCATGACAACAGGTTGGGTTTTTTCCATACAATCATATAATCAATTTACTCAAGAAAAAGGTTACTAACAGACATGACCCTCCCAACAAAAGGCTCTTGGGTACATTAGAGAAGCTGGTCACCACTGACACTCAAGTACTGAACAGATCCACCTGGCAGCCACTGAAAAATGACACACAAACCTGCAGAAAACAAAGTTCAGGTATAGAAAATACAAATAATATGCTGTAAATCCCTTTCAGTGCTATAATTAAGTTCTCACTCTGGAAGTGCAGTAGTTGCAGAGCCACTTACTGCAGCTCAGCTGAAGAGCCATTAATTTGAACACTTGCAATTATCTGCCATCCCCAAATGAGCTAATTCAGTGTTATACAAGTTACACTGAAGGAAAAAAGTGCATTCACACAGAAAGACACAGTTAAAATCTACTTGTCAACCTAATCAAGCTAAATTCCAAAGTGGCGTAGGAAGAGCTTTTAATCATGACTTGCAGGCAGCACTGTGTTCGCTTGTAGGAGAGGCAGCAAGAACAATTCAAAACTCAAAAGGCACAGAGCAAAAAGACTGCAGCCTACTGTGATTAAAAAATGACTAAGAGCCTTTTCCTTTCTTTGGTACGTTGCTCACATACTTCATGGGAAGAACTCCATCTCATTTTTCTATTTTGAATTTTTGTTTTAAAATGCACGTAATCCTTAAATACAGCAAAGTACGAAGTACATCTCATTCACAGCATACCTACTGACTCCAGGAAAATCAAAAACTTGCCAGAACATAAAAAATTTGAAGGATATAAAAAGAACAGCGCATAAGTGCTACTTCATAGCTCATTGTCCATGGACCTGGTGCCCATCTTTTGTGGAAAGAAGAGAAAGAGAGCGGCTCTCAGCAGCCAGGTGAAGTCAAATTCACTACTAACATGGACAAGGACTTGGTGACAGTAAGGCCAGATAACCCAACAAAACAACATATACCTTAAACTAAACTAGACAAGGCTATCAGTTATAGTAATAAATAACACTGGGTTTAACAGTTATGTTAAACTAACTGGGCTCTTCAGATTTTTCATATCATGTCTGTAACTCTACTGTACAATTAAAAGGCCAGTGCTTCAGACAAGTAGCTTCTAAAGCCACAAGTATTTACTTGCTCTTACTAGGTATCAATTACCTTATTTTCTAGGTATCAAGTTAGCTTAAGCAAAGAATGCAAATTTCAGGGAAACAAATGTAACACAGGAAGAACTTCAGCTGCATCTGACTGCCATGTCACTGATTAAACCCATTTCCCAGCTCCAGCTGTATGACACCTACTTATATGACCCCTAAAAAGTTTGACTGAGCTATTAAAACCTCAAGTGACAGTCATCATATTATTTCCCCAATCTCTTCTGTGTTTTGATCTCTCCATGCTTGGAAAGGAGTCCTTATCATTTGTATAATCTCTGCAGGCTGATGCTGGAAAGCACAACTCTGCTGCCTTTTTCATCCCTCTGTCTTAGGCAGCAAAAATACACACACACACATTAAAAAAAACCCAAAATTTAACATTCAGATAAACAAACTCAGCTGTGGCTACAAGCACAAAACATAAGAAGACACTCTTCAATACCACTTCTACACCTGCCCTTTTGCTGATTGAGGTCAATTCTCCTGAGACTACAAACTATCAACCCTTCCCTCTAAAAAAAGCCTACTTATCAGAAAACCAGTGCACATTTAAAGCCTGTTCTAAGCAAGGCAGCTCCTTTTACCCTTTCTGTTTTGGCTGTATTTTCAAAACCTCTTTTCCTCTTTTTGGGAGCTATATTTAATTTGTCTGCTTTCTGTCATTTTGGCAGACAGGACAGAACACAGACCTCAGCTGATCTGCACTGAGCACAGGGCTGACATAGTTTGTGTTCTCACACAAAAAGTGACATGGACTGGGAGGGCTGCACCAAATAAAAAATAAAAGCCAAGAGCATGATCATGCTATCATAACCCACTGCACTATTACCCACCTGTTTCTTATTCATCTAACTATTGTATTTTTCCTCTGTAAATTCACCACTTGACATTTCTGTCTACTGAAATGATTGAATTCAAACCACCCCAACACTCTGTAATCTTTACAGGGCTACAAATCTTTGCCGCCACTTTCTTGAAGCAGAATTTTATGAAAGAACAGCCTCGGATGAGGAAATTCACCTGAAATGAAAAGCCTGGAGAATAAAATAGGCTGGGCTGCATTAAAAAAATATGGTGCACAGTAAAACAGCATCTTAGAGCATTTTTAAAGATTTGTAGGGAAATAAATAAATTTAACAGGAGCAAGACTTGGCTAACATCACATTCAAGAAAATTTGTACACCCTCTGAAGTGAAGTTGATTAATGGTGTACTTGCACACACATCTTCCTCAGGAACATTTGTTTTAACGCTCATGTCCCTTAGTACACCTCTCCCAGCAACAAGATGAAGTTATTTCTTACACAGCTCTGTGCTTGCACACTGCTCCTGCGGGGCACTGCTGAAAGCTTTAAGCAAATTTCTAATCCAGTGGTCACAACCTGTACTTTACAAACTTATAAAGACATAATTATTACCTTTAATGGGACTCCCTGTGATACACAAACATGTGGGATGGGGAAAAGCCTCTGGTGGCATGTGGCAGAATAGTTACAGATCTTTTGCTTTGAAAGACAAACAGCACATATACACACGTTAAACTCACATATACTTCTATTACACTCAGCTACACACCCTCATTCCCGCTGTGCTAACTTCCCTCCATCTCACAGAATTCAAGGTTTTAATTCTGCTTTCACTACAGGAATGACTTCATCACACAACTGTTAGACACGCAGACATCAGACACACATATACATATACCTGCTCTTCCTAAAGACTGATTTATTAATGTCCTACAAACAGATTCTCGAGGGGATGATGAGCATGTGCTTTCAGAAACAAGCGCAGAAGAACACGCCCTTTCAAGACAGCATGATAAATATCTGCATCTACAGAGCACTCACTGAAAATTTTCTTTATTTTTAGCAAGAGGGATGAGAAGTGAAACAAAAGTAAAAACCGAGTTAAAGAAGTAGCATGCCATCAGCTGTAGCTAAAGAACCTTGAAAATACAGCAGTGCTTTCCCTTCCCATGAAAAACTGACGCCGGATGGAGACGTTTCCTCTTTGCGACGGCTCCGCAGCGCGGTTCGCGCTCCTGCGAGCGGCACAGCGGAGCGCGCCCGGCCCGGCTGCCCACGGGCACCTCCGGGGCTGCCGCCCTGCCCCGACCTCCGCAGCCGCGCCAGGCCGGCCCGGATCCCCGGAGCCTCCTCCCGCACCGCTCCCTGCGCTACGGACCACTGGCACCGCGTTCGCCCCGCCGCCCGGCAGCTGCTGAACGAAAAGAAGCGTTTCCAGAGAGGATTTGGTTCAGGTTTGACACTGAAAACTGCCTTATAAGGTAGAAAAGCCCGAAAGCAGGAAGAGGCTTTGACAAAACTAAGGAAGTTCCTCTGCGCCTGCTCGATGGAAGGGGAGGGGTTTTTTTTCTTCCACAGAGAGAAGTAACACAGAATAAATGACATTATCCGTACGTTAAAGAAAAAAATAAATACACGCGATCCCCCCAGACGGCGCCGGGCAGAGAGGCGACTCCCCCGAGCCGGGGCATCCCAGGGGCTCTGGGCAGCCGCGGGAGCCGTGTCCCCGCTCGCCTCCCCGACCCCGGCAGCCGCACAAGGTCCCGCATCCCGGGCCGGGACTGATGGGGGCGGCCCCGACCGGCCCGAGAGCAGCGAGCGGGGCCGCGCCGGGACACGGCTCCCGCCGGGCGGAGAGCGAAGGGCGGGGAAGGGAAGGCGGCTGGATGCTCCCCCCGGCCCGGCCCG
>VXBU01009756.1:2499301-2511439 GCA_013400315.1 Bombycilla garrulus | reverse complement strand
GGGGCTCGACGGGCTGCGCTCGGCGGCACCGAGGGACTTCCGCAGGGCGGGCGCTGCCTCCGCCCCCGCCCGCTCGCTCGCTGCCCGGCGAGCCCAAGATGGCTGACCCGCCCCGCCCCGTGACGTGCGGTGGCGCGGCCTCGCCCGCCGGGCGGAGCGCCCTCAGGGCGGCGGGATCGGCGCGGGGCTGCTCCATCGCTGAATATCGCGGATATTGCCAGGCTCAGTGGGGCTGGAGAACACCCCCGAGGTCACCGGGCCTGACCAGTGACCGAACAGCACCATGTGCCACGAACAGGTTTTCCTTAAACACCTCCAGGGACCGTGACTCCACCACCTCCAAGGGCTGTCCATTCCAGTCACAGAACTGTTAGAGGTCATTCGGTCCATCCGCCATGCCCAGGCAGGGTCACCTGGAGCAGGAATGCATGCAGGTGGGTTCGGAATGTCTCCAGTGTGGGAAACTCCGTGCCCTCCCCGAGCTTTTAGTGCTCTGCCATCTTTGATGTAAAGAAATTCTTCCTCGTGCTGAGATGAAACTTCTTGTTCTTCAGTCCTGTTGCTGGGCACCGCTGAAACGAGCACCATCCTCTTGGCACCTGTCTTTGAGACATTTCTATGCATTAATGAGATCTTCTTTCAGTCTTCTCCAAACTAAACAGGCCCAGCCCCCGCAGTCCCTCCTTGTAAGAGAGATGCAACAGATCCCCCTCATCATCTTGGGACCCTCGTTCCAAAGACATCAAGAGACAATGCACTGTTGGGGTCAGGTGTTCAGGTGGACAAAGTATAGTCTGTAATATTTTCTTTCTCTCTCTTTCCACCTTCCACAATCCTTCAAGTTTCAAAAGACAGAGTGCTGAGCGCACCAGGTCTGGCCCTGTCCTTCCCCTGTGGAATACTGCAGCCACACACCACATTTTCTTTGTTATGTTTTGTAATGCGTTATGGCATAATCCGATGTCAAGCTGTGGACAAATTTGGTAGTCCATCAAAATGAGTAATTGTCAGGACTCAGAGGGTGCTAATGGATCTTAATGGCTCTAATAAGCATCACCACCCCACAGTCCTTGTCCCAGAGAACTGGAGACTTGGTTAAGCTCAGCTCTGGCCCTTCAGATTTTGTCTGAGCTATGCTGTGCTGTCCTAGCCTTGCTTGCTTCCTTCATATTAGGCTTGCCTTGTCCCTCTGGTAGCCTCCACACTGGTCCTAATCCTGGTCTGACATCCTGACTTCACCTCTGAGCTGTGTAGCTGCAGGTGGCCCTGTGTCCCTTAGGAACCCTCCAAAGTATTCTCACAGTGGTCTTGCTTCCTTCTTCAAGCACGTTCTCCTCACCTGGTTTCAGCTATCTCTAATTAATACCCTCTTTACCGTTTTTTCACTGGAGGAATAGACAGGAGTCAGTGCCAAAGCAAAGGAAGGACTAGATATGTGCCCTTCAGGATGAGATAGGAGAGAGCAGAACCATCCCTTCAGCAGCAGCCAGGCAGTTCATTTGGGAAGTTCAAGTCACCATCTGGCTTCCGTGGGCTGCCAGATCTTCCTGAGGAACATAACCAAGGAAAGGAGATATTGAGAATATTAACATTTTTATTTTAATGTCAAAGCAAATTATGAGTAGAACATTATGAGACATTTTACAGATAATGAAAGGGATTTCTGTAGGATATTGTGCAGCTTGGTGCTGAGCTAGAATATTAAAGATGAGTATCTCTGAAAGCTTTTCAGAGAAAATGCAAATAGCCTTTTCCTTTGTAGGTGCTGCTGTGTGTGCCTAGGTAAATATTTATCTAAAATAAATACAGTTAGGATATAAACTACCGTGTGGACTTTTCACTCTCCTCTCAGTTTTATTACCTGGTAGTCAGGGTTATACATGCAGCAGGTTCAACTGCTGCATCTGGCAGATGGAATCACGGAATGAGAGAGCAGCTTTGGGCTCCAGCTGCTGGAGTTAAAGTATCCTCCCAGAGGAGCCCAAAACAAGGTCCAAAAACCTGAGGCATGTGGAAAGGATGGAGCTGGCAGGTCCTGTCCAGGCCATACAGCTTACAGAGCCAGCACAGAGAGGATCAGGACCAGAGCTAATTTACCCAGCTGCACTGAGATTTAAACAGAACAATCCTTAGTGTTCCGTAGCTGAGCAGCCTTTATTACTTAATATTTCCAAATAATGCTCCTGATTAGTCTTGCTAAACCTTAATAGCAAAGAGCAAGGACAGAGAGTAGAAAGGCTGTAATACTATGCTGGAGACTTTCTGCTAGCAGAAGCATCATTTCACTACAAAACTTAAAATCATTTAAAATTACTGTAGTGCTCTGTACAGAAAATATCCTGTTGCTGAATTTATCTTTTCCTCCCTGTGAGCACAAGTGTTTTCTGGGAAATGGTGGGGCACTGAGCAGAACAAAAAGGTTGAGCAGAACAAAAACAGTACTGCAGATCATATGGAAAGTGAAACAGCTCTGTTAAGCAACTCCATTGCAATCTCTTGCTATCAGTGTGTGTTCTTCCTCAGTCTGCATGAAGAATGACATTGAGAAAGAGCAGTGCTGGTGCATTTTAGTTTACTGAATTACAGTGGAATTTACATTTGAGGACCAAAAAGCATAGGATTTCTCTCAGTATCAAGGTGCCAAGTCAATCACAGTTTTGCAAGGGAAGGGGTTGAAAGACTGAACTCCCTGGCCATGAGATCTCATGTTTCATTTTATTATCCTTGCCAGATGCAGTTTTCAGGTGGCTGTGGACTCAGGCACCAGTCCAATAAAATAAAGGGGCAAGACTTCTCTTTAAGCAATATTATCTCACATTGTTGGACCACAAACACAAGTTTGATATATGAACTCATCCAAGTTCAAATAGATCAATCTAAATTTCAATACTGGTTTCTGCATAGACCTTTTGTAGTTTTATGCGTTGGTGTCCAGATTGTCTTGGTGGATATTTTTAGCATAGGAGTCTTGTTCTTAAATTACAAAATTGAGCTTTTAAAGCTGAAATTCAGCTAGATCCAACAGGATTGCTGTGCTGATTGGTATATTTCTTTCATGGAAAGGTTTTCCAACCTTATTTCTTCTGTACAGGAGCAGTAGAAAAGCCTACAGTCTGTTCCATGGTGTAATTTTCTGAATCTTTTCATCCTTATTTGGCCAGAAGTCAGTTCCTGAGTTATAAAAAGCTTTTCATTGTTTCAGGGTGTACCAGAAACAAAATTTTTGATTGTAGAGACAATGTCAGTATATTCTCAATCTTACCAATGGAATGGGAGTGAAGAAAAGCCTGAATTGCCTTTATCTGGTACCATCTCTGTAAGTGTTCAGAAAGCACATGAGTGTGGCACTTGGGAACATGGTTTAGCTGTGAGCATGGTGGTGCTTGGCTGGTCTTAGAGGTCTTTTCCAACCATAATGATCCTGTGACATCCCGTACAGCACACATAATCCAGCAACAGCATCCTTCTAGGATGCACCAAGTCCAGCTTTTTCAAGCACACACAGTGGATTGCAGGTGATCTTTACCTAAGCATCCATGATAACAGAGGTAATTACCATTGCAGAGCATCCTCCTTCTGTTGCCATCTGCCTCCAGGCAGTTTACAATGTAAACACAGAGCAAGGCAATGCAGATGAATACAAATGAATAAAGAATGAGAGGATTAAAGTCAGAAGGAAAGTATTTCTATTAACCAACAGGTAAACAGAGATGCAGTCTAACAGTTTGATTCAGGTGGAAGGAACTTGCAGACAGCTTTCTGCAAGTGTTATACAAATAAGTTGTGGGGCTCCACAGTTTTCCAAGATGCAGGTATGGTTTACCAGCTCCAGCAATGCTAAGTATTAAAATTTCCCACAAGTACCTCAGCCTGAAGAAGTGTGTACCTAGACAAAAGCATCACAAATCCCTTGCTAAGCTGTGTGGGAAGATTTTCAGCATCCTGCTCACTCTGGATCGTTTTCATGCAGTTAATGGCCTGCCCCTGAACACGCAGAAAGAACAACGCCATGAATCCATATATAGATCCAGGCCTGGGAAGCACAGTAAAGTGCAAGAGAGAAAAAAAAAAAAAACTGAAACAAAAGGAAGTTCCAGGGGTGGAAGGATTTTGGAAATGTCCAGGAGGGCTGAGAATCTGATGCCTGGATCAGTATGTTGCCATTCAGATTGGCATAAACTGAATTTAAAAGGCACCTTAATATCCAGTACATCACACTGAACAGTCATTAAGCCCAGCTAAACATGACAATAAAAATCTACAGAAACAGTCAAGAAAAATCATGTCTAGGTTATCCACTAGACAATATTCCTTTATTGTAAGTATTTATTATAAAGTACACTGCTTCACTACTTAACCATCATGTTCTGAGTATTTTAATATAAATAAGTTTTCCAATAGTTGAGAGAATACTACAGAGAGCTAAAAAACCCAAAACATTTTATCTACCCAGAGAACGGATGTGTGTAGCTTTCCTCCAAGAAGGGCCACAAGCAAGATTACAGTGTAATTGGTTGATTTTGGCATAGCTATAGCAACAGCCATATGGGAGGCATGTAATTTCATGGAGCTGCACATGGTGAAGTCATGGCAAATTACCAGGAACTCATTTGGTGTGGCTGTTCTCCAAGAGTTCAACGTAGATCAACTAAAACCATTAACTTTCAAAATATAATTAGTCCAACCGTATTTTTTTCTAAATGAAAGATGGCAAAAAACCCAGCTATAATTCTTGATACACTGAAACAAGGTGTGTAACGAAGTGAGAAACTGATAAACTGGGGCTTATTTATATCCTTGGACTATTATGATGATAACACCACTATTGCCTGTTAATTTGGTAGGAATAACAGCAAATCATGTATCAAAAGACAAATCTACAAAAAGAATTTGACTAAAAATGTGATGTCTCAAGAACTTGATGTTCTTGAGGCAAAATCTGCAAAAGTGGAGGGAAACTGCATTCCTATTTACAGCTTGCTTTTCCATTCAAAATTGCTTATCTGTATGCTGTTATTCTGTTATTTCTCATAACATCTTAATCCTTTATAATGCCACTGTAAGAGAACTAGCAGAAGGATGGCAGCAGAATTCCTACAACTCTAAAGCAGGGTACAAACCTCTGTCCTTGAGTTGTATCTGTACTGCACAGGCTGCACACAGTCACACCTGGGAGCCAAGGAACAGCAGCACATAGTTTGCCCATGATCAGAAAATCTGGGCTTTCTTGTGTAATAGAAACATTATTATGTGTTCTCAGTTGCACCTATTCACTTCCTTGGCTGGAGCAAACGTGTATTGCTGCCTTTTTCATGTGACTTATGCACTTAAACTGAACTGAGAACCTAAATCAACCACAGCTGCAAGTGCCTGACCTGCATCAGCTTCCACGCTCACTGTGTCATGAACATTAATTTGAGTAAAAGCCATGATAACTCGCAAATTTATGTAAAATTGCTGTTTTTAATTTAGTAGTCCTTTATTTTTATTTTTTCAAAAATGTCAGCAGTGTGCTGAATAAAACCAGTGTGTCACCAGTTTGCTGTTTAGCAGCTGTTTAACAGTTATGTGAGCTTTCCAGCAGAGCACAAAAGCCCACAAGGGTAAAACCGAGCCTTAAGACAGTGGCAAGTACCAGAGCAAGAAGAGCTGGATTGGAAAAAGGATCAAGGTGAACCTAGAGGGTCATTTCACAAAAGAAGTAGCATGAAGAGTTATAGAGAGTGCTATGAATTTTTTTGCTACCCAGCCATTTGAAACTGTAAGTAATTGAATGTGTGACAGGTAAACAAATGGGTTTCTGTTCTGAGACATTTTTCTTGCTTTCACCATTGCTTATCAACTTTTGAGAGGGTTTGGCTGCTAATATTTGACCTCTCATTCTAAATGGCTTTTCATAAGAAGATTGCTTAGAAACACTCATATTGTGTGTGTTTGGATTTCTCCTTGGTGTGTGACTTTTGCTAAAAATACATTCTCTTCAGTTGACCCAAACTGTTGACTCCTCAGATTAGCTTTCAGAAGACAATAGACGTTATAAGGTTATTATAGCACATCTGTGGTCATTGTGCCTCGTTACTCTTATTGCATTTACTTCAAGATAATGCAGGGAGGAGAGGAGGGCTAGGAGGAGAATTTGGAACTCACATGGACAGATGTTCTCTGGATGCAGCAGGGTGCTGCTTGAATATATAGTATCAGTCATCTGGATATTGTAACATCCACAGTTCTGTTGGAGAGGTATGCAAGAGCCCTCTCCAGTTGTCTCTAAACTAAATGGAACATAACTAAAAATACCCCTTCTGATGGGTTAAATTATTTGGCTGTCTTCTTTCCAGCAGGATAGGGAATGTTCTGTCACAGAACAGGGAACATTCCCTCCACCAGAGCTGGGGGAAGGCAATGAACAGCTCGTGCAACATCTTTTTCAATTATCACAGCTATCTGCAGTCCAAGTTACTTATTAAGATGTATGATTTATTTAGAAACAATATGCAATACTACTTAAGTTAGTCAGCAGTGGAACACTTTAAAAATACTGTGTTCTTTGATAAGTGTATAACTCAATCTATTTCTAGTGGCAATGCTGCTTGCATACAAAATGGAAACAATTTCAAGGCACAGTTTCTGACTGCTGGGTGTCCAATACGGGGTTTATTCTATCTGTTTGGTAATATATAAAGAAACTATTAACTCATTTCTGTAAAGTTGGGGTTCTTTGCTTCTCCTGCTCAAACACCAGAGGAAATTTTCCTTAACTAATACCTTAATGAATCACCAAAAAGTATAAAAGCTGATTTGCAGCTCTATAGTGCTGTGTCTGACACTGTTAGGATCATGTGGATGTTTTTGAAGAAGGCCACAGCCAATTTTTAATGATGTGGTCTTCACATATCCAGTATCAAAAATATATCAAAACTAATACCTTGTATCCAAGTGTTTCACTCTGCTGCTTTAAAAATCAGTATTAAAAGCAAACGCTCTGATAAAGTATGCTAATGAATATGCAAATTGGACAAAATCTTCTGGACAAACAGATTACATTAATTATGTTAGTCCTTACTGTGAGAATAGGGGCATTAAAATCTCTATTTGGAGCACTACGTGTCTGTTCAATTTGGTTCAAAGCAATACACTTTGAAACATTTTGATCTAAAAATAATGCATCAGCAAAGCCCCAAACCAGCAGCTCTGTTCACGCAATTCCTCACCTGATAAAATCTCATTTTTGGTGCTGTTTGAGAGCATCTGCATTGAGAAGACCGGTGATGTTAAAATCAGAAGATGTGAAGAACAAAACTTCACCTCCTGTATTTCCCTGCAGAACAGCTTCCAGTTCAATCCATTTGTGTGCTCTCTCTGCAGAACCCACATAGACACAGGAGGTCTCCCTTGCTGATGGGGTAGGAATCAACGTGGGACATTCATTGCTTTGCTTTAGGCCCTTCCCAGGAGAATCCCTGCCTTCCCTGGAGCATTATGCATTCCCAGCAAGGGACCCGTTCCCTATTGCCATATTGGGCAATGCTTCCATTCCCTTTGAATACCACCTTATGTTGCAATGTGCCTCTGTGAATCATTGTGATTATTCACCCAGGAATGTGCAAAAGCACAAATGTAAAAATCTGTTCTGCGTTCTGAACATGCGGGGTCAGATTATCAGCACTTCCATCTGATCAGACTTGTGCTGAGAGAGCTGCTTGACTTGACCTTTAGAAGAGTTGTTTTGATGGGGATATTCAATGTAAATAAAAGTCACTTTTGGCTCTCTGTTAAGGCCTGCTTGGTGTTTTTGGATCAAACCTCCAGCAGGACAGGTATTCATGCTCACACATGCATTTCTGCCAGCCCTGGTGTTCAAATGGCTCTCTGGCTGTCAACATGCATGAAGACTGCATGTGCAGCCCACTCCTCCATATGATCTCTCAACAGCATGGTAATTCTGTAATTCACAACACTTCCAAATGGTTTACTTTCCATTTACTTTTTTTGTTTGCTTGACTAAGCTTTCAAATGGGTTTTAAAATTGTCTTTTTTTTTTTAAACAATTAATGATCACAACTCATCTACTGAAAATAATTGGGTGAGAGCAATTTAGTAATTTTCAATCTGGGAAATGCCATTGCCAATTAAGCTTCCTGTTTTCTTTCCTATTATAAATCAGCAGAGTAAAGAGACTGAAGTAGTGATGACAAGTTCCCCAAACGAGTTGTTCTACTCATCTCTAATTTTATTACTAGCTAATATTTGCAAGTAATGTTCAGTAGGAAACAGAAAAAGCTCTCAGTTCCAATTAATTTAATTTTAATTTTCTACAGCTATTGAAAGTAATGGTTGATAAAAAATTACATCAGGAAAATATTTGTGTTTTTTTCTGCTATGGCATCTGCAGAGTAACATTTTTCCTGTAAGTACCGGTAGTTCTCATAGTGATCAGCATAGACTTTATTCAAAATAATATATTTTTAAGCACTAAGATTTCTTAGAGCATTGTCATCAGGTAAAACATTAAAGATAACAGCCATGTAACAGCTCAGCAAGTGTCAAAACTGCAAAATGTATGTAAGTATCCAAAAAAAGGGATTGAAAACAGAATGGAAACTGAAACTTTAACAGTCTAACTATATTTCATGTTCACATGAATGTTTTCATTTCAGCCTCTCAAGAACTGGACCAGAAGGAGAGGAAGCCAGTGAGGGTAATTGAACAATAAAATCATTCCCTCAGTCACAAGAGGCTTCTTGCAAAGATGGACTTAGGATGTGAGAACACCTCAAGCACAGCTGAGGAAAAATGTAAAACAGTTAAAACTGAAATAATCCAGAGAAGGTGAAGTAGAACAAGGGTTACAAATTGTATGACAAGATTATTATCCAGTGGCCTAAACCTGAGCGAAACGAAACATTTTCTGTTGTGTCACAAGACTCTGCCTCAATAAATCCATAGCAGCTCTTGTGTTACTGGGCTCACAAAAGGGATTAGCCAAATTCATGGATCCATCAAGAGCTTTTAAATGCATTGGCTGAATTCCATCCTTCCAGATAAGGATGCTGATACCATTTATTTCTAAAAACTAGAATGATGTGCCATGGAAACAACTCCCTTGTTTCCAACACTGTTTTCCCCAGGAATCCATTATGAGATTGGGGAGACATCAGGATTCTGGGCTAGAAGGACTTTTGATCTAACCCAGCAGGACAGGGGAACACCCCACTGTCATGCATCCTGCACCGAGTCTAGTCCTGAGCACTCAGACTGTATCCTTTCCCTAAGGACAACAGAAGCTGATCAAAACTGACTTTGTCAGTTTGAATTTTTGATACAGTTTATTCTGCTGCTTTGCCATGCTCATCAACATGAACATCTTGTTCATCAAAGATCTGTTCCAAATCATTTTGAAGGAAGCATTTCTCTAAAATAAGTAGATTCAATTTTTCATGTAGAGATCTATTATGAGACCAAGAGAGTATTAAATTTCATTCTTGGATCTGATCTGTTTCTTCCAGATCAGCTTTTATGTTTTTGTAAGTAGAACATATATGAGCAGAAACTAACTTCAAATTTTCTTGATAAATGCAATTTAGAAGATTTGCATGTTTTGTGGATATTTTATCTTATGAAAATATTAGAGTGATGCTGGGAAATAGATATAATTTTGCTTTGCCTACGAAAATGCTGTGCATGTAACTAAAATATTCACAGCAAGAAAAATACATATGCAGTATGTGTATACTTTCAAGATACATATTGTTTTACTGAATGTGTTTACTAAAATCTAATTCCTGAAAAAGGTGCAGTAAAAACAAAAGGGAAATCGTTCTCATAATAGTTTCTTTCAGAGAAGACACAAGATCATCACGTGAACTTTTACAATAGGAAGCAAATTACTTAATCAAAAGCTAAAAATACAGAAGTCCTGTATTAAGTGTAATAACTACAAACTTCTGGGCTTCTGACAATGTTAACCTGTCTATCTTAAAATGCCCCAGGAACCACAGCGTGTCTCATGCTGTGATGAAGAAATCTTGGCACTCCACCTGAAGGACAGCAGTGCCCTCCTGTTTGCCTGTCCCAGTCAAAATGCTTAAAATCTGAACCCTAACAAGGTGGATTTAACTGTGTTGCCCTATTGAGGTGCAAACTGCTGCGTTGCTTGCTAAAGAGGAAAACTCATATACATGAGAGGACACATGGAGCTACACCCAGAGAGCTGGTCTTAATTCAGCTGGGATTTCATGTGCTTTCTACTGTCAAAAGAGACTAAAGCATAAAAAGGGAGAAAATCTGCATATCACGGATATTTTGTCATCACTGCTGCTGATCACTGTGGGAAAGCATTTTCCAGAGGCAGCAAACCAAGCTGAGCTTTTCTGTCAGTGCATGATCAGGTAAGACAGAACAGCCTGGGAATCTCAACCTTCCCTGCTGCCTTATTTATTCTCCCTGTTCAAATGCAGTGGTTTGTTTCGTTTTGTTTTGTTTTTTTAATATAAAACCTTCACCCCATTTTAATATCAATTATGCATTATGTTTTTCAATATATTATTTAGTAAAAGCACTGTTAGCTATAGGAAGGTATTACATGCAATTTCTCTGTCAGTACTGTAGTCATAACTCTTTGGTTTTGTCTTCAGATTTTGCTGCTGATGAACTGACTGACCTTGGATAAGCCATGTAAGTTTACTGGGTCTCTGTATAAATACTAAACAAAGATCTGCTAGACCCAGGAAAATTAGATGCTGTGAGGTGCACACATGTTTTTGCAGTTACATTTAATATATTTTTCACCTCCTCTGAATTCCACATAATGCACCATTTTCCTGCTATTTTCCTGAAGCTTTGTCTAAGAAATTCAGCTTACCTAAAATCGCTTTACAAAGTTGTAAAATCACAGTTTCATGTAAAAGCATATTGCACATTTTGGCAATTTTGTCTGAAAGGCCAAAAGTGATAGTGAGGCCAGAGGAACAACAAATCAATACTCTACTTATAATGTATACTCAGAGTACATAAAAAGAGGACACTTTGAACCAAGAGCATAATTCACTGCATGTCCTTGTGCCATTTATGCTATAAATACTTCAGGGTAGGGATTGTATCTTACTACTTCTAACAACCAGTTTTATGGAGCATCAAACTTGTTCGATGTCTCTTAGTGCTACTACATGCAAATTAAAATCCAGCTGGATTAAGAAATTCAGGCTCACAAAAAAAGCCCAAACCAGTTTCACACTAAAAGTTCTTCAAGTTTGTTTTTTAAGTTGTTTTTTGTCTGTTTGGTTGGTTTTTAAAGAAGTAATTTTTGTTCATCTACAGGAAATAACTCAAGCCCAACAGCAAAATTCACCCAGATATACGATGATATCACATTTTTATATGAGAGAGAATGGTTTTTTTCAGTCACTAACCTATAGGAAGGGTGAAATATCACGTTTGAGTTCAACAGTTTGTAAGTAGCATTTAAAATAACTTCACAGCTCTATCATATGTATCACCTAATAATAATTAAACACCTTTTTATTCATGTGTATACACTGCTTACTATTGTTTCCTAACACTTTTTGCTGTAAAGTTTCCAAAATATGTAATAGCTAAATTTTGCAAAATGCACTATTTCTGTTACAGGTGAATAGTGAATAATCTGCAAGATGTGACATACACCTGGTTATCTTTAGGTTGGCATTGTGAGCTTAATTCTTAAATATTAAGCAACACTGACTACAGAGACTACATTGACTACAAAACCAAACCAAACAAGACCAGAATCTGATTTTGCAATTTCATCTAAGCCTATGATAGTTCATTTTATTCAATATTTTTGATAGACTTTGTCTAGTATTTCCTTTTACAGCTTGTTAGTCACTAACATATACATCTCGAAATTTTGCTTTAATTTAGCTTGCATGTCTACACAATATCACTTTCTTATGCTCTTAAAAGTGTGTTGATAGTGAAGCAAACACCTATTTTAAATATTTAATTAGTTACCACTGCTTTCAGGTCCTGTGAGATTTCGTATCACAGAGCATAAAGGTTTTGGTAACTATGAAACTAAGATTCCACCATTTCACTGCATTTTAGGACATTTCTCAAGGTCTTGCAAACTTTGGTTTTTCTTCTTCCTTTTTTTTTTTTTTT
>VXBU01009756.1:2128300-2497967 GCA_013400315.1 Bombycilla garrulus | reverse complement strand
GAGGGTCCCGCCGGCTCCCACCGCTGCCGGGGGTGCCGCGGGCGAGAGGCCCGCAGGGCTGAGCGGGGCCGGGCCCAGGAGGGAACTTCGTCCCTTGGCGCGGGGGCCGTGCCCGCCCGGCCGGGGGTGTGCGAGCGCCCCGTGTCCCGCCGCCTCTCGGCCCCGTCCGCCCGTGACAGCGCTATGGGGAACGCGCCGTCCGCTCCCCGCCTCGGGGGAGCTCCCCTGGCCGGGCCGGCGTGTGTGCCGCGGTTCCGCTCTCCCCAGAGCCGGCCCGTAGCAGCAGCAGCGGTGTGGGCAGGGAAGTGACCGTGCCCCGGAGCTCGGCACGGCGAGGCCACGCCTCGGGTGCCCTGTCCTGCTCTGCGCCGCTACAGGAAAGGCTTCGGGCACTGGAGCGTGTCCGGAGAAGGGCAACAGAGCTGCTGAACGGTGTGGGGCACAAGTCAGGGAGTTGAGCCTGGAGAAAAGGAGGCTTTGGGGAGGCATTATTGCTCTCCACAGCTCCCTGACAGGAGCCGGGTGGGGGTCGAGCTCCCAGGCAACAGGCACAGGACAAGAGGACAGTGTTTAGCTGCGCCAGGGAAGGTTCGGGTCGAACATCTGGAAGAATTTCTTTACAGAAGAGGTGATTAAATAGTGGAAGGGGCTGCCCAGGGAGGTGGTGGAGTTGCCGTCCCTGGAGGTGTTTAAGGAAAACCTGTGCCACGGTTTGGTTGACGGGGTGGTGTTTGGTCATGGATTGGATTCGATGATCTCAGAGCTCTTTTCCCTCTTAACTGATTCAGTGATTCTGAGCTGGCGCCGCTGTCCTGCCTCGTTGGGGGTGTGAATGGTACGTGCTTTCCCGGGCCTGGGTTGCGGCTCTCTCCTTTCGCTGTTCAGTTTCCAGTGTTCTAGATGCGAGTGCAGCACACTCATTCTTTCTCCCCCGAGCTCCCCAGGGCTTCAGCCATATATCTTTTTTCTTATGCATCCACTTTTCTCTGAGTGCATTAAGAAGACTTACTCATTTGCTTTTCTTTGTTCCTGCTACTTTTCCCCAAAGATATCTGTCGGCAGGAAGGGAGACCCCCATTCACTCTTAGTGCTGTGATTTTGTCAATTTCTACCTTGCCTGGAAGGCTCAGCTTCCCGCTGCCAGGGTGTCTCTGAAAGCTGCCCTGCTGGTTCTTATCAGGGATCTGTGTTTGTATATCCTGTGACAAAGCACGATATGTTTAGTCCTTGCACTAGACGAGATTAGATCTGCAGCATGTGAAATGGATGTCATTTGTAATCCTTAGCTGATGTTAAATGTGGAGCTACTGGTGGCTGAGAGATTGCTCTGTACGTGGTGAAGCTTAGAGAGGCCTTGGCAGCTTGACATGGAGTTTTTTTCTCCTAATGTTGCTGGACAGGAATAACAAGGAGGTCAATGTCTGTTCTGTTTGTCAGCTTTCACTCTGCAGACCTGAAACTCCGGTGTTTCTAACTCATTGCAGTCAGACTTCAAGTCCAGCAGGTCACAGCCTTGCTGGAGGTGCTGCAGGAATTACTGAGAGCTGTGTGCTTGGATAGGCTGGTAGCTGGTAAGGACTCTGAGGTATAAAGCAGATTAATACTCTGCACTACTAATTCTATATAGGAAAATTTATTTGAAGTGTTGTTTCATGAATTTTGAGTAAGTGCTGACTAGGAAGCTTTCATTTCATTATTGAAAACATCCAAACATTCATATTCTTTTTGTTCCTTAGATACCCATATCCAGCTGTGCCTGTTTGATAGCATGACTGTTACATACCACCAGATTCCTAAAACATATCTTTGATTTTGCTAAATTATCCTATTTTGGTAATAAAATTAATATGTTTTCTCTGCAGACTTTGGGCTTGTGTATCTTCCTGTGTAGATGGGAGCAGTGATCTCTTCTTGCAGAACTCAGTACTGGCATGGAAAACTTGGTTGCTTTTTTGGATCTTTGCTTCACTGTATTCTAAGATCCTACAAGAAACTTTCTTTGAGCTAAAATGACAGGGCTGCAGTGAATGTAATAGTCATGTTGCATAAGGTTCATTTTTCCATCTCTTCTGAATGTTCTTGCCTTTGCTCTCATCTCGTGGTACCCTTTGGAGGTTGAGTAGACATCAGAATTGTTTTAGATTAATGTAGCTTTAATGTATGCTTACAGATTTTGACATATAAATGTAAATCGTTTTACTTTCAGTTTTTTTTTTCTGATTAAAGTGAAAGCAGTGTCTCTGTTTCTCTTATCTCAGAAGCAATCCAATATGAAACAAGAATCACCTGATGACAGAACATGTTAGAAGGGGAGGAGGTTGTATCCCAGAACTTGTATTGTTGGACCAGCTGGTATAACTGGAAAAACGAAACCCATTTATTTTGCTTGCAAGCCTTATCTTGATATATTGTCTTTCCACTTGTATATGAAATAATCTTGAGCAAATACAAGGAAGAATTTGCAGCTGACTTGCTTGCACCATGGCTTGTGACCAAGATGCTGTTCTGTGTCTTTTGGCATCCTTGTTATGTTCTTTTTTTCTGTTTTTTGGTGGTGGAGGGGAGAGACAGGCTGCGCGTGTTCCTCCTGGAACAGCCAGAACAGCAAAACTTCTGTTTTGCAATGATTTGGCAATTCTTTGGCCTATAATGTTCTCTTCCTTAATTGTCAGTGCAGTAAAAGTTTGTGAATTTCATGTGATTTTCTCTTCTTGGGTGGAGTTTTAATGTGGAAATAATCTGCACAAAGAAACATTTGATGCTGTCCTAATAAGTTTGCACGTGAAGTATCAGCGGGGCAGTTTTATTTCCTGCCCTCAGAAGCTGCTTGTTGCATGTTCAGAAGAGGAGAGATGGACAGGCTGCTGAGCCTGTTGGTTTTAGTGCAGTCAGCTGTGTGAACATGGACTGTAGACTACACAGTGAGACTGCTTTGTATATCTTTTTGATATCACAAATTGAAGTGGTGACTCTTCCTAAGTTATCTAGGGTACTGCAGCATTTTAAAATCAAAGTACAGTGTCATGACAAGAAAAAATTTAATGTTTATTTTTCAGAAGATCTTCATGTAACTGGCTGAAAAATGGTTCTGCAAGATGACAGCACCAGATCTAAGACTGTTGGAATGGTAAATAAATAAAAAAAGGTACTTTAAAAGGTCTCAGTGCTGTTTGCTGAAAATTATAATGATATTAAGAAATGTATTTTAAATGAATATTCATTTAAATGTCAGATTTGAGCTGGTATGTTTAAAGTTACACCGTGTGGAAAGCATACTTATTTCCTAATAATGGAAACACAGGCAAACATGCTGAAGTTTCTGCTCTATTAATGGAGTAGAATATGATATTTACTTTTAAACTATAATTTTTATTGCAGTCTCTATGTCTTTTGGTAGCTTAAATTTATCCTAACTTTGTGCAGTTGATAAATTAACTGTTCTGTAAGGGTAAAGCCTTACAGTAGTGATTCCAAGGTGGTGGCTTCAATGCCTGGGCCATTCACTTAAGAGCTGGACTTTACAATCCTTGTGGGTCCCTTCCAACTCAAAATATTCTGTGATTTTGTGAGTAATTGCCTTGGTGTTCAGGATCTACAGTGAGCATTGACTTTGGGGAATAGAAGACAGATAATCACATGCTTTTGTCTAAAAAAAAGCATCTTCCAATTTGATGGTTTCATTTAAGCAGTTATGATGATTTGATAAACTGTAGGAAAGGTTTGAACTTGCTGTGTGTAAATGTTAAGTTTGGTGGAAGCTGAATCTCAGGCTTGTGGGTTCCCTCTTTATGAGTTACCTCTTAACTAGCAGGTGAAAAGCATGAATTTAGCTCCCTCTGAACAATTTACAAACTCTCAGCCATGCTTGGCAGGTGATGAAAAGTTAATTTTGGGTAAGCATTTAATTCTGCTCTTGCTGCGACTTCTGTTTGGGATACTAATTTGAGACTGCTTAGCAAAGTGTGTGACTGCTGTTGATTCAGGCTATCCCTAAAACAGAGCTTAGCAACATTTCACATTGATAATAATGAAAAAATTCCAGCATTACCAGGCAATAAAACTTAGGGCTCTATTTTGTATAATGTTTCTTTTCGTATGTAACAGTTTTAAAGTGGATTTTATTGAATGTGTTTATAGGATCTGAGTTTAAAAATTAAAAAAAAGTTTTTTGTAAGACGATGTTTTGTTTTAATACAGTAATAATGCTGTATCCATTTAAGGAAAGATACTGGGCTTTCAGAAGACATAACATGGAGGTGTCTTATCTTCCTAGATTATTTTAAGGCCAACAAGCCTGTATGTTCTTCCATTACCTTCCTAGTTCTAATGTTTAAATTCTTTGCTTAGGAATGTACACGTAAGAAATAGTGCCTTTCTCTGCATAGCTTAGCAAATCAGAACTGAACATCATAAGGTTTTTGTTCCTCTTGTGAACCTCCTATGGTCAATTAATAAAGAAGGGATCATATTCTTTGTAATATCAGTAGCAGGTAAGGATCCTGTTTTCTTGCAGTTCAGGGCTGCCCTGCTGGCATTTTTGATGCAGACCAATTCTTAAGGTTCTAGATCTATGTGTCCCCAACACTTAGGACCCGAGCTGCAGAAGACAGTTATGGAACTTGACATTTTAGGCACTATTTTGCAAAGATAAATGCTTAATATACCTATGCACGCAGTGTTTCACTTTTTTTTTGTTGGTTTTTTTCTTTTTAGGAGACTGTCTTCACTTTGACATGAAGTGTGAAGTTTGTTAGTCACCACTTCTGTTTCTTTTTTACAGTTATTGTGGAAGGTAATATGAGAAAAGTCTTGTTCTTTCTATCAGAGCATATTCCCCTCAGTGTACAGAAGTGTGGAATTGTATTTCATTGCAAGTTCATGAGTACTGTTAATAAGTGGGACAATGTGTCTGTCTGAAACTTCTCAAATAGCAGTTTCGATCTGTCTTTGCATTTTTACTTTTTGTGTGAAGTTTTACAGGGTTTTAGTTCTGTCCTAAAACTTAGTATGTAGGTTTCAGTAGGCTTTTGAGTTTCTGCTGAGCTTCACAGGCATTTTGGTATGGCTGCTTGGTAACTTCTTTAGTCAACTATTAGCTGGAAGGTGATCATGCTGCACTTTGTAGTCACATTTTCTTGTTAAGTTTTTTTGCCTTGTTAGGGAAGGATCAAGCAAAGGCTATATTAGGCACACAGAAATGTTAAACAGATACTTGGTAGTCAGATGAGAAGTAATAGCTGCTCTTACTGCAACATATAAAAAATTTCAACTTCCAAGGCATAATTATGGGCTCTTTATTTAGAATTTTAACATGTACTTATCAGAGGTACAGAAGAAATGGTTGAAAGTGTACATAGGCTGTGAATAACTTCATGTGTAACCTTTTGTCTAAGAAGTGCTGGATGTTCCATCATCCTTAACTTTGCTCCTGTTGAAGGATTTGAAAGTGAGGGATTTGTTTAAGCCTCACATGGACAAGCTGAGTACAAGATGAAACAGCTGCAGAGTGTGAATGTTACCTGTGCATGATCTCTGTTCTCAGAGTGTGCTTTGAAGCAGCCTGTGGAGAGAACAGCAGAGCTGGAGGTGTGAGGGAGCATCTGATGTGGAGATGTCCAGTTGATCAGGCAGCTGCCATTCCCTCCTGTCTCCCCTCTACCTCTCCCCTCCTCCTGCAGCACAGAACTGGTGGCAGGCTGCAGTGCTTTCTGTCTCTAGGATACTTTCCCAATGTCCATGTGTTGTGCTGTAGCCTGACAGGAATGAGATTTCCTTCCTTCCTGCTTGTTTGGAACTCCTTAATGCCCAGCTTCCATGTTAGCTTCATATTATGCAAACACACAAGCAATTTTTAGGCTATATTTGATATAACTTCATGTAATGGCTTGTAGGCTATTAGTCATAATAAAATGAAGGCAAAATTTGTAGAGTATAATATGTGCTGTCTGTTAAACCAATTCTTAAAAACTGAAAAAACCTTTCTAAGCTTTCAAGCATGAAAATCTTTATGTTCGTTTCCTCAAGTTTAGGATAATACACTTATTTGCTCTCTCTTTGAGAACAAATGTTTTCTCCTTTATTCTTTATCAAGTAGAAACTATAATTCCTTGCTGAGTCTTTCATAACTTTGCCTCTCTCTACTTTACAGATTTCTGCTTTCTTTTGTCAGTCCCACCATTTTATCAGAAAAGCAGAGTAATTATCCAGAACTGATGCCCACACATTTAATTCATTAGCATAGATCTAGTAGTATAATTATACTTCAGGAACTCTGCCTGTTCATTTTTCTTTTGAAAGAAGCCCTTTAGGAAATGGAGGAAAAATTGTCAAGATTTGAACATGGCAGAGACTGTATAGAGGTATGAGTCAAAGCAGGAAACAGTGCTGTGATCTCCAGTGAGCTTGTGCATATCTGGGCATTTAAATCCTTCATCTGAGGAACAGGCTGCTCTGCAAAAAAGTGAAATACCTTCCTCACTCACTGAGGACATTGTTGCACTGTCTTTTTCATAAATAATTTGTAAATAATGAAAGCAAGTATTTCTATGTTGACATGTGTGGAAAAAACCAAGTTCAATTTAAATTTATCAAACCATATTAGCAAAGCAGATGACCTCTATTTACTGTGAAAGTCAGAAGCTGCTCTCTAAAGATGACTTTGATTGCAGTTCACCCAGAGATGGTGTTTGAGTTTATGGTATGCTATGCCATCTGTAGTTAATGAACTTTTAATAAATTGGTTTTTAAAATATATACATAAATAAATGAAGGTTAATGATAGAAATACCATGTACATGTCTGACTGACATTCATTAGAGAGTTTGTAAAGGATTCTAGTCAAGGATGAGTCATCAGTCTCTGTCACTTGTATTTGAAGCTTTTTAGTAATATAATTGAAAGCTTTCCTAAATTTAGGCTTTCCATAAATTTAGACCATCCAAGGGGCAGCTGTAAAGTTGTGTCACAAATCTGGACTCCCTTGCAGAAGCATTAGTGGATTTTTGATAGATTTTCACTAGAATCGGTTCATGCCTATGTTTCATAAATTACCAAATAGCTATATAATTTTTTTAAAATTCAACTGCATGTGTTGTGTCCTTTTAAGTTTAAAAGTAATTATTCTGTTCTTTCTTGAATCACCTCTTGTGGTAAGGGATTATAATTTGCCCAAATGTTTTCCTATGTCTTCTGAAATATTTGTTGAATACCTCTAAGTTTAAACACTTTTCTAACGTTTGTCACAACACATCAATTTAATTTATGCTCTCATGTATCTGAACTTACCAAAACATAGTGGTATCAAATTTTGCAGAACTTCTAGTATAAATTCAAAAAAGACATTGTATTTTATGCACTTTTTGCTTACTTAATTGCTAAAGCAGTTGATACATTTTTGCCAAGTCAAGATTTGCTTTCTAATCGTCCCTAATATCTCTGAAAATTTTCTGTTGGATCTTCTTTTTAACACAGCCATGTGTGTCCTTGGTTATTAGGTGCTGTTGGAATGTATGAAACAGTTGCCCCCAGTGCTTGAAACAATTGCCCCCAGTGTTTATTTCTGTGTGTCACTGTAACCTTTTTGTTTGTTTCTGTGTCCCCCTAACACAGGTTCCAAATGGTGTGGGTTTTTATCATGAACCGGATGAGCTCCCAGAGCAGCTCATCTGCCCAGCGCAGGAGAATGGCTCTTGGAATTGTCATTCTCCTCCTGGTTGATGTGATCTGGGTGGCCTCTTCAGAACTCACTTCTGTAAGTATTGGGTCACACATTTTAAAGGGAAAATAAACAAGGCAGATGCAGCAGAAACGTGGTTATCAAACACTCAGTGTTTCACAAGCCTGAATCCGCTAAATCTTATGGATAAGTTCAACTCGGTGCCTGTTTCTTTAGAGACAGAAGGTGTTACTGACAACTTTAAAATTAAACAGCATAAACTCATGACTGTGTACTGTAATCAAGGAGTTCATTTTGGTATTGCCATATTGGTTCAAATAATGCCCATATGGTTCCCAAAAATTAGTCAATGAGCTGGGACATGGCAGATGAGTGATGTAGTGAATGGTAGTTCAGAACATCCAGAAGTCCAGGATGAAAGGACTCAGGTCATATATTCATATATTAATATTCATGTATTTCATATATTAACCATAATGAAACTGTTGTGATATTTATTTCGTGTTAAGTTGTAGGACTTAAACCAGAGCTCTAGCAATGGAAATTGAGTTTTAATAAATTCCCAAATTCAGTTTTCTGAACTGTCATTAAGTTGTGCTCTATATCAGTTTTGAAACTAAGCATATACAAGTATTCATGCTTATCATGTGATATTAATAAAACATTTTTTGGAACAAGCTGGTGGAGTCACTTTTGATACTGAAATGTTATTTAGCCAAAGTAGTCTTTGCTAATTTATGATTAATATGTTGTTGCTTATAAAAGTGGTCTTCAATTTATAAAATATTTGTATGTAAATGTATTTTCAGTGCTATTTGGGTTCAGTAGCATATAAATGTGTTGCTTGGTGAGATACAAGTAATAAGAAGTTTTCCTTCTGTGGCATTGTTACTTATAAAAAGGCTCCTTTTTGTTGCCATTGGAGGTAGTTTGGGAGGCTGTTCCTCCAGAACAGGAAGGGCCACTTGGTTCCTTTGGTCGCCCATGCCAATACAGCTCTGTTATTTTGGTAACCAGACTGTTCTGGATTGTATATTTACACCTGATCATTCGTTTTGTGAATTCTTTTTACCAAATTCTATTTGGTAATTTTGGATATTGCCATTATTTTCTTTCCACAGTATGTTTTTACAAGGTACAACAAACCCTTTTTCAGTACATTTGCAAAAACATCCATGTTTGTTCTGTACCTCTTGGGATTTATTGTTTGGAAGCCATGGAGGCAGCAGTGTACTCGTGGGTTTCGTGGAAGGCATGCAGCTTTTGTAAGTATTATAGCCCTGTAGATGTTGTGATATTTGTCAAAGTTTGTACAGAAAAAAAAACCTCCTTCAAATAGAGACTAGAGGAAATGAAAGGTTACATATTTGAGATGTAAACTGAATCATGCCACAGGAAGACATGGCAGCCAGAGCACTTGTCATGTGGAAGGATGAGAGGCAATAAAAAGCAATATGAGAGTGTCAGGAGTTGTAAGAAATGCTCTGCTGGGCCAGACCATTGGTCCCTGCAGCCTGGTTTTGTATCCTGGGCAATTGCAGAGGATAATTCCTTTTAACAAGAGCTTATGAATCTGTTGCCTTTTAACTCCCCTACCAGCTGTAACCAATGGAATCAGCACTTGAACTTTGTAGTTGATTTTTAGCACTGACTCTGTCTCTGGCACAACTGTAAACTATTTGCTTACTGTTTTGGGGGGTTTAAAGTTACATTTAGTAAGGGTGGTAGAATTATGGTTTTGTTGTTAATATTGTTTTTTATAGCCTTTATGCATGAGTGACCTTCTGATGTCCATTCCAGAGTTAGGCATAGTTTGTGCTAGAACCTAAAATTGTTATATGACAGAAATACTGTTTGTTCTTTTTTCCCCCAAGAGATGTTGGGAAGAGCAGTTGTTCTCTGCCAGTGTTTCAAAATGCTAAACAGCAGCACACAGGAAGCAGTAAGGCATTTGTCCTGATACTAATCTCACATGAAAAAAACAGAAAATGTAATCCAAGAACTTACTGCTAATCAACATGTCTTTATAGAAAATAGCTTGTGTGAAAGCAACTGATTTAAGATTTTCTGGATATGTTAGACTTCACTGATAGTGACAGTTGTAGGCATAACATATTTAAAGTGTTACATGACTTTTTATGAATCTTTTTTTTAAAAGAAAAAACACAAAGGACAACTAAAAATTCTTTTTCTAAAATTCTTGAATTAAACACATAGTGCATTTAAAGTTGGCTGATATCTTGATATAATTTTTGCAAGATCAGCCTCTAATACCAAGTGTTTGTTTGTAATAGGGCATGTGTTAGACTTGATGTTGTTCAGAATCTTCATAAGATAATTTGAGAATAAACAGAACTTAGTTTCTTTGCTGACAGTAATGAAATATGAACTGGAATGCAGTGAGTAAGAGTGCCCAGTCTGTCACATGTGGCACTCATGACAGTGCTACTGGAATCCCATTATTTTTCCTTTTCAGAACAACAGTGCAGACAGGACTGTAATGTGCTGTAAGAAAATTCCTTACCCCTCAAGGGGTGTAGTTAAATATTCAACTCTGTAATTATTGCAAGTGCCTTTAAAGTGTCTTGTGTTTATTAGTCTGGGCAACAGATATAAAATCCATTTATATAGTTCTATTTCAATGGTTTCTTGGATGAACACTCACACCTTACTTTTAAGTTCTCTTCCACATTAGAGGATTTGTTTAATAGGTTTGTGCTATCATTGTAGAACAGCAAGCTGCAGGTCAGGAAATGTGGGTTTGGTAAGGTGCAGAAAGGAAGAAGGAAAGGAATTTTGCCTCAATGAAATGAAGAAAGAAGCAGCTTCTTGTTAATAAATGCACAATCATTTAGTGGGGATTGTGTTCCTAAGACTGAATTTTGCAGGTGTTCTGTATTTGAGTCTCATCCTGCATTCATACCTAAAAGAATGAATTCTGTGGGGTTCAAGAGGTACAAAGAAGTACTGAAATTACTTACTGAACTTGTAAGCCCTCTTGGTATTGGGGAGGAGCGCTGAAAGGACAGAGGGAGTTGTGACAGAACTATGGGTAAAGTCATAAAAAACCCCTTACTCTTCAAAAATCTCAGTTACTAATAACTTTGCCTTGTAGTTTATTACATTAAAATTTCTGTAATTAGTTTGCAGATGCTGAAGGTTATTTTGCTGCTTGTACAACAGATACCACTGTGAACAGTTCTCTGGTAAGTGCCTTAATTTATGATGGTCAATGCTTTACAATAACATGGCGCATCTGTCTTGACTTAGTGTTTATAAAATATGGCAGTTTTAAGTGTAACAGGTTTTGTCAAAGGGGATTGGTAACTTACATGCTTATATGTTACTAAAAAGTACTGCAAATAATGGTATTGCTTACTATAAGAAATATTGGTTCTCAGCTCAATAAAACACTTACTTGAATATTTCTGTAGTCAAAGAAATTTCTGTTTGTCAAAGAAATGTTATCTTGTACAGAAGAAACCTTTATGTAGTCAACTCAGTACCATCTCTGTAATAGAGGGGGGAAGCAACTGAGTATTGCAAATTACTGCATGGATATTTTATACAGAATTACTGGAAGTGACATTTGTTCAGATGTATTCTTCATTTAATTTTTTGGGGATTTTCAACTTTATCCATCTGTATTTAAGAATAAAATCTTCTTGGCTTTCTCAATTCATTACAATCATGTGACTCTAGAAACTTGTGCAATTAATTTAAACATGTGCCAAAATTCCTGTCCTAAGCAAGCCTAATGAAAATCCAACTACCAGATCTTTTGCATGACTTCACTTTTACAGTTTATTAATTTAATCTAAACAAGTAGCTTAAAACTTGTCTTGTTAGCAAAAGTTTTAATTGCTTGAAATACTTCTAAGTGCCTTATGTATTGTAGATATTTTCTGAAGTTTTTTGATGTTTAGGTCATGGGAAGAAAATGAGTGCATGAATTTTTGTACATATGTTCTGTATTTCATATTTCTGGTTTATAATTTGGACAGAAGCTATAGCTAATTAAATATCTGTGATATTGATTATTTATTTTGTAATGTTAAATCAGTAGGTGTGAATTTTCTGGCCATAAGTTTTGTGTTCATGAGGATACACACAAAAGAGCACAGTTCTGTTTTAGTACTGTGTTTTACCAGTATGTGTACCATACAGTGTATTGTATACATGAATTTTAACAAGTCTGTCCACTGTGTGCAGACCTGCTTTAAGTCTGATTCTCTTACTATTCACCAAGCTTTTCTTTATTTTGTTTTATAATTCAGTAAATAAAATCTACTGGTTATAATTTAAATATCCTGCTTAACTGTATTTTTACTTATACTGATTCATTGCAGAGTGAACCTTTATATGTTCCTGTAAAGTTTCATGATTTGCCAACTGAAAAAAATGGCAGTAATAGTAGTGATGCAGAGAAAAGTGAGTAAAGACTTTTGGAATGCTGTAATGTTAGTTCTTTGATGAAGGAGTTACTTTTCTCTTTGTTTAGTATAACTTCTGTCGTGTTGCAGGACTTGCTTCCCCTTGCCCCCCTCCTTTTTTTTCTCCTTTTTTCTCCTTTCTGAAATCTCTTATTACATGAATTGCAGTCTCATATATTTACTTTCAGGTAGAGAAAACATAGGCCTGTTGTTCAGTTTGCCTTTCTTGGTCACTACAGATGCAGCCTATGTTTATCTCAAGGGACCAACTGGGTTCAGTACTTGTGATTCTTTCCTTCTGGGCTTGTAAGACCAGCAGCAGTGAGTCAGCCTCTGGAAAAACAAGCTATTGTCCTTTTTAGAGCAGGAGCAAAGCAGTCAAAGTAAGAATTTTAACAGTCTATGTGCTTTCTGGTTTTATTTAAGCCTCACTATCTTGTGATAGTACCTGAAACAGGCCAAACTGTCCCAGAAAACTGTAGAAAGGTTGGCTTGAAAACATCCACGTAGCCAATTCTCAGCAAAAGAGTCACTGCTTATGAAAGGGAAGCTCTCTTAACTTCTACATGGAACACGTTAGGAAGCACTTTGGTAGCTCTGCTTCCTGTGGCAACATGCACCAATCACTTCAGAATTGTTCCAGCTGCAGCTTTCCCTTCACTTTTTTTAGGAAATTCAGTATTGTTTCACATTGATTTAGGCTAATGTTTGGCAGTAGTGTTTAGTGTAATGTTTTCTCTATGGAGGAAGCTAATGATACTCTAAATAAAACCTGATCCTAGTTTGGAAGATTAGTTAGAGAGTGGACTTCAAAAGGGCAAGTGACTTTATGGTCTCTGCTGAGCTTTGGGGTCTTTATTCCTCTGAATGAAACATTTTCCTTGTCCTTGGAGTTACGTATAGTTGTGTTCTTGGCTGTTTGGCTTTTAGACAATTAAAGAAAATCTTATGTATGTAATGTTTTTCAAGATGGAGTGGTTCCTATCTAAAAATGTGTTGTTACCTTTTGTTGATATTTTTGACAGGGAGCAGGGGTGGTGCTTTTCAGTGAGGTTTTCCTGGGTGAAAAACGTACTGATTGAAAACAGTAATTAATTGTGCTTTGTCTTATTAATGGCCTCCTAAATAGCAAAGTATTAGTCTAATAAATCATGCTGGCACATCTTCTATTTGGATAAGAACCTGTTATTTGTGCAGTATTGTAATCAATGGTGTATTACAACATCATAGCTTTATTTGCATTTTGTGTTGGCTCAAAAAGTTTAATAATAATAATATTATTTTTTTTCTTTTTCTTCTTTTTTTCTTTTTCTCCTCTCAAGCACCCAAAAAGCCTCGTGTGAGGTTCAGTAACATCATGGAGATCCGGCAGCTCCCCTCAAGCCATGCTTTGGAGGCAAAGCTGTCCCGCATGTCATATCCAACAGTGAAGGAGCAGGAATCAATCTTAAAAACTGTAGGAAAACTCACTGCCAGCCAAGTAGCAAAAATTAGCTTTTTCTTTTGCTTTGTGGTATGTGCTCCATTCTTTCAGAAAACATAAGTAAAGATGCATTTAAAACTTGTATAATAGTGAATAAGTATTGAGATGACTTCTATTCTTTAAACCTTATTTTATAAATGTACCATAAGTAAAACTTTCTTTGTGCTGGACATGGATGTGCAAGATTTAATTATGAATCTGCTGGTAGATGCTGTTGCTGCTCAGGCCTCTGATGTGTGGGGAGAGAGATTGCAGTGGTAGGATTTTTGAGACACAAAAATGTAGAGGGCAGATCAGTGATACGTTTTCCAGAAGCACCTTCACTGATGGTGCCAAGTGGATTCTTTGTAGTGTGGACTCATTATGGCTTTTCCTCAGGAAGTAGAGCTTTTTAAACATTATTGTTGTTATTATTATTATTATCATTAACAATAATAATGCCGCTTGCATGTACCAGAAAATAGTGGTGTAATTTTTTTTGGGGTAGTGTCATCATGTCCAAAACAAATCTTGTTTATTCTGTTCATGGGTGCTGCTGGAATGTACGTGTTCTTCTTGGACTTTATGAATATTTCTACATAAGGCTAGAGAGTGATTACTTCCCTTAGAATGTATCTGAGATTTTATTAATGAGTTCTCAATCAAGAAGTGAGAAAACACTTGCCATTTTATTCCTTCGTGGAGGAGTTAAGAAATATTTTTTAGGCATTGAGTGTAAGAGATGCTTGTTTTTAACAGTGGAGATGTGTGCTGGTATAAGTACTCTAAAAAAACCTCATTAGGCTGACTAGTGTTACACGCGTTACGAAAATTTCTTTGCAGCCCTTGTGCAGTTATCATCTTGAAGCACTCTGAAACAAGTTAAAAGTACCTTTAGTTACTAGAGAGTAGCTATTATAATGTCATTTTAATTAGTTTTAAGTTCTGAAGTATGTTATTTCATTATTAAACACGTACTTGAATGTGGCTGGTTTGAGCCAGTTCTAAGTTTGCTGTTGTCTTTTAAGGTGCCTTACACTTTAATAGAAGTTAGAAGTGTCTTTAAGCTAAAAATCTAGTTCTGATTTTATTTTTAGATAAATAATTGAGTTGTTTTCTGTTTTTTTTTTTTAAATAGGATTTTATTGCACTGAGAAACTTAAGCTCTGTTGTTGCTACCATATAATAACAGAATTATTTTTCTTTTTCTCCAGTGGTTCTTGGCAAATTTTTCATACCAAGAAGCTCTGTCAGATACCCAAGTTGCCATAGTTAATATCTTGTCATCAACCTCTGGTAAGTTTTATGTACACCACCAGACGTGCATTATAAGGCTGTTTACAACATAAAAATCTTATTACAGTGGATTTGTGTAACATTTTCACTTGTGCATTTGACCTAAAGGCATTGAATATGTGTGTTAGAAAAATTCATTTTGTATTTGCAGAGGTTTTTGAGAATACCTTCATGATTCTCCCCCTTTTTGTGTGTACTTCTGCAGTTACATCTGTATCTTAAAGAAACATATTTGGAACGTAATAGCTTTGAAGCTGTGTAGTTTTCTGAGCAAACTACTGGCAAAACTTGATTGCATAAACTTCTCTGAATTTCTCTTGCAGGGCTTTTTACATTAATCCTAGCTGCAGTCTTTCCCAGTAACAGTGGAGATCGATTTACCCTGTCCAAATTATTGGCTGTTATTTTAAGGTAAGATAATGAGAGAGAACATTTGGTCCAAAACTCCCTGGTGCAGTGAGAGGACAGCTGTACCTGCTGTACCTGTGGCTATAAATGATACCCATCACTTTTAAAAAATCCTTGTTTCACAAATGAATAGAGTAACTGAATTAAGTATTTTTAAATGCTTCATGTCATGAACAATTTCCAAATCTCATTCTTCTGTAGGAAATTAGATTAATTTTTATTGGAAATAGATTAAATTATTTTCTTGTTGTTTATTTGTAGTTGGTTTATTTTTGTGTAAATGGTGAAAAAGGAAGAGGTTTGACACTCAGTGTTGTCAGCCTCTTTCATTAAATGCCTGGTGCATTGTTCTGGGAAGTTAAAAGTGGGGTTGGTTGGTTTTGACTTGGGATCATGCCTTAGTAGTTGAGAACTCCTTTTGACTTTGCAGAAGAGGGTTTTGGTTAACTAAAATGCCTAAAGATGGAACTGTATATTTATTTTTCTCTTTCTTTTATCTGTCTTTGTAAAGAAATTCCTGAGTTCAAGCAACATTTTGCTTTTGTTTTTTTTTTTGCTAGCATTGGTGGTGTGGTACTTGTTAACCTTTCTGGATCTGAAAAATCTGCTGGAAAAGATACAATAGGTATTTACTTATGGGTTTTAATCCTGGAATATGCAGTGTTCAGTACCATCTTCTGACAGTACTAAGAAGTCATATAGCAAGCTCTATAGCTCTTTTTTGTGTAGCATTTCACATCTAGCTTTTTAGTTTCAACTTCAAACACTTGTCATTTGTGGTAATTTTTCACCCTATGCATATATTGGGAAGTATTTACATTTTAAAACCTTGTCCATTTCCCCATGCTTTCATTTAGTAATGGATTCTGTAATCAACAGAGGTTTAGGAGAGTTGATCCTGCTGTGCATAACATGTTTGGCATATCTCAAGGGAGTATTTTTCCATTTTTCCAGGTTCCCTTTGGTCTCTTGTAGGAGCAATGTTGTATGCTGTCTACATAGTCATGATAAAAAGGAAAGTAGATAGAGAAGATAAACTTGACATACCAATGTTCTTTGGTAAGACCAAAAGTAATTCTCTTGAGAGTTTTAAATCAATGTGTGATTAAACTATTTGCTTTCAGGCACTGAACTGAGTGGTAAAGGGACTTAGAAAAGCCAAGGAAATAGAGAAAGCCTTTTACTCTCTTGTTTATGAATTCTTTAGAGACTGGTTGTGTGAATTGTTTCTTGTTTAGAGCTTTAACAACGAGGGGAACTTCCTGTAGACAGGGGCAGACAGCCCCACTGACTTGATGAGGTTTCTAATTTTTATTTTCAATTCAATTTCAAGCCTCTAAATATCTGATGCAAATTTAGTTTGTGAATTTCAGGTTAAATTTCTTACATTTGTTTCCTTTGAAAGATGTTAAATTTTGCTTCATGGCTGCTTTTCTATATGCATATTGTCAAAATAGCAGATTTTAGCTGAGATTTTGGTTAAGTTGATGAATATTTATTGTGATTTATTTAACACTGTTTTTCTATTCAGGTTTTGTAGGACTGTTCAATTTGTTGCTGCTGTGGCCAGGGTTCTTCCTGCTTCACTATACTGGATTTGAAGCATTTGAGTTTCCCAACAAACTGATATGGATGTGCATTGTCATAAATGGCCTTATTGGAACAGTTCTGTCAGAGTTCCTCTGGCTGTGGTATGTACTCTATACATGGAATATATTTCACATGAATTATCTTCTGTGTGTTCTCAGATATTGAGATGTAAAATTGTCTAGATTGGGGTTTGTGCCCTTTTCGTGTTTCTTTTTTTTTTCTGTCCACATGTGCAGTTTTAGCGTTGTGTCACAATATCCTGTTAAGACAACAGGATGTTTAACTAACTGTTTAGCTAACTTCAAAAAGTAGCTGATGTGTTTTTGTAGTAATTAAAATACTGTGTGCTTAGCTTATTCCAGAATTAACATTTGGAGACAAAGAGTTTGTGCTACAGAGTTGCAGTAGCAAAATGAAAATTTGAGTTCTGTTGTAGTAGTTCTGTGACAATACTGCAACAAAAGATCAAGGTGAAGTAGATTGAATTCCACAAAAACTTTTTGGTTTTTTAAGGAGGTGTGGATTTTTGTTTGTTTTTTTCAAGTTTAAAGTTATGTATGAATTTTTAGCAATTTTTTGTTTATTGGCAAACTTTTACACCAGCTCTAGGTATAAATGCATTGCAGCATATGTTCCTTTTGCAGTTGAACTTGTTTGTTGATAGAATGTTTTTGTGGTACTAATGCCATCCTATAAGATTAAACTGCAGTTCAGAATCAGTGAGAGGTTAAGTGTAATTCTAACTCAGACAAAATAACAAACAAACACATAAACTCTCCAAACATCAAACATTGTCTCTTGTCCCAAAATCAAGTGCTAGTGTAGAGTTAAGTATGTGTGTGTGCACAGACTTTTTTTCCATACATGATATTTATTTAATTACTCAGAGCGATATTCCAGTCAATTAAAGAGCTAGTTCCAGTTCTTTTCCCTAGAGTTTTGGATTAGGACTAATTAGAGTTTTTGCTGATATCCTTCTTTACCAGTCCAGTGTGCCACTGGTATAGTCTCCTTTACTTTTTTTGGAAGTAAATAATGTCATTTAACCTACTTGCTTACTCCACCCAACCACATATTACCAACTAAATATTGTAGGGATATATGTGACTCTTTGTTTGTTTTTTTTTTTAACCTGCTGGTAAGTTTTTATTGGATTCTGTGCCATTTATTCATTTACAGTTTCATGTGGAAAGGTTGGTTGTAATTCAGAAGCAGTCTCATATGCTGTAGAGAAACAAAATGCAGATTTTTCTAGATGCAGTTACTACATGTGAAATAGAGAAATTTCCATCATCTGAAAAGATTGGTATGGGAATTAAACCTCAGCCCAGAAGACATCCACTGCCTAGTTAAGAATTCTATGCACTTCCATAGATTTATGATGAAGTGTGATGGTATGAGTTAATTTTTGATTGTTAAACAGTAACTAACAGTTCATCAAAGGTCTTCTTCATTTGATATATTACTTCGGTTGCCTTTTAAGCAAGACCTCATTATTATAATTATTTCTTGTCATTAAATTATATAATTGTTATTTTTTATCGTCTTTTAGGGGCTGCTTTCTTACCTCATCACTGATAGGCACACTTGCCCTAAGCCTTACAATACCTCTGTCCATAATAGCTGACATGTGCATGCAAAAGGTAAGGTACTACTAAATTTTGATCCTTGTTTATAGAATTTCTTCTAATTAAATTATTTTAGGCTTGCACTTGTTTATTTGGTACAAGAAACTAGTCGAGTTTTGCACTTGGAATGTTTCCAGCCAAAAAGAGGCTTTGCTGTTCAATGTTTTTGCAAGCAAAGTGTAAATTGTAATGAGTACCTTTAGACTTCTGAAACTTTGTGCATGTAAAAATGGAATAAAAAACCCCAAACACAACTTGTATTTAACTTTTACTTCATGTCAGTGTGGATTTTGGAAAATAAGTCAGAAAAATAAAAGGGTAAAGATAAGAAAAGTTAAAAAGAGTTAGAGCCTGAATAAATACTTTTGTGATGAACATGTGATAGGCAGTGTGTTTTAGGTTAGTCTTACTGGCATTTTCCAGCCTGGAAATAGAGCAAACACTGCAGAGATTCCAACAATTACAAAACATTTGTTGGTGAGACAATTGTATTTTTGTTGCTCTTAAAGCATCTGCAATACACAGCTGAGACATAAATTGTTATGAGATGGTAAATAATTACTGATAACTGTAAAGGAAACAAGGAATAAAATATGTGTAGACTCCTCCCTCAAAATTCACTTTCATAAGGTCAAATTAGGTTTATATGTGAGCTAATGTTGGTACTAAAAAATAAGAATTTTATCTATAGGTTTGTGTGTCAGTACACATTTTAGATATACACAGATGTGTGTGCATGTGCAAATACATTGGTAGAGGTGTGTATATATATATATAGTTACATATATCAATATAGGAAAATATTAGGTTGTCTTCTGAGATCATTCATCTAAACTTTCTTCTGGGATGCACTGAAAAATGGACTATGCTTTTCTAATTCCCAGCAAACAGCTTGATCTTTAGGCTGTTTATTCTGAACAAACACAGAGTCCAGTCTTGTAAAGTTCTTCATGTACTGATGCAACATGGAGGCATTTCAAATAGCAGAAGGATCTCCAAGCTCTGTTGGATGTCTTTCAGCTGATGTTGGTAACAAAAGGGCAAACTAGCTTTTTAACTCACATTGTGAGAAGTAAATCTTTTGTCTTACATTTTAGAAAATAAATTACAAGTGAGGGACCCTGATTAAAGGCAAAGTGCTGCAGACGTTGAGGTTTTTTGCACAGGTGTGTTTGTGCAAGTCTGTCTCTGTCATACAGACATCAGAATATCCTAAGCCAAGCCCTGTGCTCACTGAAGTCTCAGGTGTTCACATCTCAGATGACCTGACAGAAATTTTAGCTTCCAGCTTCAAGCTGCCTTGTTAGTGCCTCTGGCCAGCCTTGCTTTTACTGAAAAGAAACCTGCACAAGGATGCCACTGGCATGGCTAATAATCATGGAATCATGGAATGTGCTGGGCTGGAAGGAGGACCTGTCAGGATCACCCAGCCCTGCACAGGACACCCTAAGGATCACACCATGTAGTGAATCACACCATGTAGTGTAAAGATTAAAATATCAATACATGCAGCCTTCATATGACTGTCTAATGGCATGGTAATTATACAATATTAATAATTACTAACTTTCTGGGTATTTATTTTTCTGTAGTTTTCTAATGTATATCTCAATCTTAGGAAATTACAACCACGTTTCTAATGACTGATTCCTTTTGGCAACTTAAGTGTTCTGAATTTCATTAGAAATCAGTTAGGAAATGTAGGGCTTAACAATAGCAGTGGTTGAGATCCTTGAGGAGGATCATCAGTGCCAGGTACCAAAGCTGAATCTTTTTTTTCTCTGAAGTTTCAGCTGTGGTTCTTTTCTCCACACGGGGGGGCCGTGCCCACAGCTCATGGCTCTGTCATTCTGAAAGGCAGGACCCAGGCTCTTCCTGTCCTTGTGCCCGTGGTTTGAAAATACAGAGCCATGGAATGGTTGGGGTTGGAATGGACTTTAAAGATCATCACTTTCCAACCCATTGAATGTCTAGGAGACTTTCTCCTTGCACCAGAGACACAATTAACCTAAAACTGAGGCTATTTGGAAAAAATAGTCTTCATTTAGCTCCCAGTGCAAACAGAATGTGCCTTTGTAAAGAATGGATCAGTGGGAACAGGTTATGCAGCTATTAGAAGAAGCAATAAATGAGGATAATTGTACCAAATAACTCACACTGTTTAAAATAACTCAAACTGCATCTCAAACTTACAATAATAATGATTCCAAATATACAGCATGCCAATTCTTTTTTAAGCTATCAAGTGAATGATGTTTGTATTTCAATTCCAGGTGCAGTTTTCCTGGTTATTTTTTGCAGGAGCAGTACCTGTATTTTTTTCATTTTTCATTGCAACTCTCTTGTGTCACTATAACAACTGGGATCCAGTGATGGTGGGAATCAGAAGAATTTTTGCCTTTATTTGTAGAAAACATCGAATTCAAAGGTAGGGCAGTCACAAACTATAATCCTGTCTCTAGCCTTTCCAATATCCTATAAATCTATAATATTTTAGAAGCCACAATACTCATACTCTGTTTATTTTCACCTGATTTTATATTCAGCTGTACTAATTTCTTAATAGCAGTAGTTGCCAATCCATTTATTAACCTATGTAATGCTCAGAAAATGGGAAGATGTGAAATCTGTTTATCTTTCAAAAGAAGTTTCCTAGTGGTTGTCACAGTTTTTCCCTTAATGCATCTGTGATAATTTCTGTACCCAGCACATGCAGTGAAAATTGTGCAAACTTGAGTACACTTGAAAAACTTAAGGAGTCTTTGCATGGTTTTCATGGCTAAAGTTCAGACAACTGATACTTGGTGCTTATGTTGGCTTCATAACAACCAATTTAATGTCACTTTAAATAAATATGTTTCTTTTAAGAATGCCAGAGGAAAGTGAGCAGTGTGAAAGCCTCATCCCTATGCATAGTGTTTCACAGGATGGAGACAGCTGCAGTTCGTAGACAAAAGGTAAACCTTTAATAAACCTCAAACAATGCACAGAAAAGTGAGGAGTGGTTTTCATGGTGGCATTTGTGTTATGCAAGGACACATTTTAAAGAGCATGCAGTCAGTCTTGTTCTTTATTGAAGGACAGAGTTTTAAAGTGCATCTTCAGAGTTATTATTACTACTTGTTACTAAGCATTATTCTCAAAGTTCTTGGTCAACAGTTTTGAAGTGTAGTTTTTTTACTAAGGAGTATTACAGAGTTTATCCAAAAGTGATGTGAGTCAATACACCAGAAGAGCCATACAGCTTCTTGACATGGGTGATGTGTTTGGAAGACAGCTGAAGTAATTAATTCACTCTTTAGTGCTGTTGGGGTCTCAATTTCGGCTGCTGCAGCTCATGAAAAATACCAACCATTTAGAGAAGTTTAAAGAACATCACCAGACTTTATCATTTCCAGAAAGTGGAAAGGAGCCCTTGTGTTTGTGGTTGACAAGAATTAAGTTGGTAAATTCCATTAAATATTAGGCTAAATATTTCTCATGACAAGCATAGGGAGAGTGGACTAGAATAGCTAAAGAGTTTGCAAAATATCCCACTTTAAGAGGGGACCAGCAGACCAGCCCAGGAGGTTACACAAATCTCTGAAATGAACACTACATGATTTGTGAGAAATGGCTTGGTGCATTAAAGCAGACAAAGTTTAGGAGTTTCCTAGCCCTGTGCTTCAGGGTTTTCAATAATGCCTGCAGAATTACATGAGAAGGATATTTTTATTTTCCAGTGTTGCTTAAATCTAATAATGAAATTAAAAATTCTCTAACCAAAACAGTAATTGTCATGTCTTAAGACATGGAGTTATTTCTTTTGTTAGTAAGACGGAAACAAATACTTATGGTAATTCCTTTTTTTGTAATCCTGAGTTATGTATCCCTGAGAATTTTTTTCTTCTTCTTCTTAGTTTAAAAATGGAATGATGCCCAGCGAAGAGACAATCTTCTGGAGAAGTCCCCAAGGAATCATGTTCCAGTGCCTATTCTGAATTTGTAGTAAAAATAAGTTTCAGTTCTTTTGAAACTCTAAACTTTTTCTCTTTCTTGCTTTCATCTGATTTTATAAATGAACAGATTTACTATATGCCTGTCACCATTGGGAGTCTTAGTCCATCTGAGCAACCAACCTGCCTTATAACACTTGAGCTGGTGACATTACTTGACAAAATCAAGAAAGCAAATGCTGTTAAATGATTTCTTTCTTTTTTTAAGTCACAATTTTGTTAAATGCTGGACAATATTATTTTTAAAAGACACTTAAAAGTGAGTTATGTAAATAAGTTTGCAGGTCATCAAGTCTTACAGGCTTTCAGATGAAAAGCTAAATAGATATGTTACCTGTAGTAGGTACAAATTAAATTTTTTATGTTGTATAAACTATTTGCATATTAATAGATGAAAATAGAAAAATAATTTATTAAGTGCATTCTTATAATTACTGAGGCAGGATCTTTGTACGGTCCTGGAACACTACATATATAATGTCTTAGGCCATTTTGAGTAGCCTTGTAATGGCAACGGGTGCTGATGTTTAAAAATCAAAAAAATTGCCCAATAATCAGGAATGCTTAAAATTTCAGTGAATGGTAAAATATTTCTAATTAAAATACATTTGGGTATACATTCTTATATATGTTTTAAAACAGACTGGTTCTGTAATCGATTCTCAATCTCAGTTGTCTCTCAGACATGAAAATTTTCAGGTGTGGCTGCCACATTGTGAAGGAGATCAAATTAATTGTGAAAGTTTTCAGACAGTGGGTTGGCACTACAGTGATCTGCTAAGCAATATGAAAAGGAAAGGTGTTTGCATTGATTTTTCTTTCCCCTCAGCTGTATTAATAAATTTATTCTAAAACTGATAATTATCTTCCTTCCACTGCAGTGTTTTATCCTTTTTAATCCAGAGAAGCTATTATAATTATATTCAGGAATATTTTAAATGAGTCAGTGCCATTTTTCAGCTCCTGGCCTATAAGCCACTTAGATCAAAGTTAATTTTGGCTTTTGATGGATTTTATTTTTTTATAATGAATGTAAGATGGATTTTTAGCCAGGAGTATTTTCTTCCACATAACAAGGTTATTAATAATGTAGGGTATTTCTACTGTCCTTCCACACAAATACAGAAGGATGACAAAGCAGAAATGCCCATTCAAGTTTTGGCACTCAGTAATGATCCTTCCAAAAGCAATTTTGGTCTTTTGGTAATAAAACTATTATTTGAGAGGGAATGCAGGAAAGCAACATGCTTAAGCTCTACATTTATAGAAGAATTCAAGCCAGCAGCTGGAATTTAATATAACTGTGTGTAGAGAAGGAAGACAAAATGAACCTGGGGCTACTCTGTTCTAATATTTAACCTTTATCAAGTTTTTCCTTCCTGGTTTTAATACTGGATTGCACTACAAACTTTGGTGATCTGAAGCATCTCTTTAAGATGAGATACAGTAAGTCCCTCCTGGATACTAAACTAAGAATGAAAAAAAACCACGAAAAACCTAAAACCAACCATAACAAAATCTCGGACACAGAGAAGACAAAGTCAATTAAATTTAACTGTGAAATTTCCAGACCCCACAAGTAGAGGGGTCAAAAATGCAATTGGTTGAACTAATTTTGTCTTGGTGGAATTTACAGGCATTTTTTAATCAGTGGAGTTTCCTTAGGTTTCAGATCTGTCCTTCAAAATTATGGCATATTTAGAGGATTTTGGCTTTAACTTTTTTTCAAGAAGTATTGTTAATGCCTACTTACAATAAGAAAAAAAAATGTCTTTTCAGTTACTGAAATGTTTCAATGAGATCTTGCAGAAGATTTAATACCAGGCATTAACTCCAAATTTGAATCAGCTGGGACTTGTGGCACCAGTGCATTTAGCCTGAGAAAACAGAGTTTGCTTTCAGATGGACAATGATATTATTTGTAGCAAAATTTTCTATGATATTTTTTGCAACTGGTCATGCAAATGGGATTGTATCTATAATGTTAAATATACAGTTGCTATTTATATTTGCCCTTATGTTCATGGCTTAAAGTGAAAGATCATCATAGCCTCCCATGTATATGACTGTTAATTTGCATTATTCATTAGTTTGAGAGGTTAAGAAAAGAAGTACTAAGAGAATATTCTTCTGTCTCTGACCCCGGGAATGTTGAAGAACATTCAGTAAACTCAAAGTCAGGGCTTTCCAAATGTTTTTGTTTTTATTTTTTTTAATAAGATAGGAAATATTTTTATCTCGTGGCACTAGGTAGCTTAAGCTGTGTTTTTGCATTAAATTACAGTTCTTTAAATAGAGTAGGAACAAAACAAACTGTCCTTGCTGAAAGGATTTTTAAACAGTGGTGCCCCTGTAGTTACAGGAAACGTGTTACACTTTTAATTACAGAAGCTATGACATACAGCATTGTTCCTGCATTTAATAGAATGTGATGGAGTTTTTTCTACAAAACCTTGTGATTTTTAGTACAATGATATTTTATAAATATAATGTCTGATTTGAAATGTAAATTGCATAGCTCTCTAACGGATGCTTGGTAAATGCACAAGAGATTTAGCTTTGATTCTCAGGTACCTCTGATGCCATGGAGACGTGCTGGGTTTTACTGCCCCGTGACACAACTGGAATGTGAAGGAGCTCTCTCATGAGTGCTTTACCTCTGGGTGGTAGTGTAAACTGTCATTGCTCTTACTGTTTCAATTTGGGAATGTCTTCATCCTGACTTACTCCTTGTGGGAACCACATGTGCTTCAGAAAAACAATGTTGAGCATTTCTTTAATTGTCACTAGATGGTTAAGGAGCAGGGATTTCCCAGGCCTGCAAAATGGGAAATGAATACTACCTGTTGCTCTGTTAAACAGCTGAACTAATTCCTGTAATCCTTTGAGACAGCCAACAATTTCTTCTGTGCGTGCAATTGAGGTTTTGGGGCTGTTTGGTTTTTATATATGAAGGAAATTACAATAATTTGCAAAAAGCTACAGAGCATGCCTTTGCTTTTAGGGTTTTGGTGAGTCTTGCCTAGTTTAATGAGCAGTGTGCTGCACTTCAGAACAAAGGCAGAAAAGGATTTCAGTTTTTCTGGCCACTTTATGTTGGGTTTCAGTCACGGTGAGAAAGTGTTCACTGCAAGGGACTGCTGCAGATGCAATGCTGGTTGGGATGGAAAGGGATGGAAACACCTCATCTGTACCAAAGTCTGGGGCTCATGAGTGCTCCTGAAGGCACTGAGGGCTTGCTCTTTGGCTTTCCCACTCCTGACTGCATCCTACCTTGGCTTCTGGCCTCTGGGAATGCCTGTGAGGGGTAGGGGCTGTAGGGCAGGTGTGGTCTGGCTGGCCACAGAGTTGAGCTGCAGGGACTGCGCACAGACTCAGCAGCTGGAGGCTGAGGCACAGCCTGGCTGTCCCCGTGGGTATTTTGTGGAAATGGGGTGTTAAACAGGGCTGTTGTTCAACTCTCAGAGCTTCAGGTGATTCTTGGTCTGTTCATGGCAGACCTCCTTGGAATGTACTAACAAAAACAGGAGAGCCTGCAAATTGCTTTTCGTGGTGCCTGCTGCTGTAATTGTCATTCCTGTCACAATACTCGTGCCTAGGTAGTGCTATTCACAGCTGTGATGGCTTTAAATAAGGTGGCAAAACCGATTTCTTTGTAATTCTTGGTTCCACTTCTCTTAGTGTTGAATGTTGTCTTTCCTGTTTCCTACTAAAAGATCCTCCTCTCTGAGGGAAATTATGTTACAGAGCTAAGCTATAAGAGGACGGGGAAAAACAGTTCCATTTTGGAGCCAGGCAGAGTTTATGGACACACCATGAATTTCACATGGAAATAGGCCTCAGAAAGGCAGAGTGTAAATGATGTGAAGAGCTGGCATGCTCAAAAATCAAGAAACAAACTGATGTGAATATCACAATGTTGGGTTACATGGCTAACTGTGGGATGGTGCTTTGAATCAGTTTCCATTATTTGGGCTAAGTTTTGAGTTAGTTACCATTTCTGTTCTGGCTGTCACATGTAGTGCCTGTGAATTAATAGTTATAACTCGGTAGCATTTATGTGATTCATGTGTTGTTGTGCATTTTTTCTATCTAATCCACGATTTCATTAATGTTGTATTTTGTTTTACATGATCATTGCAGAGCATGATTTCTCAGGGAAATATGGATGATACCATACGTTGTGAGAGCCGGTAACTAATTCCTGCTTTTAAAACCTTACAAACATTTCCAGACTTCACTCAAACATTTCACATCATGTAACTTCCATGTTGAATTTCCTTAGGTTTTTCAGGTAAATCATGATGAGAATGTTAAGAGCATTTAAAGATGTCAATAAAATTTACTCTGCCCAACACTTTGTTACTTTTTGGAGAAGCATCCATTCTAAGGTGATGCTGAAATGTGTGTGATTTTCTACTTTACTGTCCTCTTTGCCATAGAAATGAGTAGTTACTCTGCTGATTTTGAAGCTGCACTTCTGGCATGACAGTGACATTAACTTTCAGGGTTAGGCAGTGCTGTAATAATACATAATCTGATTCTGGGATAGATCAGTATAAATCTCTAACATAAATATATTAATTTATATCATTAAATTTTTACAAAGTCTCATCACTTTGGGGGATTTTTTTGTTTGTTTTTCCAGTAAAGTTACTTTGGCTAGAATGGGATTTGATCCAAAGCCCACAGGAGTCAAAGACAGCATTAATAAAGTAAAACTTTATTGAAAAGAGCTCTGCAGTCAGGTTGACCTTTATGCCTTTGCAGTATTTCTGTCTGCAGCATGTATTTCGAGTGGTTTGCTTTAAGAGCTCAGTAGTATAAATGGAGGGATTTTAGTGCTGGTAAAGATGGTAAACACACTATTGTTACTGATCACAAAAGATATTTCCACATAGACAGTATGGAGCTTAATTATTTAGAAGGTGAATTTGTCGTGCTAAATGACTTTTGTTTAAAATCAGCAGCATGAGAAATATTAACCCCTGCACTTTGCTGTTTACTTCTTTTGTCCATAGTGAGAGCATGTGATAGTCATCAGCCTTGAGCATCAGCTTCCTCTTGATGATTTCTGCTTTGACATTTCCATTTCCATGCCCTGTTGCATTCATTGCAGACTGAATTTCCTCTCTAGGTAAAGCCAGTGTAATTGTATTTTGACTGCCCTAGTCCGCTGTGGTGTTAGAAGTCTGACATAAAACGTAAATCTGACGTGTGATGTGACTGCTTAGAGATCTGTGTTCTCGCTCTTGTCATTACATCTGGTATTAGTTGGTAACCAGACCTTTTCTGGATATGCCTGTGGGATGCACTAGGAATTCTATCTGGCTTTCACTTCCTACTTTTAAAAAGCATGAAGGGCTTTTCTCTGAGGATTTTTGTAGAAAGCAGTTGTTTAGCTCTACATGTGCAGAGTCCTTTAACTGCATCTCAATTTATAAAGTTGCATCCAAATTCCTTTCTTTTATTAATGAACTTCTGAAAGTTTTTTTTCAGGGAAGGTGCACAAATTTTCTTTGTGTTCCACAGAAGAAATATGAAATGGCCTCAGAAATAAAAAATCAGGGCTGTTTATTCTGTAGCTCTTCACACATGTTCCTGATTTGTTACCCACTTTTTTTTTAAGAAACCAAACCAAATAAAACCAATCAAAAGCCCACACTTATCAAGCTGAGGGGAATTAGCCATTTAGCACAGAACTAATTTTATTATATGCAAATGATTGTATTTTTATCAGTGATACCAGTCAATGTGTTACTGATGTTGCCAGTCCACAAGTCTTCCTTGTCTGTCTCACAGGGGATGCTTCTCTTCTACCTAAATCTGACTTCTTGCATTCCAGTTAAGTTAGCTCCACTGCCACAGAATGAGTAATTTCTAAAATATTTTAGAATCTACTTTTCCCTCTAGCTAGGGGAACAGCAGGGGCTTTCCAACCAATGTCACTTTGCTACTGCAGAAGAACAAAAAACCCCTAAAAAAAATTTAAAACAGAAATGTTAATTGAAAATCAAGAATATTAGTAGGAAAGTCGTAAGCATATGCTGTAAAATCATTAGGGTAATTTCTCACATAGCCCAGTTCCACATAGGAAGTGCTTGGGTAATAGTTTATTGGATTGATCTCTGATTGATGTTGACTTAATGTAGCAAGTAGGTATTTTAAATAATTATTTCATATTGAAGCTGAAGGCTTAAATTAAGCCCTGTGATTGTTTAAAAAAAATGGAAAAAAAATTCCATTTGGAGACTTAGGAGGTATTTTTTGTTTGTGGTTGGGTTTGTTTTGAAGTCGATCCAATGCAGTGACAAAGAAATGCTCTGTCAGTTGGCACTCATGAGAGGCTGTTTGCACAAGGCTTGGTGGAAAGCACAGCCAGGTGTTGGAGTTGATGTTATCTGAATGGAATTAGAGAAATGTACTGAGTGTGAGGTACAACTTCAGCAGTGTAGAGTTGAAGGGGTGTTTGTAATGATTTGAAATTCCTGTGAGGTCTCTTTTGAGTAGGTACTAGTAAAACAAAATTGTTTATGAAACCCCTGAAACATGAGTGCACTAGAAGATGCACAACACCAGTCGTACTTTTGATGGTTGTTCTGGCATTGCATTTTGTACTGAGTTTCAGGGAATTCTCAGTTACACTTTTTAAGTGGAAGCTGCTTTAACTGAAGAGCTCTCACCTGAAGAAAACTTTTTTTCCCCTTGAAGTCTGTACAGTTTGCTGATAATTCAGATGTTCTGGGAGCACAGCAAGTTCCAGATATCCAAGTATCCTCTATGAAACTTCTTTATGCATCATCTTTTAACCATTTTCCTTAGTGAAAGCAGAACGTGAATTGCTGATGTGTATTGCATTTGCACTTGAAAACCTGATTTCAGAGTGTGTTAAACCTTGATCTATTTTTGATAAAAAAGAAATGTAGCATTTTAATCTAATTTCCATTTAATGGCAAGGATATTCATGCAGAGAAAAATATATATCAGGGTTTGATGCAGTGATTTTTAAGCCAAGAAAACAGCAGGGTGGCAGTGGTAAATCTGAAATGAAGATGCATATCTCTTCAGAAACTCTGGTTTCCTCCTGCCCTCTTTAAACCAAATTGTGTCTCCATTATTCCAGGATAATACAGGTGAAGCAGGAACCAGAGCTTTTACCCTTTGTTCTCTAATACTGAACACTGGCTTTTGCCTCGGGTGTCTTTGTCCTGTTACTTCATTTTCTGATGGGAGGTCAGTTAAATAAAAAATATAGAATAAGTATTTTTAATTGAAATCAGATTTAAGCTATTAATTATTTTGAAATTCTCTGTATTAATAGAGATCTAGTGAATGGAAATTGAGGTCCTATATTGCAAACACTGAACAGTGGTTATATATTTTTAATAAAACCGGTATATATATGAATATTTGAAACAGGCATGAAGGTGGAAATTATAAGACTGTTTTTATGTTAAAAGATTTATAAATTGAAATTCTTGATATCCAGTACCAAAACCCTATAAAAGGGCTAATGAAAAGAAAATGTAATGTATTCTGATTAACAGCCTGTGTAATGCAATCAATGGGTGTGATGTTTTTGTTCTGTATTATATTTATTATATGTAAGTAAACAATAAAGATTATAAATCTTATTTTCTTAACAGCAATTGGTATTTGGTTGGGGTTACTGCTTAATGTGTCTTACATCATCAGTTAAGAAAAAATGCTCTCTGGGGCTGGGCTTAAAAGTGACTTCTGGGATGTCTCGTGCCAGCTGTAGTCAGGCAGGATGTGGAAGGTTGTAATTTGTTGCCAGCTTGGTCCGAGTGCAGGTTTTGGCTGGGGCAGGGTTGATTTTCTCCCATGGCTGGTTCGGGGCTGTGCTGGGTTTGTGCTGAGCACGGGTGATAGTCCCGAGTTGTCCCTGGTGCTGCTGAGCCGGGCTTGCCCGGAGCCGGGGCCTTTCTGCTGTTCTGCTGCCACCGTGCGAGCGGGCTGGGGTGCCCGGGGGTGGGAGGGGACCAGGACTGACCGGGGGACGTTCCAGACCGTAGGACGGCGTGCTCGGTACCTGAAGTGGGGGTAGAAGGAAGAGCGGGGGACATCTGGAGTGATGGTGTTGTCCTCCAGGTCAGCATTACCCGGGCAGGGCGCTGCTCTCGGGGCCCTGAGCCCCTGCCCAGCCAGGGGTCGCCGGGAATTCACTCCTTGGCTCTCCGTGTTGAAGCGCGTTTATCTCAACCCACGGGACTTCTTGCTTTTACCCTTCCCATTCCCTCCCAGCCAGCTGTGTGGGGCTGGCTTGTTCGCTGCTGTTAAACACGACGCTCGGCTCATTTCCTAGTCAAGCACCGATTTTTGGTGTGTGTCGGCGGCCGCGGGTGGTTTTTATTCGCGAGCCCCAGAGAGCGCCCAGGCCTGCGAGCAGCAGGGGGAGCTCCGGCCGTGCCCATCCTGCGCCTCCGGCTCGGCAATTATCGCCATCAGCGCTGAAAAGACAATTAATTTACCTGTTTATCATCCCTGATTCCCGCAGTTAACCAGGGCTCGACGCTGACCTTTCTTCTTGCAGCTGAACTTTCAGCGTCTTTAATAATTAAAACCTCGGGGATGATAGGCATTTACCTAAATACTTCATTACAAAAATGAGGGGAATAAAATTTCCACGACACAGGCTTTTCTAAGTTTTCTGGATTTACTACAGCTGAATTCTTTTTTACCGAGGTCATAAATATTACTGCACAGCTATAGGAAGAAGCAGCTTTTTACACTAAAACAAGGGGATACTTGCTTTGCCACTAACTAATTAAGGAGTTCTTCTCATACTCTCTGACAAGCAACAGGAATTCTGGAGCTCAAATTAAGAATTTGAACCAACTTGGCTTAAAAAGTTTCTATATACTTTCAAAGGCAAGTTGGCAATAGCAATCCTGTCCTTTTTCTGATGTCCTAACCGATGGCTAGAATCCCAGTCATTGTGCGATTCCTCCTTTTTAAATCGTAGCAATAAAGTAAAATGTGGAATAATTTTTGACAGGTTCTGCCACTAAAACATAAAACCCTGAAATGCATCACTTTCTCAGGCTCTGTCAGTACTTGATGAGTTGTGCTGAGGGGTCAGCTGGCCACATAAATGGCTGGGGCAGGTGGTGACAGAACCACAGGGAGTAGGTTTTGCAGTGGAGGCTTTGATAAAAATGTGTGGGGGCCCAGGAGGAGCTCCTGAGGAAACAACTGAGGTGAGAACTTGTTTCGCGGTTTGGGGCTTTTTGTTGTTTTGTGGGTATTTTCTATTTTTGGGTGGTTTCTTTTTCCTTATCCACAGTGTGAATCGATGTATTGTTGTTCTGTTAGGCTATTAAGAACTAAACTCTCCTCTGTGATATCCTGACACCTGGTACTTTTCTGTATACAAAGGGATCAGTCAGTGCAGGCTCTCTGGATTGCTTTCAGTCTTTAGGATGTAATTTGTTGACGTATTACCTTGTTCTACTCTGTATGCTCTCCAGTTTTAGGAGACACGTTTCATACATGAAACTGCCACTTGCCAGAAGCTCAGTGTCACTTTCTACAAGGTGATGTTTAAAGCTTCTGAGAAGGATGATTTAAACCCCATTCTCAAACTTCTTTTTCTATCAACAGTATGTATGTGGGAGACATTATTGGGTTTTATTTATATCTGCAACCCAAGTATATTCCATTTATACTGATTTAAAAAAACTTGGATAAAACTTAAGATTTCCAAAGAAACAATAGTTTACTACCTCAGTGTGAACTCCTCTTCCTCTTTTCCCCACTTCCCCCTCCTCTTGCCCCAACCACTACTTCAAGATCATGTGAAAGAATAGCCAGTTCTAGTTTGTGGATTTGCAAGCTTTCAGGACTTTTTTTGACAGTGTTACCTAATGTGTTATAATGTACTGGGAGATGAAAATCTTCATATCATAAAGATTCCTGAATTATGTAAATAGGCTTTTCTTTGTGGGAATCTTCCAGTGTTGGGGCATTTTCTAGGCTTCTTTGATTTAACTGCTGGGGTCCTGCTGCTAATGAGGATAGAGAACTCATGATTACACTGCGAGTGTGCATTTACACAACGCTAGAGAAGCTTCATAAACATAAAGGAACATTCTGTCTATCTGTAAAAGTGCTCCCATTTAGAAAGAAGCTCATCTGCCAGTAGACCTACTTTTTTTTTTTTTTTATTCTCTTTGGAAAGAAAAAAAAAAAAGTTTAGTTATAAGCAGATGGCTTTTGTGGCTGTGGTGTTGCAGGCAAACAGGAAAGTGATGCCCTGTGAGAGGTTTCTGACCATGGGACATGTGGTGGTCTTAGAGCAAAGGGAGATAAAGAGGAAATCTGATGCAAGGACCATGATGGATGACTGCCATGCACATCTGTCCCCAAGTCTTTTTTATTTGTTTCCCTCCTCACAAAGGAATGTATGGAACACACTTTTCACTAACTGAGAGGATGTCATTAGTTCATAGTATAAATATTTTAAAATGTTATGGGTATGTATTAGTAATTTAACACATGTCTTTTGTTAAAAACACATTTTGACAAAAGTGCTGAGACTGACTTCTACCTCCCCTTTCACTGTTAGGTAAAAGCTGATACAGCTCCATCTGTCACTCTTTTGCATGTGATGTTTTTTCCCAGTGCTTAAAAATGGAGTTGGATTCATTACTCTTCCTACAGGAATGTGTTGGCCATTGTGAGTTTCAAGTGTAGGAAGAGAAGCTCCTGGAAAATGTGTTCTTAGTGTACAACAGAGCCTCACTGAAATGTTTTTCTCAAGGAAATGGTGATGGACTAAGTCCGTGTCCTCTCTGAGATGCCGTGGAGCAATGAGGACCAGTCTAACCTAGAGAAGAAAAGAACAAAGTGATGATCTGTCAGGAGCTGATGGAGAGCCATGGAAGGGAATGAGCAGCCCCTTGGAATTAGATGCATAATGGATTTCCAGTGAATGAGGTGTACCTGAGCTCCTGCACAAGGAGTCAGCCTGAGCTGAAATTATTCCTGTCCTTGCCTGTTCCTTTTGTACTCAAGGGTTGGGTAAGATGGTGAGTTCTTGATAAAGCTTCAAGACAGAACAATTTTGTGAGAGTCTCAACTGTTCTGTGAATAGTGGATGAATCACCTTCAGATTGTCATGGATTAAAAGTTTCAAAACACACAAAAACTGAAGTGTTTCATTATTTGAAAAAACACTAATTTGCTTTTAGGGGTCTAAATGATATAGAAGTTTGGTGACACATCGAGTCTGTCATGAAATAATAGTAATGTCATGTTGGCACCCTGCCAGAGTGATTCCTCAAAACACCTAGTTAATGCTTTTAATGATGTATCTCTGCTTTCTGGCTCTGGTCTGCCATTATACCTGCCAGCCTCCCTTTGCAGATGATTTCTAAAACTGACACATTTATGTCTCCCTTTATAAATTCTTCATTTTTTCCCTTTTTTTCCCCTCTCCTCTCACAGGTTTAAAAAAAGACAGTTCAATTCTAAATTGTTTGAAAAATTGGCAGCAGAGTCACCCTAGCAGTATAGCAAAGAGGCACAAGTACAGAGGAGTTGAGAATCCTGGCTTTGTGAATTTCTCCTCACATACCAGACTATTTAAATCTAAAGTGCATGTTGGCCTTGAAGTGGATCTTCAGGAGAACTCTTTAACAAAGCTGCTTGTTCCACACAACAATATCTTGTTATATGTTTAGAAAACACTGTGCCTCTTGCTTGGTTTGGTTTTCCAGGAGAGAATAGTTTCAAGGTGAAGGTTGCTGGGAGTAAACTCAGAATGGACTCTCAGAGAAGCTCTAGAGTCCTACAGTCACTTCCATAGTGTCCTGAATTTGATCTGTCCCAAGGACCCAATCTTTTATGTGCTGCTTTGAGTGTTGTACCTCTTCCTCTTCCTGATCATTACCGATTTTACTTGGGAAAGTTCCTTCACCTTCCAGTGGTTTGGGTTTTCCCCTTCCTAAAATCATGGTAATGATTACAGTTTCTTTTTTAGGAGGTGGAAACAAGATAAATTGTTGGCACAGTTGCTTCAGGGCCTGGGCAGAAAGCTGTATATCCCATGTCCTTAAGAATGCTTCGGTTCTTAAGGAAGCAGCACCTACAGCTTTCAGCGCAGGCCCTGCAGCAATTACTGCCATCCTGTCTCTCATACTCCCTTAAATCTCCCAAATTCCTCCTGCCCTGCCTGGCCTGTGCCACTTGAGCAGTCAGTTCACTTCCCCAAGTCCTTAATCAGCCCCCACTGGAGGTGGCAGCTCTGAGAGATCAGTGCTGGGCCAGGATCTTCAGTTTGGACGCCACCAGAGAGACACCAGTGAAGATTAACTGTTGTTTGTTGCATTTTTAAAGGAAGTCTTTCAGCTGTTTGGAAAGAGAGTGGGATTGCTCCAAACACCTAAAAGTCTTTTGTCTTTAATGTAACAAATGTCAGTTTACCTTGACCGCTGCTGCTGCAGAAGCTGTGCCTGTGTCAAAGGGTGCAGAGCCATCATAATGGAGATGTAGAAATGCTAGAAACTGTGAGATTCAGTGCTTGAGGAACTGGCCCAGGCTCCCCGAAATTCACATCTGTAAGAGAGCAGGGAAAGGAGCAAGCCAAAAAGGAGAGAGGAGTAGGAAGAGAGGTAAATAGGGTGGCACACACACAGGGTGAAGGCCGTGCAAGTCCTCTCCCTCCATCTCCAGTTCTGCCCCTTCAGGTAGTCACCAGTAATTACCAAAACCCTGGAAGATCAAACCTCTTCAATTTTTACTGTTCTCTAAGCCATTCCTTCTTTCAGCAGTGAAATAATTTATGTTCTGTCCCCTTAGACCAGACATACCTTGCAGCATTGAAACACCCAAGAGATGTTTTATTTTTCCGTCTTAGAAAAATCTGCACATAGTGAAAAACATTTTGGAAGCATCCTGCTAGTGATAATTTCATCACTCTCCACCCACAATTTATTGAGTCTGAGCATTTGGTTCCTCTGAGCCACCTTGTAGCCTCTAAACCTATTCATGGACCTCTGAAAATGCTTTTCCTGCATTCTGCAAATCGCCAAACTCAGGTTAGGTAGGAGAAATTCTTCTACTGGTAAATGGACTCTGCTGGTTAGGTACCCTGGTGTGCTTTCTTAATCACGTGTTACACCCACAAACCTACTGTGTTTTTTTTTCCCCATCTCTATACGCACCAAGTTACTCCTTGGAGATAGTCTGGCTTCCAAAAGTTGGGAGTCTGAAATGTGTGTCTTTTACAGAAAGTAGAAGTACTTCCATGTGAATTTTAATCCTCTGAAGACACATCTAAAAATTACCCCTCGCCCACATGTTCACTGTCCCACTGAGCTGAGATTTCCCTGTGCTTTATGGGCTTTAAATAAAGGGTGTCCCTTTCCCCCTTCTTAATTTGCTGCTGTATTGGGAGGGTTTTTTACTTCCTTTGCAGACAAAGCAGCCTTTTGGAGAATTCAGGATAGCTGAAACATCTCAGCTGGTGTGGTGTGAAACTGGGGCTTGCTCTGAACACTGACTTACAACTTTTTGCTCGGAGGCATCCCACTGAGTCTCTGTTCAGGTGAACAAAATTCCACTTCTGAGAGCGTTACAGGCTGGTTCATCAGCTGGCAGTCAAAGGCATGGCCCCATTTGTTTGAATGGAGCTGTGCTAATTTACATCAATGAAAAAAATCTGATTTTAATGGATAATCTACATTTAATCCCTACGACGGGTAAATAACTGTCTCTAAATGTGGTCCTTAGGGGGCTTACTCTCTGATAATTTGATTTTGTAACTTTTCTGTAGATTTTTTGGTAGCAAATTGAAATTTATGTGACTGGAAGAAAGAGATATACCTGAGGCTCGTTACAGTAAAAGTGAGAGTAGGAGCAACAGAAATGTCCTGCTCCTTGCTGATTGCATGAGCCAATGTGGATCACATGAATGAATTCTTCATATTTAATGTGATTTCTTTGTTGTCCATCACCCTAAGAGCAACACAGAGTTTAAAATTTTGTTTTTCCATTTCTCTCTTTGTTACTCCTTCAATTCCTCTCTGCACTGTACTTGGAATGGAGGTTTTTAATATTATTTCCCAAAATTGTTTTGTTTTGGAATGATGTTAACATTATCACTAATAGTAACAAAAGTGCAGGTCTTGGGGTGATTTCATGGTTATGTGTTGGTTATAAATGTCTGGATGGGGTTTAACAAATCATGCCAGGAGAACAGAAGGGCAGCCTGTCCCTTACCCTTAATAATGTTGATTTTCCTGAGGAGAGTTCTTGTCTCTAGTCTTGTCTGTAGTCTTGATCCCTTTGCAAAGTAAGTTCATCTTTGCTGCCATTTTCTGTCTGCAGAACATCCTTTTCAGAATCAGTTATGTACACTGCAATAATTATTTACTCTTAATTAGTGTGATAGTTTTATTCATGGCCTCCTTTACTGGTCATCTGTTCTATTATTTCAAATCCAGGTCTGGCAAAATTTCTTTGCCTGCAGTTGCTTGAGAGGAAGATTATACAGCTAATTGAAGTGCCTGGCAGTGCTCCATGGCCTGTAAATGTCCATCTTGCTCAAACAGCTGTATAGAATTTTCCAGACCAGCAGGCTGGTCTGGCATGCAGAGTGAAGCTTTATTCAGCCAGTATGATTACCACTCATCCCAAGTGAAAGAAAGGTGAAGACACCTTTCTTGTGAAGGATGCTTCAAGAATTAGGAAACTGATTCACTCTTCAGGTGATTGGTTACCAACCAGAGATCATGTTATCAAATATACACTGTATGAGTTGATTTATCTAAATAGCAATATGGGAAATTACTAAAATATCTAAATTATTAAAATATCCAGACAATTATAAAATTAAGGCAGGAAACTGAACCTGACAGCTGGCACAATACCTGGATTCAGCTCAGTACTGCTCCTCAGTCTCATAGACAGGGAGAAAGGGAGAGGATGCACCTGTTGCAATAATGGATCATCACACTGAAGTGTGTCACTCAAACTCACTGTAGGAAATAGGTTCAAGTGTGTAAGGTGCAATAACAAATTAATCACATGTGATATTTACTGATGTTGGAAGACTTTCTTGCATAGAATTTACAATTCTGCATGGAATGATAGAAACTAAGTAAAAATATTATGGCAAAGACAGACTCCAGTGGGTGTATTTCTGTAGTTATCCCATACAGCCCTTAGCTGTTAAAACCTGCCACCCCTTCTAATCACCTCAGCCACTTAGTTCAGAGGATTTCTTGCTAAATTCACACAGTTTTAGGGTTGTGTTCATCTCCTGGCTGATTTTGTACATACAGCCCTCCTCTGTGAGCTCCTCCAGTCCCTGCTGGTCCCCTGGGCACTCTCCAGGCTGTCCCCCATGCCTGTCCCCTCAGCCCCTGGTGCCGCTGGCCCTTTCTGAAGTGCCCCAGGTGTCACTGCTGGGCTGTGCCCTGTGGGGTCTGTGGCAGAGCTGTCGGGAGCTGTCCACGCTCAGGGCGAGCTCCACAGCCAGGCACGAACAGCAGGCAGCAGGAGCCCGGGGCTGTGCTCTGGAGTCGGGCTCTGGAGGATTTTGGAGCCACCGGCTGTGGAGAGGGAGCCCTGGCAGCTGTGCTTCAGATTTCTGATGCCAGCAGCGCCAGGATCTCCTGTCAGGGGCCCTCAGGTGTGGGTGGGGGTGTGTGTTCACAGCACAGTGTGGAGTGGGAAAACCATTGGATCAGCTCTGTTACTTTATTCTTCCCCCACAAAGGAATGTCTTACCCTGTGTCTTTCCATAACCTTGTCCTCCAGTTGTCACTTCCCATGGTTTCTCATGGACACAGTGCCTTGCTGTTGCCCAAGTGACATGAGGTGGCTGTCAGGGAGCTGCCCAAATAACAGCCTTGAAATCATAATCTTACTAACATAAGCTCATATTGGTGCTCCTTCACGCTGATCTACTTATGTGTCTCCAGAGATGGCTTTAACATTGACTTCGGTTCATCTGGACATTACAGTGTGCCCTCCACAGATGCCTGCTGCATTTATCTTACCCCTGGCTTTAGTGAGGCTGTCACCCCACAGAGCTGTGCCCCAAAATGTGTCAACAAGGTCAGGAAAATACTGCAGAGATTTCTGCTTTGGGTGTTTGACCCACGTGTGCTTTGGCAGGCTGGGAGCTGCTCTGCTCCCTCACATCCTGCAGTGCCTGGGGCGTGGAGCAGCTTTGTTGCAAACACCTCCTGGTGCCTGGAGTTGGCAGCTTCCTTGGGAAACCTGGGAATTCACCCCCAGCACCTCTTGCTGTGCTGCTGATGGCATCGTGGTTTTGCTTGGCTTGGCAGGTGTTGGGTTGGGCTTGTCCCCGTGCTGGGAGGATTTTAAGGCTCAGGCTGAAAGCTGCAGGTTGAGGGGTTGTCTCTGTCCTTAAACGCTCCAGCCTGAGCCTGGGTTTGGTCAGCAACACCTCAGGGGCTGAGCTGCTTGCAGGGATGCAGGAGGAAAGGTGCTGCCTCCACTCCCTCCCCAGCATCCAGCCTGAGCTTCCACGAGCAGAGGCAAAAAGGTGACAGGTCTCTGTCCTCCACAGCTGCTGCTGCTGTCTGACTGCCTGGGCAGAGCTCTGTGCCCAAATTCCTGCCTTTTTGCAACAGCAACAAGGTCTTCTCGTCTCCTGTGTTCTCTGATTTGAAATTGTGTGCACTGAATTTTAAAGTTCAAAACCTTTCTCATAATTTCTTGCAGGACGTGGTGTTGTCCTGCAAGCCAGGCCTGAGGTGACTGAATGGGGAGCTAAATAACCTGTAATATAAAGTATTAAATACAAAATTATTTAGGTGTACTCTGAAAGTGAAACAAACCTAAATGGCTCCATGTTCCCTGGACCATGGTTTTCCAAGGAAGAGACCTTGGCTTCTTTGTACAAACACAGCAACTTTTTTGTTCAGTAAAAAATTTTTAAGATATAGAATGGGGAGCTAAATAACCCGAAATATAAAGTATTATATACAAAATAATTTAGCAATAATATATGTAGTCTTTTTTTTACCAAGGAAGAAAGCATCCATCACATATGATAGTCTTTCACATAGTACTAGCAGTAGTATAAACTGCTCTTCTGCATAATATAGCAAGTGAATTCAAGCAGACAAAGTTGCTGTTTCTCCAAAAATTATATTTTTTGAAAACTTTATCAAACATATAGAAAATAACAGGAAAAAAAATAAATCCTTGTCTTGAGGTAATTCTTCCTTGCAACCTGACAGCTGAAGAATTTCAGTGACAGAGCCACTCTGAGACTGCAGGTCTGCACAAGAGCCAGCTTTGAGCTGCTGCTTTTGGAGCTTCTCTGCTGGCCCTCAGCTCCCAGAGGCACTGGCTGAGCAGCTGAGCCAGGTTCTCTTTGGAGAAAAGGGAGAGCAGTATGAAGAATAGTTTGCAGAAGGAGAAGGATACCTATCAGGGACGGGACACTATCAGAAATTAAAAATCTTGCCTGGTGCTATGATGGAGACAGTGTTTCAGATTTTTTTAACTTTGCTCCTGTGTCTGGTCAGGATTTCTTCAGTTGTGAGGTTGATGAGATCTGGGTGGTGCCCCACTACCTCAGGAGCCCCTGAGGAGGGCAAGTCAGGAAAAGCACAAATTTTCTTCTTTATATGAGTGCCTAAGAAAAATTGAACATAATTACCCCAAAGGGATCTGTAAACAACCAACTATCCCATCTAAATATTTTTAAGGATCTTTTTTTAATCTTGGGATATCTTCTTTGTTTCACTGATTTTCTAGTTGATTCTCATTTTGTTTTTTACTAATGATCAGAACACCCTTATTGGTAATATTTATTTCTTTTTATAAGTTTAGACCAAATAATATTTTTGTAGTAAAAATTTGACATTTTTATCATCATTGGTAGCTGACTCTTTTGAGCTTTTTTTCTGTGCAAGAGCTATGTTGTTCAGGATCCCTTGAGGCCCAGTTGTGAAACTTTCCAAAGAATGAAATTATGACCTCACTGAAGCCAGTGGGAAAACACTTTTTTAGGTGATGGAGATAAAAGAACACTTCTGGGGGAGAGGCTGGACATCCATAAATATAAATGCATATATTATGTCTCTTTCTATACATCACTTTTAGATCTAAGATGCTCTCCACTAAAAGAGGCTAAAATACCTGTTGTGTTCTTCTGGGATTTTTCCCTTTCCCATCATAGCACCTTTTAGTAAGTTTTGGGATTTGTGGAAATTTCTGACTCCTGGAAGTGCTTTTACTTTTAATTTAAGACTTAAAAGTCTTAAATTTCTTACACTTCGTAATGTATTCTGCAGAGGAACCATATGAATTGTCAGGCACCCAATAATAAACATAAACCTGTACTTACACACTGTGGATTTCATACAAATAAATGAGCACGCACCATTCATTCTCAAAGAGTGGGAACAGAACTTTCCTACATTACTAAGATTTTTTTGCAAAATTTCACGATGGTCTTAATTATTCAGTAGCTATTATGAGCCTCCAAGATGGGAATGAGAGCCGTGTTTCCCAGAAATGAAACATGGAACTGTTCTCCAAGCTATTTTAATGCTAATTCTTGTTCACTTTTTCAGAGCTTGAGCTTTAAACACCACAACTGCAAAGAGATCAGACCGAACTGGGAAATGTATTTTGGCCATAGACACGAAATTGTGAATTGGCATTTAATTGTGGGAAGTGATTCTGTAGTAGGTCGTTTTAGATCTTTCAATTGGTGTGAGTCAGAGAGCTTTTATGGCAACAAAATTGCACAGTAGGCTTTAATTGTGCATAATTATTGCACTGCATGGTGCAGATACTATACTGTAGGCATTCAGCTGCATTCTGTTAAATGTTTTTATTGAAATCTCTGAAGAAGTGTACCTGGTGTTATTTGATATAAGTTTGTTTAATGTGCTCGTGCTTTTATTTTTTGTCTTAGGAAAATTAAAATAATTATAATAGAATATATTTCTTCCCCTCCATTTTCCATATGACTAATTATACTGTACAGGATACCTCTGGGCACCTGCTAAAATTAACTGGAATCTTATTTCTGATTTCAGCTGCAAGAATTTTACAAAAGGGTTTTGGGTTTAGGAGTGTAACTTTAAATAATACAGACTAGGACAGGGTTCAGGTTTTTTTACATCCATCTGCACATTCTAAAGGCTGAATGATACTTGGTACACTTTCATCTTGTTACTTGTGTAATCTGCAGCTGTTTCCAATTTGATTATTTTTCTTCCTTGAGTGTTTTATGTCTGCTGGATCTGACAAATGCACCCACCTACAACACAGCCTGTGCCTCGGGATTAGGAAAATTTTATTTCCTCCTCTGTAAGTAAGTAAAACATTTTTATCACTATGGACCTAGTGATTTGTGAAATCCTGTTGTACTTTCTTATATCTCCTGCTGAGCTTTTAAGTTGTCAGCAGTGATCTGATTGTTTCCTACCATTTCACCAACAATGGAGCCCAGGCCAGCACTCTGTGGCTCTCATGAATTCAGTATCACAGCTCTCAGCCATCAAAAGGGTTTTATGATGCTTCTAGGATGTGACATTTCTATGGAAAAACAGCTTGGGGTTTGGGTTTTTGGGGGATGAAAAAATGGAGTCTGATATTATTGTCATTATTCTACCACAAGATTCTGTAATTCTCCTGCCTTTCCAGAGATGAAAGTACTGTGTAACAAACAGTAGCTCTGGCAGATCCTTTTCCTGTCTGTGTTGATGAACTTGCCATTGCTATAATGTAGATAACAAACCTCACAATAACCCTTTTTCTTGTTAGCATCTTCCAGCACAGCAGTTTCTGGAGCTGGCCTCCAAGAACAAGGGCCAGGAAGAATAAATGTTCATTGCACCACTGCAAAGCCTTTTATTGTTCTTGTTTGTATAGTAAAAGTGAAGTAGCAGGAAGAAACTCAATTTTTTTTTAATAACTATTCTGCATGATCCCAAGACAATCTGAAGAATACTGTTTCAGATGGGGTTAAGCCAGGCAGGGATTTTTCCCCTTTTCCAGACTATTTCCTACAGTTTTACCTGGCAATCTATACAATTCACAAAGAACATGTGAAAAATTCTCTGACAGTCTTACAGCTCTTTTCATAGGAGTGTGCATTTGGGAACAATGCAGGATCACTGGCATCTCACCTACTCTGAATTTTACCAGGGAGGTGAACTTTTATCATTTCTGCTTCACCACTTACACGAGTAGGAAATGACTGTACAAACACCATGTCCTGTCTGACATTTGCCTTCCTCTGGTACTCTGAGCCCAGAGGGCAGAGAACGGGCACCTCTGGGGGAGGTGAGGGGTAGCTCTTGAGAGGAACTCTGAAAAGAAATATTTAAACGCATTTTAAGGTCTTTCTCTTCTTTATAGGCACTACCTGTTAAGTGGGGTCTGACTCTCAGTTGAGTAAGGTCATTTTACAACCTTAAATTTTACAACCTGTGGCAGTTTAAATATTTGTTTACTTCAAAAGCCATTGCACTTCCAGAAATAATCAAGTCTTTGACAATGTGCCATAGAACTCCATCAACTGTGATGCTTCAGTCTGTTTTTTTGTTTAGATTTCTTTTGTTTTGTTGTTCTGTATTGTTGTTCTGTAATTTTTAAAAGGTTGTTATTTTTAATTTTCTTTGTTTTCCTTGCTTTAGTTTTTAAGGAGCAGGAGGAAGAATGGGCAACAATAGAAGGGAAGAAATTCTTACTGATTATCTTACTGCCTTAAATGACAATTTGGATGTAGTCCCAGATTGTACATCTGCCCCTCTAATGTACATCTGAAATGATATTAATTCCAAACCAGACATCTGTGTGCTAGATGTGTTCAGCTGCTTGGGAGAGTGCTGCTGCTGCTGCATCTGCAGAGAGCAGCCTGAGCTTCCTCCTGTGCTCAGCGAGGAGCAGCAGGAGGGAAGAGCAGCCCTGGTGTCCGGGCTCTCCACCCAGTTCAGAGAGCTCTGAAATTGGAATTTCACCCTTTGGTGTCCATCCTGCTTTCTCTAACTCTCATGAGGTACTCTAGCTCCAGTCAGGTTATGCTTTGGAATTACAGCAGCAATTAAAGGAAAAGGTTTTCTCAGTGTATTTTTAACTGCACAGACGCCAGCAGCGAGGCCCTGATGGGATGGGTGAGGGCAGCCTTCCTGTGCAGGGCTGAAGCCTGAAATGGAGAAAACTGCAACGCCCTGGCTGCACCAGTTACTCAGGCATGCTCCTCTGGCTGTTTTTATGGTTTAATGAATGAATTAATTAAACACTTGCACCTGCAAAAAGAGCTGAACCTTTTTTCAACTCAGGTGAAGTTACAGGCCAGGCTAGGATAGTGAAAAGGTCAGGATAGGGAAGAAGTTTTACCATCCTTGTTTATGCATATAAACATATTTCTATTTTTGTATTTTGCTAATAATTCTGACTTTAAACTAGTCCCAGAGTGGAAAGACCCATTTACACTTGACATATTTTGTGAGAGAGCTTCATTTACAATGTAGAAAGATGACTGATATTCAGTGGGTCCCTTCTTCCAGGTTTCTTTTCCAAAGGCATCATCTGTAGGTTGCCAGGTAACCATAGGTCTTTGACTTTTAAATAGTACTTCATAGAGGTACAAAAAGCAAATTTTTTTTTTCAGAGCTGAAATGACAAGAGCTATCTGAAATGAACAGTAGTCTTAGCAAATGTGTATGGAGCTGACCACAGATATATACAGACAAAAATGTGGAAAAAGCCATTTGCCAAACTCTTCTGTGGTCCTGTGGATCCAATTCCAAGCACAGACAGTGTGTATTTTTCTAGCTGGTTATTAACTTGAATCTGCATCTTCTTACTTAAGTTCATTTTAGTGTTCAATAGGTAAATAATCTTCTTCATCTCCTCCAGGAAAAGCAGGTGTCTGCTGCTCCCAGTCTGCTTCTGCTTCTCCACCGAGCTGGCTACGGTTTCTGCAATGTGGGAGAGAGGAATAAAAAGATAAGTGTAATTAAAATTGTCAGCATTAACATAAGAAGCCAAGTGTCCCTAGAGGACAGTGCCAGCTCTTCCTTTCTCCTTCTGCTTTAATCTGAGAGGAGGCCGAGTGCTGTGGAATACCCTGGATCACTCATGGAGCTGGAAGAAGGAGCTCAGTGATGGATCTGCCACTTTTCAGCCACAAGGCTGTGGCTCAGTCGCCACTTAGGTAAGGTACCTTATTCTAAGAATGTAACCCACCACGAGCCAGAGTTAAACCCATGTTTGTTACTGGCCTGTGCTAACCAGCACCAGTCAGAGGATGCAGTGGTTTTGGCTGAATCCCAGGTTACTGAGACACCCCAATCCTGCCTGTGGGGCAGGAGAGCCCGAGCTGGGACCGGAGCCTGGGGAACAGGGTGGGTCCCAAAAGCTGTTGGTGCTGCCAAAGGTGGAATTGACTTTCCCAGCAGTTAAAGGCAGCTGTGACAACACCACCTTAAAAGCAAGAAGGTCATTGCTCCAACACTCCTCCTGCCCTAGCTGACTTCCTGGTGAATCTTGCTCAAGAGCAGCTTCAGCCTGTGTGTCTTGCAGTGAGTCCAAGGGGCAGGTGATTGCCTCGGGTGATTTCCTCAGGTGATTGCCTCTAGTTCTTGCCTCTCTGATGTTCAGGACAGGGCAGGAGTTCCAGCCCAGCCCTGTCTGAGGCCGGGATGTGTCACACACTTTGCTGTTTGTCCCAGTGCGGCAAGGAATTTCAGTTCTTACACGCCTAGCTTTGAGTCTAAAATCTCCATGCAACGACTCTCTTTTCTCCTTAAAGACTGTTTTTTGAAAAATTTTTTTTTTCCCCAGTATTTTTACCTCTGAGGCCATTGAAGAATACCTCACTCAAATATCAAGCCAAGTCAATTCTATTTCCAGACCCTATCACAGCAGGAATGCATTAGAACAACTTAATAAAATGTTTATACCAATGTCTGAAGTTCACTGTAATCTGAGAGTGTGCAATGACATTTGTAGGATAAACTGTACAGCTCAGATCTGAAACACGACCACAGTACATAGCATATTGTTTGGAAATCTACTGTCAGACAAGAAATCCAGCTTTGCAATTTTTGCTTCCAAATTTATACTGACACTTCCTTATCATAAATGAGATACTTACATGCCATCCTTTTGGGCATTACAGAACGCTTCAGGATCAGAACTGGTGCTGAAAACACAGCCCATGTACCACCAAACCCAGCCAGATTTTTCCTAGCAGTGTGCTCATGTTAACTTTTCTGATAAGGTAAAACTGATAACACATTTATTGTGTGATTTGCTAAGCCTGTGCTTCTGATGAAGTGCTCTGGCATTGCAGCATGAAGATTTCAGGCCTGTTTCAGCAGAACATGAAAGCCTTAATCCTTTATTGCTGCAAAAGCAAACAACTGTCCTCATGAGCAGCCTAAGCCACAACAACAGAACCCAGAGAAGAATCCTTGCACGGAGTCACCGCAGTGCTTGGGTGGCAGGTTACCCACTTGTGCCCCAGTGGGTGTTTATTTACACGGGTGTTGCCAAACGAGGAGGACTTTAGTAACATAAAGTAGAACCCTGGCATCTGCAGCCTGCACTTCTCTCTTTGCATTCCTACCAAAACCCAGTAAAACAGATTCACAGCTGCCCAAGTTCTGAAAAGCACAGCTAATACACCAGTTTGCTCAAATTGCAAATGGAAGTGATTCATCTTTTCCACACACTGGCTCCCTACTGTTAGGTCAGGAATAGTAAGGAGATGTGGGGGAGCTGGGAAGCTCACCTCAGCAGCTTTTCTTCATTCATAATTCAGTTGGGGCTGGGCCCAAACCTGTTGAAGAACTATTGCAGATGATTGCAGGAGGATTGTAGTATCCAGCCTTTTACTATGCAGACAGAGAAAAGCAGAGCTTAGAAATTAAATAAAGCCATGTGATGCAATGGAATATTCCAGTCAAATCACAGCCTAATCCTTCAGACCCCACTCAAGTGTTAGGCTGTTTCCAGGTGAAGACAGCAAAATTGTCTGTAGTGATTCAGAAGCTTTCAATGAAGTTTTTTGGTCGATATTACAGCAGGAAGACTTAAACAAAGCAGCAGACATGGTTGTCCTGCATTCTACAAAACTGAAAAGAGGTTTTTTAAAATGGCATCTCTGGCCTTGTGATGCTCTTTTAAAATAATGAAAAGTGGGGTAAAATAGCTAATGTAACAGCATTTTCCAAAGATAAAACTTGACATGGGTGAGAAAGTATACTCTCATCCTTACGCTGGAAACATAATGTTAACGTTAATAAGGGATTTAAATGATAGAGATTCAAAGGACAGAAATATAATGAACTTTAATCACACAGTTTTTCTAAAAAATATTGCTTATGCAGCAAGCCTGATTTTGAATGAGATTACAAATGTGTTGATAATGGCTGTTGTATAGATACTGGTAATATTTTTCTTATATTCTGATGAAATTTTTTGCATTCAGCAGCTTTAGTAAAACATACATTGAAAATGAGCTCGCAGATCTCAAAAGTGAGATATCATTGGCAATTATTACAGAACTCTTAAATTGCTCCAGGGAGGTTGGCTGGGGGAACTTTAAACAAAACGAAGCAGATCGACTGATCAGCTCGGGCTAATCACGGGCTGGAGCTGGGCTTCCCCTCTGGGAAACAGAAAAACCTGGATGTATTTCAAACAGTTCAAACAGCATCTGAAGCTGCTGAACATTTTCATCAATGATCCAACTGCAAGTACATGGATTAAAGCCTGGGGCAGTGGTCAGCATGAGGGCAGGGTATCCCAGTTTGCTCTACAGTTTATTCAATAAGTCTGAGCCCGTGCACAAAATGCAACCAATAGAAAAGCTGTAAGGGATGCTTCTGCAGAAGGGAGAATTCCTAAAAACAGCAGCTTGAAAGATGTTTTAGGAGATTAATTGAAACTCAATGCAATTTGCCAAGGTGATTCTGTAGCAGAAAGGAAGAGGAAGAATGCAGTGTTAGCTGAGAAGGAGCTGACTGGACTGGGAAGGTGTCTCCCAGGTGAACCCCCTGGTGAGGCTAAAGGCAATAATGCCTTTCATGGGAAACCCTGACTCCAGAGGTGCAAAGAGCTGGATTCCAGGTAGAAAACAAGCAAACGTGACCAGGGCCAGGTATCTTGGTGTAAGGAAGAAATAATCAGGCAGACCACACACAAGTGACAGTGCATGGCTGACTGGAAGAGACTCTAAGTCCTTCCCTAAGGGCTGTTTAACTTAAATTAGAGTCACAATTAAAGTCTGCAGGCAGAAATCAAACAAGTGCAAATAAGAATCTGTACTCACACTTTAAGGAACTACAAAAAGAAATGAGGTTGCCTCCATCTCTCGAGGTCACTGGGTGAAGAAGGCTGCAGATATCTCAGCCAAACAGAAGCTAATGTGCTCACTGTGGGGATTGTCATGGGATCCAACCAGCCTGTTCCCTTCTGGTCTTCAATGTAATGAACCTGCGAGTGAAAAAGCACAGCTTTTATTGAAGGCAGCTAAATTTTGCCTAAAGAAGTTCTGCAGCATAATTCCAGGTTTTTGAAAATTGAACAAAGTTCTTGGTTCTGAATACAAATCTTGCCTTGCAGTGTTGCTGTTTGCACACATCACAGAGTTCTTGAGCTATTTAATCCTCATTAGTGAAGCATTATTAATTCACAACACTGAAGGACAGAAGGTATCATTTAAAGAAATCCTTATGGGAAAGATCTCATAGGAGATAAAAAGGAACTGAAGTGTTTCCATGGACTAGTAACACAAATAATGGCATTCTAATGAAGTTATTCTATTAATGTTCTAAATTTAAAATTCTGCACAAGAGTTTTGGGTTCCTATGGGTGCTACAAGGTTAGGGAATAATGTTAATTTTTAACCTGTGTTATATATAACCCTGGTCTGTGGGATTCCCATCTTGTTGCTCCTTAAGGCTTTCCAGTAGAGCAATGTGTTAGAGAACCACTGAACTGTTCAGCTCACTATCTTGGGATTATTTTCTTTTATACTCACTACCAGTTTAACCTGTCAAAAACAATTATTAAGCAATTTGTAACATAGTAGAGATGTAAACGGTCTCAAAAAGCGTATGACTGAAAAAAAAGAGCAACAACTTGCTGGAGCTTGCGTGCTTGTAGAAATCCATGTTAACTTGCTTCCCACGGGTTAGACTACTTGAAAATATTTTGGAAGGTTAGAATAGTCAGGAATTATCAGTCTGCATAAAAGGGGAAGTGCTTTACAGCCGCCTGCTCAGGGAGAGGGAAATCTCCCTGCTCATGGGAGGTGCTTCCTTCTGTTTCACACAGAGCCAAAGAGGAGCAGCTCTCAGGGACACATCCCAGGTTTCCCGGGAAGGATGTGAAGCGCCTCGGTTTGAGAGGCTGGATCTGTCATTTCTCACAGCTCCACGTAGGAGCTGCAACGCCTTGGAAACAGCAGCCTCAATAAGTGATGCTGCAATCAAAGTGGGAATGAAACAATGGTGCTTTACACAGCGCAGACAACGGGCGTGAAACTCTATTGCAAAATGTTTCAGAGTGGGAGGCAAATTATCTCTGCCAGTAACAAAGGGAGCAAATAAAAGAGCTTGTGTTTTCACTTAACAAAGCAAAAATGGCTGTTTTGATGAAATTTAGTGATTCCTCAGCTCCCTCTCACTGAATTCACCACACAGTGGAGTTAAAGACGTAAAGTGCTTGGATTTCAGCCTGATGTTTATTTTTACAGTAGCAATACATGACTTGCAGAGCAGCATTCCCCACTCTGGGGCTTCCTACAACCCCTGCAGTAAGGCCTGAGCCCAGTTTTGGTAGTAGGATGTCAGAGTCTTCCTCTCTCCTCACACAGGGGCACCATTTGTGGGAGTCCCCTGCTAAAAACGTCCGTGCCAGGGTCAGGAACCAGGACTGAGACAAACGGAACTCACTGGCTTCAGTCTTCAGTTGTTTATTATTTCTTTATCACAGTTCAGAGCCTTAGATGACAACAGGCTCAGCACTCTTCAGTGACATGTGCCAGCAAGACACAAAATGGATGATTACAAGGGTTTTTATACAGATACCTTATCCAATTAAGTTTTACAATGTACCTAACACATAGTATGTTTTTATTTTTCTACCAATTCCTAATTATTCTTCAGTCATGTAACATCTGCATTGTGACTTTGTCTAACCAATCACTGTGCTACCAACACTGCAGAAAATGAAGAAGGAAGAAACTGAGTCAGCACTCAAAAGTCCTCCATCTTTTCTTTCATCCACCTTCCATACTAAAACCCAAAACCTACTTTTTCACCTTGTGATAAACTACAATATCATCTACTATATACATTAACAAAACTCAACTCCTCACAAAGTCCTGGAAGCTTTTTCCATGGCAAAAGGCTAAAAACTGTGCTTTTCTGAGGAATAAAACATCTCAGGACAGGCACAGGAGATATTCCTGTGTCCTGGATTCCCAGACTAGGAGACTTTGTCAATTCAGGGCCAAAAGAGGAGAGAGAAACCTCAGCAGGCAGGAGTTTCTCACTGCAAGGCCGTGGAGCCTGATCTAAATAGAACAATTATCCTCTGTCACTCACTGAGCCTCAGACCTGTCTCTAGATTTGCTGCCTTCTTATTTTCTTTGTACTTCCTACATTTACCCCACGCAGGACAGTAGGGTGCTCATGAACATGCACTGTCCTGCCCACTCCAAGTTTCCTGAGTGACAAAGTGCCCTTTAGCTTTGTGTCTCTAAGAGTGTTCTTGGGTACAGGTCCTCTACCAAGAATTTGTTGTAGAGATGAGTGCTGAAAGTTGGAGTGGAGTCTGATGTAAGTCCTGCACAGCCTCCAGAGCTGCAGTGGAGCTGCAGGGTCCCTGAGCCAGTCATCCCCCTGCAATGTTCCATGCAAGTCTCACAGAGTTTGCATTTTTAAACTTCCCTTATGCAGATAAAACCCAAGACCAACTCTAAATCTTGCAGATACACACAAAACATTTTCTAGGAGACTTTCCTGACTTACCACCCTTTTGGATTTTGGTGGATGTTTGACAGTTCCAGGTTTTTGGTTTTGCCCTAGAAAGCCTTTTCTTCCTGTAGATAATATACAACTCTGAGTTAAAACTTCATATTCTTACAAATTCCAATTCCTTTCTGGTTAGCGTCTGGAGAGACTATCTGTGGACTGTGGACAGTGCCTCCACATAATTTCTATTCCTTATCAAATGTTTGTTTAGGAGGAAACCAGGCAAGTCCACTCTGGAAAAGCTATTTCCTTTGGGCTGGACCCAAGTCCTTTATTCATCTGAATGGATGTCCCGTGACTCTAATGACTCCTGAGCAGTCTGTGTTGCCAGCTGGTTTCTGCATGCAGTGGCTCTTCCTGATGGCCCTTGAGTCAAAGACAGGTTAAGACTGGGTGCTACAATAACAAAGAAAAGTCACCCAGCAGTTGGGCAATCAAAGTAACATTCACAAAATGTTATACGGGATGGGATACGTCAACTGATGCACTCCCAGAGATGTTTACATGCCATCTCCACTCTGTGTTTGTGCTGGGAGCCCTTTTTGTCAGCAGAGAAAAGAGAGACTCCCAGGGCAGCAGGAGCGTTTTGCACATTTTCTTTAGGATGGCATCAATCAGGTCTTGATTCCAGTGAGGAAGATCTTCACTGCCAACAGGCAGTCCTGGGGTGACAGTGTCAGATGTCAAAACAGGCCTTGTGGCAGCAGGTTGGCATTTCCAGCTGTTCAAAGCGTATGTTTTCTTAGTAGGAATAATATCTTTGTTCCTTTGCCATGAAACAAAGATAGAAACTCTTGTCAAGAGGGGTGGAGATGAGAGGGAGAGAATTAGAGATACAGAGAGCAAAGAGAAAAAAAGGCTTAACTAAAATATTTTCACGTTAACTTTATATAATTCATGCTTCAAAATTTATATAAAAGCACTCAGTTCACTGCAGAAAAAGGTGTTTTTGTATTTCTCCAAAACAGAAGAGCTCCACTTATCTGGTATGTGAAGTCATTAGAATTTATTGATCATAGGCATGTACTGATAGGTGGTCCTGTTGTGCTTAAAAAAAACCAAAAAACACTTGCAGAGAATGCAGTACCACATAAACACAGTGAAATAAACAATTTTGGATCCCATTTCCTATTTTCCCTTTTCAGTTTCAGGATTTAGATCTGTAGGACAGTGACCAGCCGCTTCCCATGTCATTGTTTAATAGAAGCATTTCCGGGATAAAAGGAGTTACACAGATAAAATGAGCATAAGCCCAAAGCAAATGACAAACCACACACACGCTGTGCTGTGCCATCAGAAATAAGCACTGCAAGCAATACAAACCTTAACTCTGAGGTAAAATGTATGCTCTAAATTTAGATCAACTCACTTGCACGTTTGTTTGTTTTATATTTTCCTTGCTTGACTTGCATTTATCAATATAGTGCTAAATTGCCAAACAGTCCCATTACATTGTTAATATTTGCCTCTGCATTTCAATGACAGCTAAAACACAGTGAAGAAAAAATGCAATCCTCCATGAGTCAACACTGAGCTGTTGGTGATAGAATATCCTGGAGCCAAATTCACCTTGTGTTTTTGCTGAGAACAAGAACTGAAGTCCTGTATTCTGGTCAGATTTCTCTGTCAGAATTTACATGTTTTACTTAGAAGCTTAGATGTGGCATATTTTAGATGCATAAATTACTGTATGATATTAATTTTCCTGCTGTCTGCAGAGGTGATTGTTGCTACCTGTTGTAGCCCAGATCACAACAACAGGTAAAACACTCTGCAGTTTTCTTACAAGCTATTTAAAATGAAATTTGTTGATGTTTCTGCAAGGGAATGAACTATATAATGGTAAAATACAAGATCCTTAGAGTGAGAAGTAGGATATTTTGAATCTTGGCATCATACATGTATTGTGAATGAGAAAGAGAGGGTGACAGAAATGCCCTTGCTGTGGAGATCTGCTGTAGGACTCCTTAGAATTGGGTCAAAAAGCTGTCATTGGTTTACTTCAGGCTAAACCCCATCAGCTGAGTTCTGAAAAGAGGCAAAATTATTCTGTAATAGCTCAGCTTTGCACATGAGTGCAAGTCCTGACAGTGAAAAAATGGCAAGCATAAGAAGCAAGCAAGGAGATAATTTTTGGGGTTTTTCCAATAATAAGGCTTAATATTTGTATAAAGAGTTTTTTTCAGGAGACGGATTAAATCATCAACATTTTTTAAGAAGATTCTCCATTGGTTTGTTAGCAAAAAAAAAAAAAAAAAAAAGGCACAAGCTCTGAAATGCAGTGTTTTGGTACCTGCATGTGACAACCATTTCCATAGATTATCGACCTTGCAGATTTTTAACAAAAAATATGGAGAATTCAGGATGTGAATGCATTTTTACAGAAGTCCTCTCTGTCATGTCACTTTCAGCAATTAGCTACATTCAGAGAAAGAAATCTCAAGTGTATTTTTTTTCTAGGGCAGTAGCATAGCAGCATCCAAAAGTGTGAACCTCTGTTAAAAGATGAGCTGGAAAAGTACACTGCACAGAAGAGTTTCACTTAAAATATGGCATAAGGAACGGAGTGTGGTCTCAAATAGGAGCTTTGAATTTTATTTTGCAGCCATTAACTTCTGTTTGGACAAGGTGGCAGTTTAGAAGTTACACAGAGAAAAATGGGCTTTGATTCAGTGTGCTGGGGATTGTGCCCCAAGGTTCATGGTAGTGATTTATTGGACCAAATGTTGTGCTTTGGTGCCACTGTGCTCCAGACAGAGGGAAGTCAGACAGATTTCAGGATATGAGTTCAATACGGTCGATTTGTGATTATTGAGACCTGGGTTTGGTGTTTGTCTTCGTTTTGGTTTTAAGTACAGCTCCTTTGTCAGGGATATACATACAGCCTGGGATATAAATAAACTCATTTCCTTTGGTGCCTCATTCCCAAAGGATGCAAATAGGACCATTTCATTTCAGATTTACTTTACCTGCATTTTCCAGCCTGTCTAATCAGCTGCTCTCCATTCGGGGCCAGGACTGGCGGCCTCTTCGGCAGCTGACACCTGCTGCAGTGTTACGGGACAGAGAAGGGCATCTCCTCCCTTACTCCAAGAGTGGAACAACCCTTTCACCTCCTTGCCGAGCAAAGCGCTCTCCCAACTATTCACAGCAAAGCACAGACCTGCTGGTGCATTTGGTTTACTTCAGACAGCATTGCAATTGAGTGAAGGCTTTGAACAGCTTTAATGTCTTTAATTTACCAGGAAGATCAGACAGCAGGTGGTGTATTGTTCAACAGTTCCAAATATGACTGTGCTATGTGTTTTGGTGCTGTACTTGTGTTTTAATTATCATGAATTAATATCAGTTAAAAGCACCAGAGCAGCCAGTGCAGACCTGTGTAAGTGCATTTCTTGCTCAGCTGTCTGGGTGCTGCAGTTGTGTGAGGGAGTTACCAGGAATCCAGTGCATCGGTGAGGAGACTCAGGTGCTGCACAGATTTTCTGAATCATTTATTCTCACTGTCCCAGTCTCTTCTCATGTTTCTTGCCAATTTGCAAAATACCCTGTAAGCAGAGAAGTGCTTTCATCTATTTATTTAGGCAGAATAATTTGGAGTAGAGATCTTTTTCACTGTGTATCCTGGAAGCACTCTTGAAGTCCCGTCTCTATCCTCCAAATAAGCAAACACAATACAATCTTCCAAGAGGATGGCATTACAGCAGGTAACACTGCACATTGCAGAATAAAAGATGGCAGCTTTCCACATGCCACCCTTTGTAGAGGTACTCCCATTCCATTAGAATTCATTATGGATGTTCAGGTTACACAGAAGATCCAGTGCCCGGCTCACATAACCCAGTCTCTCCTGCAGCCAGAAGAAAAGCAGCTCAGCACTTAACAGCACAATGGCTGTTAAACTGTTTCATCATCCAAACTCCGAGGGAAATTAATAAGAAATTAATTTCACAAACTACTTGTGTTTATTTATATTATTAACTGTCACAATAATCTTCCAAAGGAGAAAAATATGATTCGAGAATAACTCACCAGAAGAGTACAAAGAGATCGTAAGGGTAAAGAGGCTTGCTAGGTTCCAGAAAACAGAAAGAAGCTACAAGCTATTTGAGAGCAGTCTTTAATTATTTAAATTCCTAATGAAAAATAATTTTAAAAGCCAACATGGATTTTCTTACACAAATTGATTTCTTAAAACATTTAAAATCATTTGGACATTTCACTTTTGTCTGTGTTGTCTTCTTCCTTTCATTCCCGCAGCACTTTCCCCTCTGCCTGTGCAGATCAGAGTAGCTGTCTCTGCAGAACAGCAATCTCATTTTGTTTACTTTGTGTTTCAAAGGGAATCGAACAAGCACAGGATTCACTTTCTCTAAACAAATACTGGCAAGACAAAGGTATCACAGCTATTCTGGGGACAAGAGGTTCACTGAGAAGGGAAATGGTAAAGACCGGCAAGAAAAAAACAGTCAATGTGTTTTTATCTGAAAAAAAAGTTAATCCTTTTCACAGCCTCATTTTCTTTGCTTTTGAGATAGCTCTCCTTTTTCATTTAGGTTTTAGAGTTTTTAAGCTAAGGGAAGCAAGAAACCGAGATATTTCTTTGTTCCTGTCAAGTAGCTTGAACAGTTCGAGAACAGAAACCAGTCAGAGCAGTGTGATTAGCGTAGCCAATTAAGGTGGATTTGCATATTCACAACACAGCTATCGAGAAATAATTCTGCAGAGATAACACAAGCGTGGCAGTGCCTGTGTGCCAATCAGAGCAGCCTGGCACTGTGCTGTGAGGAAATTGAGCAGCAGCCAGGGGTGTTCCTGCAGGGCCAGCCCGGGGCAGCGGGGAAGGAAGGGCGCTGGGCAGGCAGGAGCAGCTGGACAAGGTTAATCTGCAACCCACTTGCCCAAGTGCAACAGCATCTGTCCAATGGGTTTGTTTTACCAACATTCATTCCAGCTATGATTTTTTGCTACCTGACAGTTTTGGGGGCTCAGCCTCAATCAGGGGTTTGGGACACCTGGTCCAGGGGCACAGTGGGGTGCAAGGCGGTGGGTGAGCTTTGTAGGGTGCACAAGGAGAGCTTTGTGCAGTGAATGGATAGAAAAGCTCTGCTTTCTTCTGTCCCAAAAGGCTTTTCACTGTGGTGGTATCCAAGGACCAGGCAAGAAAGCAAACTGCCCCCTGGGCAACCTTGTGCAAACTGTTTAATAACAAACTGGGATTGGTGATCACAGCAGCTTTGTTATCTCTGAAGGTGAAAAATCACTTTTGCACTACAGCAACAACAATCTGTGCTCCATCTCAGTGATTCCCTGGCTCCCACCACTTGTCATCTCTTACCAGCTTCTGCATCACTATAAACATTTGTGTGAGCACAGAGTGGCTGAGCGAGTGGCACACAGAGCCAGCTGCACCCCAAACCCTTGGGATCTGTGTCCATGGGCTGCACCCCAAGCCCATGGGAGGCTCAGCTTTCCCACCAAGAGGCTGACAAGTGATTGGCAGTGTGTAGCATCCCTGGGTGCTGATTTTAGAAAGAAATACAGTGGTTTCTGTCCTTGATGCTCTTGCCTCCTCCTCCTCGGTGCTGGCAGCTGAAGCCAGGGTGTGCAATTGCAACAGGTGGGGTCAGGAGGGACTCCCTGGAGCACTCTCCCAGGCACAGCTGCACAGGCCACTTTCCCTTTCCAAACTGCCATGGGAAGGGCAACAGCACAGAAATTTACTCATGCTATTCAGTGCTACAAAATATCAAAGAAAACTTAATGAAAGGCCTAAGGAGGGACCATTACAAAAATCCCAAACTGATAAACTGGGATCACATCCACCAGAGTAAAAACTGTGAGCTCTCAACCTCCGTGCCACAAAGAGGCATTAAGCACATTTAGTTGTGGAGAAACGTCTCTCTCCAGGAAGATCTATCTTTCTATAATCACCCATGGTAGGCATTTTACTCTGGAATACTCACTCCTGGTTTATCAAGTCCAGTAAACCACGGAGGATTTTCTTATTTTTAATGGTCTCCATCTATGATTATCCACAATTGTTTCTTTCCTACCTATCCCCTTTGTGGCACCAGCTCTTTATTAGAAACTTAATAAACTTTGTGTATGTTCTAAAGATAATATTGAAAACGTAAAATTGTGTTCTGCATTTTAAAATTGGCGTGGAAAAAAAGGGGGAGATCTAATCCTATTGGGCCTTCTCTTTTGCTCTCTCTCTCTCCCTTTTCCCTTTTGATGGTAAGCAGCAAATTTTAATTAGCTTCATTTCCACAATTCAGTCATGCATATGTAATCTTTGTTCACACTTTTATAAAGTAAAATTAAGTGAAAGAAATGGGGTAATAATGGAAAGCTTCTCTGAGCAGAACAAATGTGAATTATCAAACGTAAGGAAAGATGACTGGGACTACACAGCTTGAAGTTCTGCAAGGTTTGAGGTGATTTTTCTGAAACAGAAGTGCATAAATAATGCACAGAAACAGGTGCTGATTATCCTGTTTGGGACATCTTTTGCTCATTGTGTACTTGGGCCGCTGAGGTACAGTGATAACCACTGAATGTGAGGAGACTCTTAATAACAGCTTCCCCATGTTTCTCTTTTATCATGAGCTGCAAGTGTCACACGAGCTTGTCTGGTTAATAAAAATCACTTTGTGAACCCGTCGTTCTTAGATTTGGTACTGGAGCAGATCACTTTACTGGGCCTCTCTCTCTATCACAGCTGCAAAAGCTGTACTGCCGTTTTGCATTGTAATTTAAAGGTTTCCTAATCCATCTACACACCCTCTAATTAAATGTTTCCAGGGGTTACCTTGGGAGCCTTCAGTGCTATGGTTTGAAACTAAAACTAAAAACCGCATTATTCTTTCCCCCTGGGGTGAGACACAGGAGGGGGAAGAACATTTGCATCCCTGCTACTCAAGATTATTTGAAAGCATTGGCATGACTGGGATTACTGACTTTATTATTTCTGTTATCTAACATGAGAAGATAGAAATTTGAAGGGAAGCAACCAACGTGCCTAAATCTACAGCTCGTCTTATTCTATAAACTTCCAAGAAGCCTCTTTAGAGTCTAACCAGTTATTTTAAGAAGCTAGCAGTTCAGCAGCAGCAGCTGAAAACCAGAACCTCCTGTTGATGTAAATCAGCCTGTGGCTGTACAGACCTATAACCAGCAGTGCAGATGCAGAGGTCCTCATGAGAGGAAATGTGAGGTAGTGCAGCATGTGGGCAGTAGCGTGTACAGCAGTGAAGGCTGAAGCCCAGTGAATGTTAAACTTGTGAGGAGAAACTTTCTCTTCAGTGCCATTCACACATTCAGCCTGACAACCAAACGACAGCTTGAGGAGAAACACCTCTTCCTGTGACAGGAAATGAATTCCAGATATGAGGGGCTTGCTTTTTTTTTATATACCCTCTCTTGAAATCTGCTGTGCTTCCAGTGACTAAGGATAGCAAAGATTTTGGTTAATGGTTAACAGAGAAGTTTAACCACACAGACTCTGACTTCCTTCTGCTGGGGACGAGACCAAAAGCTGCTTTGCTTGCTGGGGGACAGGCAAGTGTGGAAAGGAAAGCAGTGCACACGGTGAAGGGCTGGAGAACAGAGGCTTCACCCTGTGGAGAAAGGAGGAGGAAAATCCAAAAGGAGCAAGACGTTTGCTCTCTTTGTTTGCTATAAAGAAAGGTAAGAGCTGAAACACTTTCCTGTTTAACTTACTGACTCACAGGCTGTTGCTCACAAACCAACGAACCCCAGAGGTGTGGCTGGTTGAGACACACTCGTTATACCTGACTGCTCGGACATGTGTGGCTTGGGGACAGGGGCACAGTGAGGAAGGATCTGTTTGCTGTGAACTTGGAAGTTGGAGAGGGCAGGAGAGCTCCTCCTCCACTCTGGGACTGCTCATGGCAGGAGAGACAACCACATCAGACTGTTCTCATCTCATCGACCACAGCCATGTCCCGGAGTTTGAGGTGGCTCTGTGGGTCAAGATCACCTTGGCCTTAATCTATATCTGCATCTTTGTTGCGGGCCTCTTGGGCAACAGCGTCACCATCAAGGTCACCAGGATCCTGCAGAGGAAAGGCTACCTGCAGAAGGAGGTCACTGACCACATGGTGAGCCTGGCCTGCTCTGACCTGCTGGTCATCCTGCTGGGCATGCCCGTGGAATTCTTCAGTGCCATCTGGAGCCCCTTTTCCACCCCCAATGGCAACATTGCCTGCAAACTCTACTATTTCCTCTTCGAAGCCTGCAGCTACGCCACCGTGCTGCACGTGGCCACGCTCAGCTTTGAGAGGTACGTGGCCATCTGCCACCCCTTCAAGTTCAAGGCTGTGTCTGGACCCCGCACGGTGAAGCTGCTCATTGCCTTTGTCTGGGGCACATCTGTCATAGTGGCTCTGCCCCTGCTCTTTACCATGGGCACGGAATATCCTCTGGAGATCATGGAGGGCTACCAGAGAATGAGTTCCTGTGTCAAACCTACTCCCAGGCACTACATTCCTGAGCTGAAGGAAAACATGACCATCTGCACCAGCCTCTCCTCCAAGTGGTCTCTGTTCCAAGCCAGCGTCTTCAGCGCCTTTGCTGTGTACATCCTCGTGCTGGGATCTGTCACCTTCATGTGCCACAGCATGATGAAAGCCCTGATGATCCACAAGGACGGCACTGTGGCAGTGAAGGGTGGACCAAAGCAGCAGGGGCAGTACCTAAGGAAAAGTGAAAGTTCGGAGGGCAAGAGCTCCAGGAGACAGATCACTTTATTCCTGGGTGAGAGCCATGTCCTACTCTGCCTCCCCTCCCTCCCCCACCCCCTTTCCATTTGGGAAGAAAGCCCAGAAACCTCTGTTTTTATCTCACCGAGCTCTCCCAAAGGGTTTGAAAGTGGTACAAAATGAGGGATAATACTTTTGGTTGTGATGATACATTTCAGGAAGCCTGATGTTTCTGTAATTTTTTTGGTTCTTTTTATCATTAGAAGATGTGGGTGGGAAAAAGAAGGAAAAATCCATTTACTGTCTGCTATTTCTGTTGGATTTTATCACATGCCTACATGCAGCAATATGGGTGACAGGCTGTTGCAGTGTGACCTTTGGGGTAGCAATAGGCAACAGTTGCCTGGATATAAAGTAGCTCTACTTGGATGTTTTCCCACTAAATTACAAATACGAGTGTATTTAGTAAGGCTGCTGATGGGAGGGAAGACTGTCTTGCAAGATCTCAAGCTTGTCTCTCTCTGAAGGCATTTCCCTGTTAATTCAGGATGCTCCTTGGAGAGGTCTTAGCCTCAGCAGTTGTGGCTGGGTTGCATTTGAGCATTAAGGAAGCTGGACTGGAGAGCTAATTTGGCCTCACAAGTTGCAGTTGCCTTCTTTGAATTTTTTTTTCCTCTGGTTTTATTTGAAGGCCTGTAACCCTGAAATTATGTTTGATTCTGATCTCTCTTACTGCATTTGTCAGACAAAAAGCTGATCAAGCTGTCATTTCACCAGCTTGGAATCTTTGTGGGCAGTGATCCATGCAGTCTCCACATTTTTTGATAGTCTTACAGGCACCCTTAATCATGTCCTGGCTGCATTACTGCTGGTTCCTCTTTTGTTGGGTCACATATGATGTTGAATATAACAAATGAACCATCTAGAGCAGGAATGCACAGCAGACCCAGTATTTCTGTGTTGCTTTTTGGTGCTCTGATTGATACGGCAGAGAGGGACTTGAAATTTGTGGGTCTGTCCACTTCTACAACTTTAAGTTGATTAGATTTTGTATTATGTTTTTCATCTTTTTAATTTTCTTTCCCCTGAGGATTCTCTGCTTCCTCACCTAGTTCTGCTTTCGCCATGGTCTGTCACAGGCCGTGAAGCAGCCATGAAATGATTTTGTCATCTCCTCTCACAAGGTGTCGAGAGGCCCCATCTGTGGTTTATTAAAAGGACTCTCTGTCCCTCCCTCCAGTGACAGTAGGGATTTCTGGGGTGGAGGCTCAGCAGTGCAGCTAAACACACCTGTTGCACAAAGCAGAAAAAGAGATCTGCTCCTGAAGTGCTGCTTGGGGGATCCTTAAACACGTGTGGATCTCCCTCCCCGTGTACAATACCACAGCTACATTAAAGCCAAGTCTAAGACCCAAATCCTGGCTAGGTTGAGAGGGGAAGGTAAACTGCCATGACTTTTTCTCTCCTTCTTGATTATTCTTCCTGGTACTCTAGCATGGAATATGCAGGTGCGGTGCTGCTTGTAAAAGTGCTGCGNTTATTCTTCCTGGTACTCTAGCATACGCAGCATACGCAGCATACCAGCATACGCAGGTGTGGTGCTGCTTGTAAAAGTGCTGCATAAATGAAAGCAACTGGTTTGCTGTTTATGATAAGGGAATTTGCCTCCCAGTCTATCTGACACTTCCACTGTACTCTCAGCTTTCTGGAGCAGGAGATTCTTGTGTGAATTCCCCAAAACTATTTCAGTGGCAAGACTCTTAATACAAGTCTTGCTATTTTACTTGGCTTGGGGAATAAATTAATAAACTGAAGAGGAAGAAACTTCGGCTTGTGTGTCTGAGAACAATGCAAAGCAATTTAATTTGGAGATTTCATAAGAGTGATGCTTTAGGGCAGTTTTAACCCAGAAGAAATGAACGTATAAATTGTTTACAAATCGCTGGATTTAAATATTATGATTTAGAAGTCCTCTTTGTTTTTCATTTAACAGATGGGTCAAATTAAAACCAATACTTGCACATTTGAAGCATATTTCACTTTTAATGTGAAATGTAAATGACAGTATATAGCATCATGTCTTTGTACATCTAACAGCAATAAAAACAATTCAGCATTTTCTTCTGGTTGTTAAAAGTGATAAGTTCTATAAAACGGAGATTAAAATCATAAATCTACCTATGAGAAAAAGCTAAGTAGAGGATGACACTGGGAGGAACTATGTTTCTTTAGTGTCATGTTATTGTGTGGCACTCAAGAACATTCATGGAAATTAATTGCAAATGTTGAGAGCTCATTTGCCACAGGTGGTACTGATGCTCACAGGAGGGGCTCTGGATGGGGTGACACCACTGCAGAACCTGGGTAGTTGTAATATGCCTGAAAACACTTGGTTGATGGCTCTTTCTTGAAATGCAAGCTTTTAACAATATTTAAAACCTCTTAATGTGCTTGACCCACCCTTACAGGGATCAATTTAGTGTTTGTGGCTACTTGACCTTGTCTTTCTCTTATGGCCATGAAGGCTGTGACCACCCAAACGGTCTCAAGGTGCCACTGGGGACCTCTTGCTGCCCCAACACCTGAGCTGAGGCCTCTGCACTGGAGCAGAGAGCTCTCAAGAAAGGGTGAGTTTGGAGAGCATGTATCTTATAATCATAAATAGTGTGAGTGTGTTGTAGCAAACACAGAAAGGGAACATAAAGGAAAGATTCTATAAAAGAGAGCTCCAACTAGTGCAATAATTATAAATATTGCAAAAAGAACATTTCCATCGCTCATAGTAAGTTAGAAATCTTGAGGAAGTGTTAACACTGGGAGAGGGGAGCAGTATGGGATGAGCCTCCCTACAAGCTGCTGGAGGGAAAGCACCACCAGCAGTGCTTGCTCACTGGCCATGGCTACACCCTTCTTAGTCTGGTCATCATCCAGAAGCACATTTGTGCAAGAACAGCTGTGTGGTTTGTCATCACACGGGGTCTGACTCACCTGAACTTGCACTCTGCAACAAATGAGTTCTGATGATCCCAGCTGAAAAAGGTGTGGGTTCTAAAGCATCTGTGATGTTTCCTTTGGCAGCTTCAGTTTGAGCTTCTGCTAAAAGCCTTGATCATTTTGCATAAAGCAGCCTCAAGCCTACCACAGTACAGATCTTGAAATAAGAGTCCATTGTTCTGCTACATTCTCTTTTTTTGTATTATACGCTTCCAGTTGGCTCTTTGGAGCAACACTCCTCTGTGTCCACAGATCTCCTGAGTGGGGCTGCTGGGCATGGTGGCTGCTTTGCCAGTTGACATCTGGGCAGCATTTTTCTGTCCATGTGAAACATCCGTCCTTGCTGAAATGTTCCATCCAGAAAAGAGAAACATCGAAGCAGTCTGGCTGCTATGGAAGTGCTGGTGGAGGGGCAGGAAAGCAGTGCTGTATCTGCAGCAGTCTGCAGGAGCCAGAACCTGCCCAGCTGGAGGCCCTGTTGGTACCAGTCCAGCACCATCAGCTCATCTGGGACAGGTGAGGCAGGTGACACAGGAAATTCCCACTGCTCTCTCTTTCCCACCTCTGCAGAACTGCAGCTTTTCTGCTTTGGGACCATGTGATGAGGGATGAATTTTGCCTGGAGTCTTGGGTTGAAGACAGGTATCTGCTGGGAAAGGCAGAACCCTCCCTCAGAACCACCCCCCCCTCTCTTCGAATTACTGAAATTAAGTGGCCTTCAGGCAAGATATGGGGAGGAATAACAGTCCTTTACTAATGAGTATAACAAGATACAAATGAACAATAACTACGGTATTAACAACAACAACTACTACAAAGAAAAAAAGAAAAGAAAAGGTCAGGGACCCCCCACCCCATGGCAAAGCTGGCAAGAGGGATGGGGAAGACCTTGCTTCACAAATCCTGTAGGCAGTCTGTAGTCGTAGATGGCTCTGACGGGCCCCTCTGAGGAGAAGGGAAGAACTCCAAGATGGAACGCAGGAGTTTTGGTGCAGGGATGGATCAGATGGGTCACTGTTCTTCCCACAGTCTCAGCGGTGTCCCAGCGGGGCGAGCAGAAGCAGCAGCAGCAGGAAAAAATGGAAGCTCCTGGGTTATGAACTCCTTTTCTTTTCCAAAGTGACCACAGCTTTGAGTGTGTCCTCTCTGCTCGAAAAACCAGCGTGGTGATCCTTTTCCTTTGCCTCCCCCTTCCCACCCGGCAGGCCTTTGACTTGCAAATACACTCAAGTATCGGCCATCAGGTTCCCCCTGCAACAAATGAGACAAAATTCTATAGGTAAAGAGAACTAAAAGGGACAACACCCCAACCCCCCACACCTGGACAAGCAGATATCCTGCAGCTCTTTTAATAGGCAGGTAAGGGAATTTGTTATAACCTATGGCAGTGCCTCCATCTGAGAAAGGCAGAGTAGTGGTGGTTTTAGAATATTTTAATGTCGTCTAATATTTAAGTGTGTCAAATACAGCTAGTGTCAACCTGAAGGCAGTGGCAGTGGTGGTTTCCTGTGATGTGGTATGGTACAGACAGGGCAAGAGTAGCCAGAGGCTTTACTCAGACTTCGGTGAGTTCCATAGAATGAAAGAGGGTCTCTGTCTCTAAGTAAAAAAAAAAAAAATAAAAAAAAATAGCAGAAGGGAAGGGCTGGAAAAGGAAAAGCTAGGCAGGAGAAGTCAGACCTGACCAAGGCCATGCCACATTTTGGTGACTGCTTTTGAAACAATGCCAGGATATTCTATGACAGCACCAGAGCCTCTGTAAACACTGTGAACAGCTGTACCAAGCCATAAGCTGAATCTAGATTAAACCTTGACTCAGAACTTCAAAGGATCTCTTAGAACTTAAGATGGAGCACCATTTTCTTCCCATATACTGCTGCTGGCAGTTTAATGCTCTGCAGAATAAAGGTATTGTGTGTAGGAATAGGCTCTCCAAAGATCACAAAAGAAGTGTATTTTGTAAGGCACTTGGCAAATTTCAGGAGGCAAATTACTTCAGAATACTTCAAATAGTTGTGAAAAATACATGGTTGTCATCTAGATATGACTCAGGAACAATGTAATTTGACAATAGGACTCCTGTTACAAGAAAATTAGATACTTCTTCATAGGCTGGAATTTGGCTGGGTTTTTTCCCTACTGAAAAAGGTAAATGTTCAGGATAGAACAAAAATGAAAAGAATATCCTGATTTTTGAGATTCCAGAGCACAGCTCCAGCTCATGTTCTTTAAACTCAGCTTCATTGACTCCTCTTGGTTCATTTCTTTAATCATTCCACCGAGCTACCTTTCTTCAGGCACTTTGCTGCAGACGTGTCTGAAGATGAGTACGCTGTGGGCCGGATATGATTTTTAATCTCTGTGTTTAGTATGCTGATTCCATCCTTATATTTTCCTGAGCAGGGCTTTGAATTCCACAAGCCAAGCAGGAGGCTCAGTGCACTGAAATGGGTGACAGGGGAGGAGCAGGGAACACAAAACACTTAGACCAACAGACAGGACCTGGCCACTCAGGTGTAGGGGGCATCCACCCTCTGTAACTAGCAAATTTTTTCTTTTAGGTCCTGTTCTTGGAAAAGTGATAAAAGCAAATTATTTTCCTGCTGGTGTTCGGTAAAATTTGTCTTCCTCTTCTCTGCAAAAGCATTAACCCAGTGTCAACAGCAAAACCAATCAGTGCGGTTGAATGCTGGTAGCACAAAACCGAGGCTCAGCTATTCAACAGGTGACAATGGAAAGACTGCATTGAGGAATGATGTCTTCTCAGGGCAATTGTGTACAAATAATCTCCTCTGAAAAGCAGGGGAGCTTCTGTCACTTAAAAAAACAAAACAAAAACCACAGTGAAATAGACTCAAGGCAAACTTCCAAAATCCAGACACCTGTATGTTCAGGTTTCCCACACAGCAATTTATAAAGGAACATAGGGAGAGCCCAGCATAATTTTCCTCCCTATTGTACAGAAAGCAATTTATCTACTCCTGCTTTTAACTGGACTCATGTAATAGAAGATTGTGCTTTCAGCATAAGTGGACAGTCTTCCTTCCCTCCTACACTGAGGGATGGCAAAACAGCACAAAGAGAAATAGAATCGAAGAATAGGGACTAATTGAGGCCAGAATCCCCAAGGTATTTAAGATTTTTGTAGTTTTAATGGAAAAATCAATGTGTGATTACACTTTGCATTAGAGTACTTAAAAATTGCTTCAGCATGAAAAGTCTGCAGCTTTGAAAACAACCTCACCCACAAATACAGTAGTCAGAGGACCAGATTCACCACTAATGTAATTCACATAGTTACAAAAACCACAGTGCTTGGCAGATGGGGTCTCTGGGGACACCCCAGTGCTGTTTTTGCATGAGAAGCCCACCAGGACAACGAGTGCTTTGCTGGTGCTTTGTTAAATTCCTGGCCACACTTCTCTCTTTCATCTGATGCCTACCAGGAAGCTGGGATTTCACCTGGTCTGTAGGGACTTACAGGTTTTGATTCTTTATGCTTCAGCATCTGTGCTGCCAGAGAATCAGTGCAAAGTGAGGATTCCCGAAGTACTTCTGCCCTAGGCTTACAGCAGCCCAAAGTCTTTAAGCCTCATTAAGGACCATTACCCATGTTGGCCTTAAATTTAATATTATTAATCTCTCTCCCTTTCTCTCTCACAAGCAGTAGTTAATAAAGCTAGTGGCTCTTGGTTCGTGTGGCACTCCTAGGTAAATGCTAAGAGAAGGAATTAGGGAAGTGCAGGCAATATCCCTCACTGTGGCATCGTGAGCCAGGAAACAGGCAGGGGACTGCTGCCTTTAGAGTTGAGGACAGGCTGTGACACCTCAGCTTCTCTGTGTCATGGCAAACCCTCCCCAAGACATGTTTTCTCACTAGTAGAAGCCTTGGAAAATGTCTTTTTTCTTCAGAGTGGATAAGAAAGCAGGAAGATTTATTTCTCTCAAAGTAGAGAAATAGGTATGCTACAGGTATGAAGTGGATTGAGGGAGATAGTCCTCAGATAAACACAGCAGCCTGCATTAGGGAACCCTGTCCCATCAATTTTGGTCACTGCCCTTATTCTTTGGTCAAGAGATTATTGTCTTAAGCATTAATTTCCCACTTTCTCTCTGCTTTCTTGCTCTCTCTTCTGAGCAAAATGCCATCTCAAATGTAGGTTGCTCCTGCAACTCGACAGTTTCAGTAGGTAGGAGTCATTTGTGGGAAGTTCACAGATAATTTATTGGAATCTTCACCTGTGAAAGCAAAATGCATTATCTATTCCTCTGTTGTTTCATATTCAAATTATACCACATCTCCTGTAATTAAATCTTTTGTTTTCCTATCTGATGTTGGGGCCATTATCTTCTAACAATAATTGCAAGCCTGTGAATTTTAATGGGGAAGAACTTTAATATCTGTGCATTTGTTAGTGAAGCTTTCAATTTTGTTATTTATTATCTTAATTAATGACACAGAGAGGTCGAGTGCACCCTCAGCACATCTGCAGATGGCTCCAAGCTCAGCCCTGTGGTTGACACACCTGAAGGACAGGATGCCTTCCAAAGGGACTTGGACAAGTGTCCAAGGCCAGGTTAGACAGGGCTTGGAGCAGCCTGGTCTGAGGGAAAGTGTCCTTGTCCATGGCAGGGGGTTGAAGCAAGATGAGCTTTACAGTCCCTTCCAACCCAAACCTTCCTTGATTCTGTGATTATCCCACATAATTTCCTGGTTTACTGGAGGCAACATTTGTGTAAGAAACTGAGAACTGACCAATATCTTAAAGACGTCTTTCCTTTTATTATAGCATGTGAGTTCCTAAACCACTGAAGATAAACAGTGAAGGTTTCAAATTCTATTTGGCACAATGTGCTGTAGCAGTTTTTCAGCCTTTTTTGACGGTATCATAAGCATGCTTGTACTGCTTAGGTGAGAAAGCAGTTATCCTTCTGATCTCTGCTATTCATGGATCAGCAATATCAAGGTCAGAATATTACAGATTAAATGGGTCTGCCAAGAACCTTTTAATCTCATGAATTTTGACTTACAAGGAACGGTGAAACTGAGAAAGAGGTCTGGTACTGTGATGAGCTAACTTTTCCATGTTTCCTCTTAAGCTGTCTGTAAGCTTCTCATTGTTGTATTAATTCCCTCTTAAAAGCACACAGCATTTTTGTTCTTATCAATTTTTAGAATAAGGAATCCAAGTTGAAGTGCAGAGATGAGGTTAGAGCTGGGGATCCATCAGCAGGTGTATGTTGTTACAGAAGCATGCAGGGAGAGTTCTGTGAATGCTCAGAAAGCACTTGACAACCACCTGTAAACAGGGGCACATGTGTAACAATTACCAGGAAACTAAACTTTAATCATCAGTAGAAAAACAACAGGAGTGCATTAGAGAAGGTAACATTCCTTAGCCATCCATCCTTGTCAGTGTAAATGGCTTTCTTTTCCCATGTTTGATTAGGTAGCACCTGCTCCAATCTCTAGCTGAACCTTGCAAAAGAGCTCAGCCCCTTTCAGAGGCTAGTGAAAATATTTTGTCCCTGCTCGTGCAGCATTTCTGTAAATCCACCTTGATTTGCTCCTCCGTATATTATTGCCAGCTTGCTTTTTGTTCAGTGTAATGATTGTCTTACACAGCTAAATAAGCAAACACCTCATGCCCAGCTTGCTTTTTGTTCAGTGTAATGATTGTCTTACACAGCTAAATAAGCAAACACCTCATGCCCAGCTTGCTTTTTGTTCAGTGTAATGATTGTCTTACACAGCTAAATAAGCAAACACCTCATGCCCAGACTTTTGTTTTTGTGGTATGTCTGGTATGGTGCTGCTGAAGGTGATTTTGATTTGAAGAAATATTAGAAGACTTTCTTGATTGCTCCTTCATAACCAAATCCATGGAATTCAGTATATACATATGTCTTCTACTAGATTGCTGTAACTGCAATTATTCTATTCCTTTTACCATAAGGTACACAATTTAAATAGTGAAACTTGCTGTTGTGGAGGCCAGATGTAAAAATGAGCTCCTAGAGAGGTTAAATGCAACCTTGAAAGGTAGTGCTGTCAAGAACAAGACATAATCTCCACTCTGAAAGTCCTGATACTTCTGGTGCCAAGACCTTGGTGTGACTGGGACAGGAAAATCCCTTGTTCCTTCTCCTGCAGGTGTCTATGTGGGAGCATCACAGAGACACATTAATGGACAGATGAGTCCTAGGTCTGTCCCAGTATGTCAGCTTTTAATAGGAAATTTTCTGTATATGCAAAACCGGGCGTGTAATCTGTCTGCCTTCAGCCAGGAACAGGAACATGAGCTTTTTAAGATGATAGAAAATTTCGGGTAGGCAAGTGAAAAAAAGGGGATTGAAATGCTCTCCCTCAAATTTTGATTATTTTTCCCTACACCCTTCTGCCTCTAAAACGTAAACTTTTCAAGAATAAAAAGGTGTTAATGTATTTCTGGGTGTGTTACCTCTGTTGTGTGTATACCAAAACGTGTCTCGTTTGATAAGCTCTAGTCCTTGCTGATTTTTTAATTCCTGTGTCTTATGTTGCCTCTCTCTCCAATAAAGACAACTTTTGAGCTCCCTGAGTTTGAAAATAAAGTGGACATTTGTCCCATAAAGACACTGAGAATGAAGGTCCTCACCAGCTGAATCTTTTAGTAATGCTTAAAGATATCTATAGAAGAGAGTTCATGAATCTGCTAAGACTGAACCAAAAATCAGAATAAAACTTTTAAGGCAGCTTAAGATTGCAGCACGTCAGCAGCAGAGTACACAGATATCCAAAGAGTCTTTCTTGTGAACACAACTTTTAACATGTCAGGTTTTAACCACTAGATAAGAACAGCGTTGTGTGGTGAAGGTCAAACAGAAGTCAAAAGCAAGCACGCTGGTGCTTGCCCTTGTCCTTCAGATGGTGAAATTGCTAAAAGCCTTCTAGCTTTCTGTCACAGGTTTACTCAACAGCCCTTTCTGACTGCTTGAAAGAAATCTTTGTCTAAAATGGGTGAAATGGGTTGTGTCACAGGTGTTCAAAAGATGGTATTTAAGGGATTGTTTAGTCTTGAAAGCCAAAATACCTAAGCCTTAGTGTTAGTAATGATATCAACTTCTCCCAAAGTGTGTAAAAGCATGTATTGGCATTTTCAGACATACACAAACTTTTGTAATCTTGGATGATGATTCTAAAGGAGTAACTTAGCTACTGAAGTTTAATGATTTAGAATATACTTATTTTTAAACTTGAACTTCTGAAAAAATGCAATGTGTAACTACCCATATTGAGGTTGGAGGAAAAAAGCTACTAAGGTGGCTGGAGAATGGGGAAGACAGAGTTTTAACAGAAGCTAAAAAGAAGTTGCATTGTTCAGTGTAGCAAACAGAAGAGTACAGCTGGCTTTGAGTTATCTGTAAGTACAGTGGGGCACTGAGTGCCAAGAAAAGAGGAAGATCTGGTTTGTACCCTGGTTTGAAAACTTTCCAGAAGGGATTCAGAAACAGCTATAAGCAGAGTGGCTGTGGGCACAATCAGTGTGATCTCACTGTGCAGTGAGGTAAGCCTGGCACTCCTGCAGTGCATGCTCAGACACTGCCCAGGGCGCCCAGCCTGCGTGAGTCAGCTCATGTCAAGCAGTTTGCAATTGCCTACAGCTGCAGAGCAAGAAGAATGTTCCCTCCAGCCTGCACACCTTCCTCTTCAGCTTAGAGACTTGAGTCTGAGAGTTGTAGTACCCTTGATTAAGCCCAAATTTAAAGAGCTTTAAATTGATGTTAAGTATAGATTTGCTATTAAATAAAAACAAACAAACAAAAACAAAAAAAACCAAACAAAATCAAACAAACTAAAAAAACCCCAAAATAAAAAAAAACCAAAAAACAATAGAAGAGCAAAATGAGAAAGTTCTTCTGAAACTGCTGCCTGCTGGTCTGGTGGGCACAAAGGGCCATCACCCCTCAACTGGAGCAGTGTCTGTGCCTGTGGAGGTTTGTGACTGTATCCCTCTTCTTGCTCTCAGTGCTTCTCTTGTGCCCTTTCTTAGAAAATTTTCCCCACCTGGTGTACTTGGAGGCAGTCTTGGGAGCTCGTTGTTAAAAGTTAATGTTTGGAGACTGGAGCTTTCCACTGGCTTGATTCCCTTCCCTTTTCCTACCTCCTGCTCATATACACGTCTACTGAATTCTAAAAAGCTTTTTGATAGCAACTTGTAATTCTAACATCCCCTTTCTATTTGTCTCCTGGTCCAAGCCAAGATTTGAATGCATTCTTTTCTATTACTAAGAGCATATTGACAATTTAGGAAAGATTGTCCTACAGTGCAAACACTCTGATATTACAAAATACTGCCATGTTCCCTCATTGATCTGAATGAGAGCATTGGCACAAGAACTAATAGGTCTATAGGGGCCACGAATGAGTACAGACAGAAATGAGAAAATTTCTAATCATGAGAAGGACATGTTCAGGGACAGTTTTCCAAGTGGAGAGTGGGACAGAACTCATTCAGTTTCTGCAGTACAGAATGTGGTCTTTTCTGCAAGTCTGTGGTGTGGTTGCCTGTGCTGGGAGTGGAGATATGACTCTGGCCATAAAGCCAAGGACTCTGCTGGTTTAGGATGAAAAGTTGAAATGAAAATGTCGTGTTTGGTGCTCCTTGGTGTGGCCTGTGTGACTCTGTTTGCTCCTCTGGGAGACTGCTGAACTTGCAAGGTCCAGCAAGCCTAAGCAAGCTGAACGTTTTCAGATACCTTTCAAATACCTTTTGCCAAAAGGAATCTTTGAGAAAGGTGGCCTGGGAGCACACAAATCCCCCTTGGTGCACACCCAGGTCTCTGCCTGCAGGTGAAGGAACCATTTCCTGCACGTTTTGGTCTCTGAATCGAGGGTGAGATATTCCACTGCTGCTCCTCCTCTTGCTGCCCAGATGCACTGCCAGCCTGCCCTGGTGCCCTCCTCCAAGCCCACGTGGCTGTCAGCCTTCCTGTGCCTGTGACTGCCATTGAAAACCCTGCCTCTGAGCCCCTATCTCCAAGAGAGAATTGCTTTAACCTTATCAAATGGAGGTGAAATTTAAAATGACTTAATGTTTATTTGCTGACAGGCAGGAATGTCCTCTAAATTGACTGTCACAGCTGGAACACAACGCTGTAGGACAAACTCATAACCTCTTTCTGGCCTTCAGTGAAACAATGTTAACTTTGGGAAGTGGGGATATAATTTTGGCCCCCGTGGATATATATGGATAGCATTCTCATTTTGAAGTTTTATACAATGAAGCTATATTTGATATTTGCATAATTCAAATAGATGAAATCCTCAAACAGGCACAGAAGACTTGATTTCATTAACTTGGGATGCAGCCATTCCCATCTTTCATGCAAATGGAAAATACCTTTCCTGTAAGTATGCTTTAAAGATTCATTTCTTTCTCTAATCAAGTGGTGAAATCCTACCCACGGGAACCAGAATTGATTTCTTTTCCCTTCAGACTCGATATCATAGACCTTATTTGGGTTAAGTTCTGTCATGGAGTGTAAGGTTAACCCTTCCGTGTGCTGTCAGTCAGCTCCACGACTTCCTGTTTGCTGCTCCAAAATGCACGTGGTGCAGTTGTCCTGCAGATGTAGCCATCAGCTCAGGGAAGCTCTGCCTCTTGTCACCAAGGATCTATTTCCACTGACTCCCTGACCTTGAGAGCTCGTTTTTAAATTTCCTCCTGGGCCTTGAATGCTGTAATTGATTACTGTTATTTTGGTTTTAGTCTTTAACAATCAAGGTGAAGAATTGCTCTGGAATTTGTTAAGATGTCAGGAGGAAGGCAGCGTGCCCACACTGCATGGACAGTGTCAGGGAGCCGCAGTGGGCTCCTGCAAGCTTCCATGGAATGCTGAAGTTTCTGGTTGGGAATGGAAATCAGACAGGAATGCTCTGCTCTTGGAGCTGGCACTTGTGCCAGGGGCCTCTTGGGGTACAAGACAGCTCCACTGCATTAATTCAATTTAATAGGCTTCAGAGAAAATTAAAGGTATTTGATGTTGGTCCAAGTAGTCTTAGGGAATAGTCCTCATTTCGTAGTCTGAGCCCTGGCTGCAACTCCTGCTAGTGGCAGTGCTTAGGTGAATCTCCTTCTCCCCTTACTACTGAATTGCTTGTATATTTCTGTATGCTATTTTCTGGTTCACCTTCTTGGTAATGAAGCTCTGCACTTTATTTTCTGTCTTTCAGAAATGTCACTTTTCACTTGAATTGTCTTATATTACTTGAAACTGATAGCCTGACCCCTTGGACACTGTGCTTCATCAAAGGCAGGATGCTCAGCTACATTCTAATGAAGAACTGCCGTAAAAAAAAAAAAAAAAAGGGCAAAAACCAAATTAAATCCAACAAACCAACCAAAACAAAAGACCCCTCTGCCCCCCAAATCAAGAACCACAAAGATGAGAGGAAAACATGTATTTTCAGCGATGTCTTGTGATGCTTCATTTTTCTCATTCTCTTTGCCTTAGAACACAAAGCAGTCTTTGGGAAGGGTTTTTTTTTCCTCACTCTGAAAGTGAATTGATGGTGTGCTCCTTGCCTCTCCTGCCCACCAGCCTGTCCTGCAGAAGAAAGCTGTTGGTCAGCTGCACTGAATGGCTCAAGAGAAGCCAAGATGATCTGGGTTTTCCTCTCGTATTGAAGGAATATCTTACTCTCTGATTGGCATTGTGTGTCCATGTTGTGGTATTTGACCGTGACATGCAAGGCCCAGTACCTGGAGTCAACTCAGAGGAGGCAACCAGCTGAGAGAGAGATACACCATCTCTGCTTCCCTCAGGGTTCATGTGGCCACAAAGTGTGACTTTGTGACAGCAGGGAGAGCTGAAATGGTCCGTGTCTGTAGAGACCCACAGATGTGTGTTTATAAATGTATTTACATGGCAGAATTGATGGATCAGGAGTAGCCACTCTCACCAATTCGCTTGCCACATCTCGGGTCACGTTGCTCTCACTGAGCAGCAGGGTGGGTTTTTGGCTTTTTCGGTTTAGTCTTTAAGCAGAATCGGGCATGTTTTGGGAAAAGACCTGGCCAGCAAAAGCCCCAAGAGCCTGGAGAGTGGGGCAACCACCACGCTTGTCAGTTTTCACTGGAGATCATCACACTGAATTCAGTAGGGCTAAAAGCATTTCAGGCTTTGGGTGACAAAAATCTTGCTGCTGAACTCTACTGAACTCTGCTTTCAAGTCATTTCAGGTCAGGAATAATTGCCATCTTTAGATCATGATTTTCATACTCTTTATCCCTTGAAGCAGCACTGAGAAAGCCAAGTGTCCCTTGGGTTCAAATCTTCTTGATTTAATTTTTCTACTATTTTAATGTATCAATGGTTCTGATCATTTTTGCTCAATGTGGTTTTGTGGAGAAAATTCAGAGGCATGAAAAAATCTGTTTAAAGTGAAACATCATGCTTTTGATCCAAGGACTGGTGTTCTATGGGAAGAATAGAAACAAAAGTCTCATGATAACCCCTCTGCTTTCCTAAAATAGAGAACCTGCCTAGTTAATGAATATAAATGGATGTACATTCACTTCTTTTTTTTTTTGAGGTTACTAAAGCTGATTAGCATTAAGGTACCACAATTTATTTAAAGCAGTTGAGTGATTATTCTGGCTTTCTATTCTATGAGCATGCAACTTATTTATTACTAAAAGTTTGGGGGCTTTTTAAGTGTATCCTTGAAATAACATTGAGGACATATCTTTGTCATCATCTGAGTTTTAAAATAAGTATTTTACATTAAGTAATTCTGGTATACAGGCAAAGAAGAAAAATTGGTCAACGCTATAGATATTCAATAAACTGTGATGCATCATCTTACAGGAAAGAACCTAAAATCCTTAGGCACGAAATAATGTATTGACAATTTGTGTTTACACAAGTAGAATTCAATATTCAGCATAATTAAATTAGAAATTGATAGCCTGAGAAAAACAAAACAGTTTTTCATATAAAATTTAACACGGGTGAAGCCACTTTGCTTTATTGTGACACCAGGTGGATCAGGGTGCTTTGGCTGACAGTTATTTTCCAGCAGATCATCATAAAGTGACTTGTATGCCTTAGCCTTACCTGTTATGTTGGGCTAATGGGAATTTATTCTCCAGCTGCTTGTAGAGGCTGTGCTGTTCGTAATGCCAAGCAGGTTAAGTTGGTCTCTCTAGGTCCATCCTTGCAAAAATCACATTTTTTCTCTCCAACCACCCCTCCTGAGGATGTGGAAAGACAGGCAGAAAAGTGAACTGACTCTGGCTGCAGTCAGAGGTGTCCAGGAGCTGTGAGGGTGTGGAGATTTTTCAGGCTTGTTCCTTGTTGTCCCTTCTTTAAACTTTAATAAGCTGGCCATTGGAAAGAAATACCTTTAACCTGGTTAAAAGATATTCACTAGGTTTGCATAATTCAAGGTGTAATTGGAGTCTTCTTTGGGCTGGGAGCACTTAAATTCCCCATGCTTGGTCCCTAGGGGTGTGTAAAATTGTGTGTGGAGGAAAAGAAATGATGAGATTCTCAAACACAATATTATTATTTTAAATGTAGTAGCACCACTTTAGATTAACTATAATTTCAGTATGAAAATTCTGGTTTGGGATTAATGACTAAATCGTAGACACCTCTAGCCAAAACAAATGGAAATGGTGATGTGAGCACCTAGCAGAGCAGAGTTTCAGTATTAAGCCTGCCTTCCCACAGGAACACACACAGAGCTCTCATTAGTATTTGCAAGCTCTGTGTAGGTACCCAGGGAGGAACATACACCACTTAAAAGCTGGGGAAAATAAAAAAGGATCTGCTCTGAAGCTTCCCTGCTAAAGCACTTGAACCTCATCTAAGGAGTATTATGGGACAGAAGAAAAATTCTGCAGCTGCTGAACTTTATGGCAAAGTTGCATTTCATCCTCAGACCAGTTGTAAAAAGACAAGCTAAAATAAATCTTCTACATTTTGCAGATGTGCAGACAATTCATGAATAAAATTTAAACCTGCAAGCAACCTATTATGCCATAATAAGAAGTTAAAAAAAAAATCAAAGCACCTGTATGCTACTCATTTATAACCACCAGCTTCTGAGAACAATGACATCAGGCAGCCTCTCCTGACTTAGCAGAAGCACTACTGAGTTATATAAATGTGGGTACTTCAGTGATGTAACTGGCAGTTTATTTATCACAAAACAGTGTTTTGGAGCTCAATCTGAGCCCAGGGGCTCACTGTCGATGCACTGTTCAGAAAAGAAAAAATAATTTCTATGTCAAAATGTACAAAAGCTACATAGAGCCAGAAAGAGCTGAGAAGGAAATTTGACAGGTTAAGTTGATCTCTAATGTTTATTAACAGCACAATTACTTTTTAAGTGCATGTACCAAATATTTTGAAACTAGATAAGAAATGTTTATTTGCGGTAGAAAAGTGGCCCAGCTTCTTCTGAGAACCGGAGGCTCCATGACAGATGTGTAGAAAGTTTTAGGTAACTCAGTTTTGCATTTCCTGAACACGCACATGCAAGAATCTTCATTGTAAAAACAATTATTTATCTTTGAAGAGCTCATGATTACCAGGAGCCCCAACACGTGTTGCATTTTTAAGATGTTGATCATGGGTTACTAGGTGAAAATGAGCTGCAGTAAGCTGTCAAAGGCAGATGGATTTGAGTAGCAAGAAATGCTGCTAGTAGACATTCATTGTCAGCCACCTCTGATGCTGGTGTTGGAAGATGAAGAGGATGATTTGCACCAGCTTGTAGCTGCTCAGAGGAGAAATAACTTCTGTGTATTTGCAGATTAGACTGGACAAAGGCTTTGCTTCTCAGAAGAAAACTCCTTAATATAACTTGCTCTGAGGCTCTGAAGTGCAGCCTGTTTGTATTTTTCCCTTGGCGGTGTTACAAAACCTCATCTCTCCCTGATCTGCATTTGAAGAGTCTTCATTTTTATCTCTTTTAGATATGGGACTTTTCTGCTTTAAGCACTTCCCCTATTTCACTTGAGCGTGGAGCTGTTGGGAAGCTTTTTTTTTTTTCCTTCTTGAGCCTGAGTAACAGTCCAACTATTTGCTTTAGAGAGTCCCTGGTTTGTCATTGATGGGCAGTCGTATTTCCAAATGGACTGACTGCAGCTCTCCTGGGTGAGTCTGTTTTGTCTGATTGTGTCTTGGAGAAAGGCAGGGACAGCCTGCAGCTTTGTTTGTTACAGAACTGCACATTCAGACACACCGGTGCATTAAACCTTATGCATTTCTGAGGGAAAACACCCTGTGGCACGTGGAGTGTGGGAATCACAGAATATCCTGGGCTGGACAATTTCTGATATGCAGTTTCACATGCAAAGGAATTTCTTGGAATGTGATGAAATAAAGAGAGTGAGGAAACCATGCAGTTTAATTCAGGCACACATCGCTCCACAGGAACAGGTATTTTGAGTGATGTGTCACTTTAATCTTGCTGCACAACCAGGCATTTTGGACTTTTGAAAAAAACCATCATGTGATGCTAATAGTGCAGGTTTTCTGAGCCCACGATATCCATATGTGAAGAAATTAAGCTGAAACCTGTTTCTCCTTTTCCCTCCTTTCTCTCCCACCAATATGCCAGTTCTAGGTCAATCAGCAATGAGCAAACATGTGAGATCTCTAAATGGGATAAATGCATACAGTTTACTCGTGACATTTGATTTGAGTCCAAAAATGAGTAATTAAACAATTGGTCTTCCTTTTTGCCCTACCCGCAATCTCTTTCTCCCCAGCTGGCTGAACAGCAGTGTGTGGGTATGTACCTGCAGATAACACAGGAAATTTCTTTGAAGTCTTCTCTGCCTTTAATTTCATAGTTTATTTGTGGAAAATGTGATTATATAGGCTGTGATCTCATAGAAATGTGGAATGTTTTGGGTTGTAATGGACCTTAAAGACAATCTCTCAAACTGTCTGCTATGGGCAGGGACAGCCAGCACTAGACCAGGTTACAAAGAAAACCAAAATCCTTTGTTTTTCTGTGTGTTTCTCTGGAATCACTCTAAGAACTCCACATCCTTCGGATGCTGGGGCCCCAGAGCTCCAGCTCGAGGTCTCATGGCAGTGGAGTAGAGGGGCAGGATCACCTCCCTCACCCCACTGCTTACGTTTCTTTTGACGCAGCCTGGGATGTGGTTTGAACTTCCTGGGCTAAAAGTGCACATTTTGGGGTAATTTTGAGCTTCTCATCAGCCAATTGACAACCAACTCAATTTGACAGAGATTGTTTTCCCCTTGGATGCTCGTAAGACCAAAAGTGACTGCCAAGTGTCCACCACTTTATGCTTCAAAGACAACATCCTCTTTGTAGCTTATAAAGCACTATAAGCTGGGAATGTATTATGTGCATAAAATCTATGGCTCTCTCTTACATCCCAGCCATAATAGGGTTTTTTATGGCTCTGGTGCTCTTCCTGCAGCAGGCAGGACAGCTGCTGGAAACAGCCCCAAGTCTGTGGACCAGAGGTGGGTGCACAGTGTGCTTGAGGAAGGGCTGCCATTGTCAGCACTCTGGTTTGGGAGCCCAGCCCAAGAGGAATTTTTAATTCTCTAGTTAGAGAAAGAGGTGCCAGCTCTATAAAGCTGTATTGCTTCCAAAGGGTTACAGATGAAGATAATCTGAAACACAGTAAGTATTAACAGAAAGCACTGGACAGGAGAAGATTTTCTTTATGGGAAATTGCCCATCCACAGCATAGTAAAGATTTTATTCCTTTCATAAGTCAGGATTCTGAGTTCAACTAAAGCTTTTACAACTTTGGATTTTTATCCTGCTCTCCAGCTGCCTCTGTTTCTTTTGGAGAACCTGTGAAGATTTTTCTTTTTAAAACACTTTTTCCATGCCTCAGCACCACACACCAAAGTATATGCCTATATTTGCTTAGAATATGGCCAGGTTTATTTATTATTTACCTTGCTTGCAATTAGGGTTCTAAAACGATAGCTACTTTTAGCCCTTCCCAGTTATGGAGCAAACAGCAATTTTCTCACTGCTCAGTAGTAGCAAACTCTTTTCCTCCTTCTTCCCCCAAATCAAAAGTGAATAGGATTTAATTTCATTTCCCCGCCCCTACCTTAAATTGCTCTGTCCCAGTGGCACCATCACTAGGATTATATTTAACAAGTTTCATTCTTTACATTCTGTGAAATAAACATGTTTACTAGCAATAACTTTGCTAAATTTGGAGCCCTTAGACTCAGAGACTCTTCCCTCTGGTTCTCTGTGCTTTTGCCGTAGAAAAATTGGATGAGAACTTCAAATGGTGCAGCTGGAAAAAGAAGTACATTCCCAGTATCTTTTTCTTTTCTTTTAAAAAGCAGCAGAAATTATTTCAGTGACACACAAAAAGATTTGTGTTGCAGAATAGCTGGAAAGCATGTTTCCCTCCATTTGTATTCATGACAGCTTCCATATATTCAGCTATCAAAACCTATTATGAAGAGCTGTATTGTAGTGTAGATAGATTTTTATGCTTGTCACAATACAGATCTATAGGTAAATTTGTCAATGATATGTTCACTGACATATTGCTCTATTTCTTACAGAAAATATACTTAATGATACCAAGCTATATATCTTTACCATGTAAGACTGCGTTTGTTTGGCTGCTCGATTTTGAGGAGAATGTTTTAAATTAACAGGGTTTTTTCAGTTTGGAGCAAATTTACAAACACCACATTTAAACCAAAAGTAATTTGCTGGGCTAGTTGCTTTCTACATCCTGTTTTTTTAATAAGGTATGCACGGTCCAACAAGCTTCTTCCTATGACTTCCAGTGCTAGATTTTCCTTCTTCCCATTTATACCTGACTTGTACAGCCCATGTCAGCAGCTTATTCTGGAATGGATTTTAACAGAGTGATTTAAAACCAACTCTCCTTGATTCCCATTTAAGCTCTAGGCTTGAACTCAAGGGCTGTCCTTAAAACCCCAAAAAGAAAAAAAGTCTGTGTGTTTTTGGTAGAAAATCTCCTGAAGAAAGAAATAATTCCTTCCAATTCTTCAGTGTTTTAGTTCTCATCCTGTCCTCCCTCCTGTGTTTCTCCATTCCCTGTTATTATCTGAAGTGGGGCTGAGTGTGGAGTGACCAGGCAGTTATAGGGAGGGAGCAGGAAGGAAGGGAATGGGAGTGGGGAGGGAGGTCACTCGTTAGTTTAAGAACAGATGTTCAGGGTCTTTTTCCTCATCAAACAACAGGTATTTATACCAACAATTTTGGTGTTTAATTATTTCGGTCGCAAAGATTTGTCACAAAATAGTTCATCACTTGTGAAAAGGAAGCCTCAAGTACATCAAGAAGATAAAGCCAAGAGGTATTTTCTCATCTGCAGAATCAACAGTTGAGGTGTCCTCTGTTCCTGCCACCCCATAAACAGCAAACCCATCTAGGGCAGAGAGAAAGAAGAACCAAGGGCACAGCCTAGCTCTAGGGCTCTCAGGGTTGTGGGACATCCGTGGTGACACATCTTAGTTCCCACAAATACACAGCAATGTAATTTCTCTGGTATCTCTGGGGTACCAGAAATCACTGCTGTTTTATCCTTGAGCTCTGACTAATTTCCTTTCCAAACATAAAAATGACATCAACCATTGACTGGATGACAAACTTGGTGATGCCAAGAGGGAAAAGAAATCCAAGCTGAAAAATGTCACACCCTCACAAGGAAAAGTCTGTGAGAGTGCTGGGGGTGCCCCGAGCCAGGCCAGGAAAACTCAGTGTATGCAAGCGGGACAGCTCAGCCAGCACACGCAGTCACTGCAGGTTCATTTGTCCCGTGGGTGCTTGGGGAGCCACCCAGAAAGTGCCTCTGTGTGAGAGGGGAGCTGAGGGCAAAGTGCTGTTCCCAGAGCTTGGGGCCCTCCCAGGGTCAGCTGCCGTGCAGAGTGACCTCTCACAGCAGTGACCTGTGAGACCCAGCCTAAATCAACACCTCTCTGGCCACTGGAGCCCAAGGCTGAGCTCTGGTCACTGGTGCTGCCCACAGACGGCAGGAGGTACCTGTGCAGGGTGCTCTGGCAGTGGTGAGTTGGAGCTCTCAGCCTGCTGCGTGTGACACTTCTGTGAGATCTCTGCATCCATTTCTGGGTTCGCTCCCCCCTCCTGACCATTGTCTTTGCAGGATCCTTCGCTGCTTCTGGTCTAGGCTACGAGCACGGGCAAAAAAGCTACAAATTAACTAATTTCTGAGGCACAATCTATAGTTTCCCTGCTGAAGGTCTTGTGCTGTGAAGAAAAAGATACTAATCTAATCAGAGGAGCCTCTCTGATTCCATTTATCTGTGATTTTTCCGTGTTTCTTTTCCCAAATTGCCCTGCAGGTTAAACTACTACTCCATGTCCTCTGTTCAGCTCCAAGTACAGCTCACACTACAGCAACAGCATTCAAGATGAACCCAAATTAGGTCTGTGTCTGCAAGGGAGACAAAATAAAAAGAGCTAACTAGTTTAATTACTCCCCATTCAGATGTAATTCAGTTGCATTGCACTAAGAAAAATAAACGCTGCTGGGATGTTATGAGACAATTAGTAAGATAATGGAAAATAGTTAATACCCCTCATGTCTGTGAAAGAATGTTCTCCCCTCTGCTTCAGAGTAGCCTTGAAAGTGTTTCCTGAATTGTATTTTCAAGCTAGAATATCTTCTCCCCTGGGAAGTACTAACAAAATCCTCTCACAGGACAAAATGGTTATTTTCAGTTTGGAAATCACAGAGTTCAAAGAAATCACCTTGGTCCTGGGCCAGCCCCAGGGTGCAGATCCAGGAGCTGGGAATGAGGAGTGATTGCTGCACTTTCTCACCGGGCAGCTTTGGTTGTGCCCTGTGTGTCCTTGCAGGCACAGCCAAATGAATCCTTGGCCGCAGTAGCCATTCAAAATATTTCACCCAAAATGTGACACAAGTATCTTTGTTTTTTATGTTCAAGATTGAGGCTTTTTTCTCTTCCACTGCCACAGCAAAGTTAGAACAGCAAGTTTGCCAGTAACTTGCCAGATTATCTTCCCAGCACATCTTGCCAGCCACAAATGCATTTGCCTTTGGCTTCGGGGTCTGAGACTCGCTCTGATCCCAGCTCCTCTGTGGCCTCACTGAGTGACCTTCTTCAAGCTGTGCCTTCTCCCTGTGCCTCAGACACTTCCACACCATCGTGATAATGATTTCAGATTCTGTGAGTGTTTTATTTGCTACAGTAAAGTCAATTACCCTGGACTCTGCCCCTGTGTGAATTACCAGCTGCCAGCACCCATGGGCACAGCAGGGTGAGCCTGAGCACATGTGTGGGCATTAATGTAGATTTCCTCATTTCTCATGTTTTGAAGTGCTTCTCTTGGGGTTAGGAGTTTGGAGATTTTTTTAGTCCCTTAGATGTAGAATTCCTATTAAAAGTCAACTGCCCTGCACAACTCGATCAAAAAAAAAATCCCGTTTAATGTGAGATTAGTTTAGGCTTTTGTACTTGGTTTCCTTGGGACTCTAATGGCAGCCTGAAAAAGAAAATCACCCCTGAGAATGTCTGGGTTTCACATAAATGTAATCCAATTACCCTGGTCTAGGCCATGCAGAACTATTTGGTCTGAGGTATACATCAATCTAGGAGAAGCACAATATACTGAGCTGAAAAGAAGGCAGATTGGGCATATTTCTTAATAGCATAACACAATGCAATTGCCAAAGGAAAGGCAGATGCTTCCGTCCCGCATTACGCAGAGCCTGGACTGAGTAATTTGGGGGGGAGGCGGGAGAGAGTGAAGTCCTTGCAGGGAGGGATTTTAGAGGTATCTTCCCTGGAGGCCAGTTTTGTAAAGGCACACCATCTGGTGCATTCAAAATGCAAAAAGATTTGTTCTTCAGAAGTCTGAGCCAGGGATGAAAGTCCATCCCTGCCAGGGATGGCTTAGCAGTATCCAGAGAGAAGGATGAGTTTTATCACAAACAACGAGAGTCTCCTTTTCCTCCGCCCTTAACCTCTAATTCAAACATCAAATAGACTGATCTGACGGTAGCTGCTGGTTTCTGTAGTGAAAGTTTCTGATGTCCTTGCTTACTGTGAACTGAGCAATGAGCTGTTTCATTACTATTTCTGCTTTGCTTCCAGGCACCTTCATTTTACACAGAGGTCAGAAAGGGGTTAAATACAAACGCTGACATTATCCCAGGCAAAGCCTGAGCCGGGGCTGCTCCTCCCTCCCTCGCCCGCCTCCAGCAGCAGCCAGCCTGAGTTCTGTGCTGCAGGAGCTTGTGGCTGCTCAGTGCTGGCACCTCCCGGGCCGCAGCTGCAGTGATTGAGTTTCCTTGCAGACTGAAGCCGTTTCTGCCCCATGCCTCACGGGGTGGATTTCAAATTTCCTGTTGGAGGAACGGGTGAAGGTTTAGCTTGCCTTGGAGACAGTGTTTGGAGACAGCTGTCGATGGGAGCCCTCAGTGCATCCCTGTCACAACTGCAGCTCTCTGCTGGGGGCACCTGCCGGCTCATCCCTTCTCCAAGCATGAGCTCTTCAGGGCTCACAGCGCCCTTAGTGCTCCTCTTGGGTGGGCTCAGGGTGGGCACAAACTGACCAATGAATGTGCTGAATAAGCACAAGTTAGGATTTTACAACAAAACATGGTGTAATCTCTGAAGTCACTAGTGCTTCATGCCTGAATGCTGGGAATTGATCACAGTCCACAGCTCCTGGGATATCTCATGGCTGCCGGCTGAGTTTCCTCTGGAAGCTGGGAGCCATAAGACAGCAATCTTGAATACTGAGAAATCATGCTAATATCCAGCTATTAGTGCCATGTGTATTTTTGCCTGCATAAAAGCATCAAAACAAGCACTGTGGGCTGCACGTGCTGCTGCTCGGCAGAGCTGAGTGCTCCTGGCGCTCCCAGGTGTACACAGGGATGTGGTCCCCATGGACTGCTCACCCACAAGTGGTGTTCTGGCAGCCCTGTTCCTTGCCGTTCATGTCTGCAGAGCTTTGAACTTGTCTCTATTCTGTTAAATTTAACATGCAGCCAATTGATGTGCTGCTCATGAGATCCAAGCTCTGCCAAACCTCTCTCAGATGCGGGTCTTTGGTCTAACCAGGTGTAAAAGGAAAAACCAACTTTAATCAATTACTTGATTTGAAAACATGTCTTATATTGGTTTTTCTCCTACTAGGAGAAAAAAAACCCTGTCTGCCAACTAGAAGGAGCCTGTACCACCTCATCTTCCACAGGTACTTCTGCAGGCGAGAAACTGTTAGAAAACAACTTCTACTGTATTCCTTATACTTTTTCCTGCTCTTCCTCCAGATTTGTGAATAGACTCTCCTGTGTCTTTGAAGCTTAATAGCTTTAACCTCGTTCCAGTCTTCCTTCAATTTGGGCACCTAATGTGTAATATCATGGGCCTCAGAAAGCAATAATTCACTGGAAAGTTACTGGGCATCTTCCTGACGTCCTGCAGTTAATGGGTGCTTCAGCCTTGAAGAAGCAGGCGGAGTCCTAGTGGTGATGCTTTGCTTTGTGTTGCCTTTATTTGTTCCTTATTGATCTCTGAAATGCATTTGCTGCAGTATTATTGAGTTCTAACAGCTCCCACATGAAATGTGGTTTTGTCACTAATTTTGTGATGTTTTCTTGGTTAAGAGCTTACCTGGGTGTGAGTACACTTTCTAACACCAGCCACTGTTTCTGACTCACCCATCTTATTCTGGTAAATGGAAGGAGAAGAGACAGCATAAGAGCAAAATCTGTTCTCTTCCTATGATAACTTATGTGATCAGGAAAATTAATACAAAAAAAAAATATTACAGAGAGGCAGCAATAAGAGAGCCCTTGCATTGTCCTTTGTGGGGCCATGGTAGGGCTGGGGGTTATGAATAAATCTGGGGCTTTAGCTTAAACTGGGGCTTTCTCCCAGTGAGTCGTCCTTTCCTAAGTTCCCTGTTCTTTTTCTTGCTTGGAGGATCTTTGTGGACTTGCTAGAGCTCAAGACCCAAGGAAATCTTATTCAAATATAACTTGTATGGTTGGGTTAAAGGGTGCTCTTCACTTTCTCTATGTCTCTGTTCCCCTTCACACCTGCCTCGCCTGAGAGAGCACGGTGTCAGCGAGGCCAAAGGAGCCTACTCACTATCGCTCTCGGAAAAATGTATTAAAGCCCTCTGAAAACCTATTAAAGCTCAGGTTAGAAGCAGTGTTATTCTTCACCTGCCTACTCCTCTTAAGCTGTTTTCTAACCATCTATATTGTAAATATCTCTGACCCAGAGGAGTGTTTCAGGTGGAAGCCAGAGCAAAACAAAAAATGTGGCTTAATTTAAAAGTCTTCCAGGGAAAAAAAATGTGTTGACCATTACAGAAAAATGCCAAAGCATCATTAAGTGCTGTAAATATCCTATTAATAAACCACAGTTATTTAGAGTGGTCAGCCTTCATTTGCCTTGCTGGGGGAAGGACATGTGATTTAAAACTTTCTTTTCCCTCTGTCACCTTGAGTAAGGAGGACCTGGCGGATTAATGGTGAGACGGTGAAGGGGAGAAGAGGAGAGAGAGGCTGTTGCTAGAATAAATTACCCTGAACTTCCCACTTTAGGAGTCAGCACTGCTGCTCTTCACCCTCCTTTTGCAGCCCCCTTTCCTCCTTCGCACTAAGAAACTCTCCAGAGGTTCATTGAGGGCTCAGCACAAGAATATGCTGCTTTTTACTCCTTTTTTCCCCAGCCTCCTTTAGAGTGATATGAGGTCTGTCTGTAAGTCATTTCAGCTGCTAGGGTCAAACTTCCTTTTGTCTCTGGGGGTGCAACACTTCTAGGAGCAGCTTCCAGAGGGTTGTTGGCAATAAGCAGGAAGGGTGTATGAGGTTGCTGTGAGTAAATGCCAAGGCTGCAATGATAAAGCTTCTCTTCTTTCTCATTCCTCCCTGGAAATGCTTGAGACAGACAAGGTCTGCGTAAATGAGTGGTCTCGAGCATATAGTCTCCTGCAATTATATATTGTTCCATGCTTGATTTTATGGTTCTGCTACCATAAACTTCTGCTGGAGCTTTCTCGGGCATAAGAAAATCTGAAATGTACAGATCATTAGAGGAAGTATTGAACCATTTGCTTGTAGAATAGACATAGATTAACTGGGAACGGATCAGTGCGCTTTTATCACATAGCATCGATAGTAAGACTGAATCCTTGGGATAAAGGAAAAACATAATTGTTTGTAGTTGCAGGGAGATGAGGGGTAGCTTGAGAGAGCGTGGTGTGAGAGGCACAGCAGCCTGCCTCCTCTAAACAGAAGTGAATATTTGACATAAACTAGGACTATTCAGTCCTAGTTTATGGCAAAATTCAGAAGTGAAAAAACTCACTGGGGCAGTGCATTGGGAAAAGAGACTGGCACTGAGCTGCACTTTCCCCCTCATCCACCCAGGCCCTGGTGATGTTCTCTCTGCCACCAGGTTTCTACAGAGCCCTAGTTTGGTGCAAGGAATGAGTTTCCCTCCCCTCCTTCCTCCATGCTGTAATGGCAGCAGGGATCAATTCAGAGGGAGAGTCCTCCAGCCCGTGTTTATTGAGCGGGTCAGACCAGGAGATTGTAGTGGTTCATTCTGCCTTTCTAATCTAATAACCTGCTTTTATCCAGTTACCCTCTGGACTTTATTTTGAGCTACTATTCGATCAGAGCACAAACAAATGATAGAAACCCTCAATGACAGCATGCCAGAGGAAATGCTACAAAACCAGAATTAATTGGAAATATATATTCCAAGAGTGAGATATGGACCTTTTTTCTAATAGACTTAGACTTGGATATTATTACTGAAATACTGGCAAATTCACACATCAATGTAAATTGTCTTGCTGCATCTGTCAACAGGCACCTAAAGCAGCAATAAAGGCAGAATAGCTCCTCATAAATATCCAATATCCTAATTATCAGAGCTTGACTTAACCAATGGCAGGGTAATAAAAAAGGAGATTTTTGGATCTTTTGCCATGACAAATGCATACTTTATTCTTTGAAGACCAACTGCAGTGTCACAACTTTTGTGGCAAATAGAGCATGAAGCATATTGTCAAAAATATGGTCAGGGAATATGAAGCCACTAAATATTTTATCTTCCTGGAAATGTACTAGGAGAAAAGTATAAAACTTAAATATATCAGGTTCCTCCTCCCACCTCCAAAACTGTTTTAATAATATAGAAATTCAAGTTTCTAGAGAAAAGCAATACTTCTATTTTCCAGTGCGCTTTGATATAGCGAGCATTGTGAATTTTGTAGCGTTTGCATTGGGGTTTAAAATGTCATCAGTGTATATCTCAGAGAATCGTTTAGCAGTTACACTGCTTGAATGTTCATTTTTTCCATCTTTACCGATCAGTCACGATGGGCTGCTTGGATGTAAACCCCTTCTGACTGCGTGTCCCGGGGTGGTGAGAGATGGGGGATCAGGAGGGGTCCCAGGAAGGGACAATCTGCTGTCATAAAATGACATCCCTCAGGGCAGGGTGAGGCCTCTGCATGCTCTCACCAAGTAACAGCGTTATACTTTGAAGGGAGATGGATGAAAGGACTCAGGAGTGGTGGGATCCATCCCATTTTTTTCCCTCACGTGGCCATTGCTGTGGTTGTGAACCCATGGCTTGCTCAGTAAATTGGTGACAGTCAGTACTAAAACACCAAATCTATACTGAGCACCTGGATATGTGCTGTAGTTCACATTTTAATTTATTTAATTTATTAAAAGAAAACACCTTTTTACAGTGCAATCAGGATATCATCCTCTGTGGCAGGGATACACTGGGCGCTTAGGACTGAGTGCTGACATTCACCTGACCCTTGTGAAAAAGTGCTGATGAGAAAGTGTCTGGGTCACAAAATAGTTTTCTGCTGTTCATTCCTAGATAAGGGAAAACAGAGTTGTGTCATGTGAGGGCTCCAGTTTCACAGATAAAATCCCAAACTTTCTCTTCTCCAAGAGAACGGGGTTTTTGTTACACCAGTGACATGGGGACAAAATATTTCAGGGTGCTAAGCAAATTCCTGCTTTATAAGTAGAAATCTTTAGACAGAAATGCTGCCTTTTCTCTCCTTGGTTTCCTTGGAACAGCCAAATGGAAGTTTCCCCGCCTCACCCCACCTGAGGCTGCAGTCACAGCCTGTGTCAGTGTCAGTGTGATGGGGAGGAGGGCTGGCCTTCCTCCTGAGGTGATCATCCCCCTCGCAGTCTCAGTGCAAAGTGTTTCACTCAAAAAGCCAAAATCCTGTGCATCCAATCAATTCTCAAGGAGATTCGGAAGCAGGAATACACTATATACAGATCTTACTGGTGAACTCTTCCTGTGTAGAAATTTAAGTGTTTTGTATGATGGTGGTGGCATAAAAATACTGCATTTACTACACTCCACCTGGTTTGAAATAAAAAGGACTTTATAGTAATAATTTGACAATAGCACTTTTTGGCAGGCTTTGTAACAGGGAGTGTTGCTTTTTTGATGAAAAAAGCTTGCAGATTGAATGCGCATGAAGTAGAAGAACAATTTTTCACAACTTAGGGAAAAAAGTCTCCTTCTGCTAACACATCACTCATGCTCCAAGTGCATTCACCTCTCTATTCTAAAGCACAAGAATGCACAACAGGCAGGACAGCAATGAGAGTACATCCTTTAGAAAGGATAGTCTATCATCTTGTCTCTGGCTTTATACTCCCTATTGAACAAATCTGCCAACATGACTCTGGATACTGATGAGCAATTTGTATGGTTATAAAAATATTGGCAGTGCTCCATTGTTTTGCTATTTAATTCTTAATTTACATTTTTAATGTGCTGTGTCCTCATTCATATTATAGGTTTTACTCTTCTGTGTACATCTATAATAGAATAATTTTTTTTCCCAAAAATTAATTATGAATACTAAAGGGCTGTTACAATTGCACTGTGTTTGAATTAAGGACTGTGCCTGTCTTTTAAGATTTGCTTCCTTAGGAATGGAGTACTTTTGCAAGGGACAGGGGAAAATGAAGTAGGTAGAGAAGAGGTGTATTTTCAAGTGTTCTGTCTGAGCTACAGATTGTGTCCAATACTCAGACTGGCAGAAAAAGTGTAATAAATGATGAGGACTAAAGGTTCAAATTCTGAACGGCCTGTCTCAATGTATTTATTAGTTTTCCCTCCTTCCCTCCTCCTCATCCCCGGTTTTTGATGAGGAGGATGATGTGAATTTTTCCCAGCCCAAGGAAATAAAGGGCTTAGCAACAGTACCTTCACTCTCTGTATCCAAGCAATGTTTTTAAATTGCTGTGTCCAGTAAAACTTCTTTACTGGACTATGATTTGTGCTGGAACTGAACTGCTGGTAAATGGTTTGGTTTCCTCCTCCAGCACAGCTTGCCCACAGAAAAGTATCCTAATATGTGTGCATTTCTGTGCTGTGCTCCCACAGCACGTTCAGGGAGGCAGGGAAATGCCAATTCTGCTGGTTGGAACTGGGGCTGAGCAGGAGGAGCTGGGGCCATCCTGTCCTGCTCTGTCCTGTCCTGCCCTGGGGCTGCAGAGGCGCCTCCTCCTGCCTGGAAAAGCAGAGGTGCGAGCTGCACAGAGAGAGCTGTCTGCAGGCATTTCATTCCATCGAACTGACTGTCGTTCCCAGTGATTAATGGCTTATGGAACAGCAATACAGTGAAATCAATGACAGTAGGTTTAAAGTATAGTTTGAGGACTCTGAACCCGGAGAAATAACAGCAGTCACGTTTATGTGGTGCAGGTTGATAAACCTGCTGCTGTGAGAAGCTGGTGCAAAACATGGGAAGAGAAAATGAATGTGTTTGCACAGAACACCTCAGTGATCCTGTAGCAGTGCTGTGCTTCCTGTGCCTCAAAAGCAGTGGGAAGGCTTCTTATTTCCCATGCTTGGCTCCAGCAGAAAGCTTTGCAGTTGTCATGAAAAGTGGAAACTTTCGGGCCCCTTTCAGGAGTGCACATCTTCCCCCAATGGGGGCTGTGTGTGTGCCTGTGTGAGCACTGGGAGCAGCCCCAGAGGGTGCAGCAGAAGAAATGTTTGCTGTGTCATAACAGAGGGGCTTGCAGGAACAGTTGGAGCAATTCACCAAGAGTAGGAATTAGATGGGAAAAAAGTTTTTACGTACGTGTACAGGCATTTTTATGAGGACTCATAAGGTTGGGGTTGAGATAAAAGGGTTACAGGGAATGGGAACCAGGTTATTCAGTGGAATTAAGGCTGCATACTGCACAACTTTTCTTGGAGCACTGGAGATCTGTGATGCATATCTTGGACTCTATATGCTCATTTTATGGATTTATGTTGTTAACTAGTTGTTTAATGCTTCGCTTTCTTTTATAACGAGTAGTCACAATACTGCTAAAAATAAAAGTGTGTGGGGTTTATGTCCAGATTTTGATTTTCTTTAACAGCTTTTTGAAGGCATTGGTGAGGAAAGAATTGGGGCATCCCCTAACGCATAAGTAAGAGGAGTTTGTTATCTTGATGGCACTTTATTCTTATATTTTTGTTCTAAACATCTGTTTATGAAAAGAAAAAACACATTATCCAAGAGAAATTACCCAAGCCTCAATGGAAGTCTGTTCTGTCCTACGTGATCTCATATAGTTAGTCATACTTTTTTCAGAACCATTAATGGATTGCTTTGGAATTTTTGAAAAGTGCCTCCTTCCTCTTGCAAGCTGTGTAAGCGCGCAGTGGGAATTGTGAGTGGGAGAAGAGCTCTCTGCAGACCAGCTGCTCTAGGGCATTCCCAGGGCTATTTGTCTGGAACGGGGGACACTTCCATCCCACAGTGTGCTGCGGGTCTCCATCCTTCCCTGAGGGTTCACGGTGGAGGGTCAGCGAGCAGGGAAAGCTGAGAAGGCACAGACTCTGTAGAGGGTGAGGCCCGGGTGGGCCAGTGCCAGCTGCCTGGAAGGCACCCAGGGCTGAAGGGGATGCAGTGGGAAGGGTTCATACCTGCTGCTTGTGCCTCCTCTAAGGAAATGCATTGGAAATGGCACCCTCAGCTCCCCGGACAAACACACTTCAGCTTCCTCAGAGCTGCACAGGGTGTAATAAGCTGTTACTGCAGGGAGTCTACCCAGTGCTTTAGTTTTAATTCAAAAGATGTCTTTAATCTTCCTGTTGCTTTGTGTAAGTTGTAAATTACACAACCCTGCAGAAAATTATATGTAAAGTAGGATTATGATTCTCATTTTTATTTTGAAGCTGGCTCTGCATGGTAAAAACCGATTCTCACGGTCACTTAATTTTTCATTTACTCTCTGATTTGCATTTCGTGTATTAAATTCCTTCAAATCTGGGCGGATTATTGCAATGTGGATATTCCAAATTTATTTATAAGCAGACTAGCTAAGCAGATGCTGTAGACATGAACTATAAATGACCATAACTGTTGGGCCAACCTGCCAGAGGCTGTTCCTGTGCATGCGCTGAGCACAGCAAGAGCTGCTGCAGGGCACCAGGGTGCTCAGTGCTACAGACAGACCACAGCAAGTGGCATCCCCACATCCCTCGGGGAGTTGGACAGGGTTCAGGGAAGGTCGGGAGACAGAATTTGAAGCAGCACTGCAGACTTTATGGAAAAGCTATCCTGGAGTGAAGAGGGCACAGCAACACAGGGAGCAGCTCAGAAACTTGAATTTGGTGTAACACATGCTGGTGGTGGCCGTGCTGGGACAGGGCAGTGGCTTGGTAATGTTTAAACTTTATTTTGGCTCTCACTGAGCTCTGCATTTCTCTGCATCCTCAGTGTTTACTCCTTTGGAGCTTGCACTGGCTCTGGTGGGGGAAGGAGGATGCAGCGGGTGAGCTGAGGGGCAGAGGGCTTTCCTGAGGGGTGAACCTGAGGTGGGAGTGGGAACAGAACAACAAAAATAGGGGAAAGAAAATTAAAATTCCAGAGAGGACTGATAGTCCAAGGTCCCTGCAGGCAGCAGAGTGTGGTTTGAGTTCTGCACTGGCCGGCGGACACATCCCTCTGGAAAGTTCAGCTTCTCCCTGCCGTTGCTTTCCAGCTAGCATTGGCATTAAGACACTAAATGGATCTTTTGTTTAAAATGAGCACAAAATTCCCCACCTCAGGTACTATGCAGTGCCATTTAATTGCCAGCTCTGTGGGACTGCAGACAGAATTGTTGAGTGCATCTTGAATGTTCCTGATTATCAGGGATTCCTTTTTTCACCCTTCCCCATGGGTTGAAGGTTTTATATTTAGTCTTTCCCTTCTTTCCTCTCCTTTTCTTTCTTCCTTCACCTCTCCTTCCTCTTTCACTCTCTCTCTCTCTCTCTTTCTAATTTAAGCTAAATTGGTTCAGTTGTTTTTGATTTATGCAAGCATGGGGAAAATATGTTTTTCCCATAACTTCAGAATAAAATATGTGCACACTCATAAGTCTAAGTTGGCTGGAGCTAGCGATGTCAAATTAGCTTGTTTATAGCTCTCACTGGGGAGTTCCGAGTTTTTGGAGAAAATTGGTTCCATGTTTTTGAGTTCTGAATGCTCTGGAAGTCAGCGTTTTCATGTACACACATTAGGTGGGGTTTGTTTGATTTTTTTTCTCCTTCCCCTGATGCTTTTAACCTGAATCAGCTCTGAGCCTTTGAGCATGCATTGCTAGGAGACTCTTACATTCTGTTGAAGTACTAAAGCACTTTGGTCACACATGGGTGCAGAGAGTAGCACGCTTTTCTTCCTCCTAAATAAACGTGTATGAGAACCAAAATGCAGTGGGGAATCTTGAATAATGCAAGCCTAGTGTTTCTAATGCAGTGTTAACCATTGGAAATGGCGAGTTTCAGAATGATTTGACTTGTTTCAAAGACCTCTACCACAGTGTTTGCAGCAGCTGCTAAATGTTGTTATGCTCTGCAGCACACGGTATCAAACAGGTGCACAGTAACCTGTAAGTGCTTTAAACGCAGTGAAGCGTTGCACCCTGTTGTGCCTGCGTGCTTTTGGGGAAGCCCTGAGGGCACCAGCCCCGTGCCTGTCCCTGGGGCTGAATTTGTCCCTGCAGCACCAGCCGTGGCCTCGGCATCCCGGCCACAGCTCAGACCCCGCTGCTCTGCTTCAGGACCTGGACTCGCTGTGGGTACAGATCCTGCCTTGGACAACTATTGGCTGATGTTAACTCTGGGAGGGCTAAAAATAACAAGCAAATTAATCTAACTGCAAACCTCCCAGGCAGGATTTAGCAGTTCCTGGCCTACTTGCTTCCAAAGAGCTTTGCTGGGGTGAAGGCCTGATTCCTCCCCTGGCCATGCCCTGCCCCTGCCAGCCAGCACTGCCTCTTCCAAAGGGATGCTCGGGCTTCAGGATAACAACCTTCTGTACATTAGCATCTCTTATTTATGTCTGCACACATTATTTCCTCCCTCCTCTGTTTAGGATGATCCCTGTCTGTTTTCTTGTGCCAGCAGGAGGTGGTACAAAATTTGACAGGGACCCCTATTGACACAAAACAGTTCAGAGCTGTTTTCACCAGAGAGGCAGAAAGCAAAGGAGTTGCTCTCTCCCTCACCTCACTACTCTGTGCCAGCCCTGATGCCTGGCCCTGCCCCTTTCCTCCCTACCATCACCCAGGACAGGTGAGGAAAGAGGGGAGGATCACTGCTGGCAGAGGAAAGGAAATGCCAGGCTTGAGGCAGCTGGTGAAAAGCCCTGTAAGAGCGAAGACAAGTCCCAGGGAGGATGGGGTTCAGGATTTGAGGGCATCCAATGGATGTTGGACAGCTCAGCACGCCCCTGTCCGTGCACACTTCAGCACCTGCTCCCAATCCCTGGGGAAACACCTTCATGCTGCAGTGTTTAGCTCAAGTGACTGCATTTGCATGTCCAGGAAAGTAATCCCATTTTGTGCTGTGTTAATGTGCTGCATCTCTAATGTGAAATTTGAGAATCGAACTTTGGCTTGGAAAGATGTTTCTTGAAGGTGTGGTGGGTGTATTTGATGTATGCACGTAACAGCAGTTTTTGGTAGCACGTCAACATTGTCTGCCAAATGACAAAGGGCAGGTTTAGATTAGATACAAGGGAGAAATTCTTCACTGGGAAGGTGACAAGGCACTGGTGCAGGTTGCCAGAGAAGCTGTGGATATCCCATCCTTGGCTTCAAGGCCAGGTTGGATGGCATTTGGAGCACCCTGATCTAGAGAAAGGTGCCCGTGGCAGGGGATTTGGAACAAGATGATCTTTAAGGTCCTTTCCAACCCAAACCATCCTGTGATTCTGTGAAATGCATCCAAAATCGCTCTCTATCATCGTTAACATTTATCATTGCTAATGAAATTACTTACTTAATCATTTTAACCTTGATGCTACCCTGGATAAAAGACCTACGATGTATCTGAAAGGAATAACTACACATTTGATACAGTTGAAAAGATAGCACTAATTTATTTTAGTCTGATTTATGATTAGTACTGCGCTGCATGACGCACTCTGTGCTGCTCTGTACATCATTTAGGGCCCATAGGATAAATAATTACGGTGCTCACCATCCCAGAAACTGCGTGTCGGGCGGGCACTGTGAGCGGTGTGGTGATTTTAGTTTCCAAAAAATATGGGTGTGCTCCCACCATGGGGAGATGCTGAGCCATGAAAGGCTGAGGGGGTTCCAGCAGGGTGGGGAGAAGAGACCAAGGGGCTTCTGGAATGCCAGTGCAGGTATCAGCTCCACAAGAACAAGAGAAAAGGCTCAATCAGGATTTTACACAGTTATTTTCTTTTAAGAGAAGTCAGCTCCAAAATGTTTCCCCTTTGGCCACCAGAATGAGCATCCAGGGCCCAATAAAGCACCAATAAAGGTGCTCAGGTTTAAAAGCTGCCTTTCTGTATTTGTGCCGGGCAGTGGTGATGGTGAAATGAGATACGCCACATTATTTTTGGCTCTTAATTTCAATTTAGGACGGCTTTTTCAGCCATACCTTAATCACGTAGTGCATCTCCAATCTACAGAGAGGACTGGGTCATTAGGATAATTAGCAGCCATTAGGAGTATAGGATAATATCACTATAAAGCTGTGCAGATGTTCTGTATTCTTCAGGTCTCTGTCAAAGGAGGAAATTTAACATATGTCAACTCCCATCAGTGATGTCTGCTTTATTCCTGTACCATACAGGAAGCTTCGAAGGATTCGTCAAGCTAGACTCAGAATATTTTTTTCTTCCTTGTTTTCAAGTAAAAAAAAAGTGTTTTCTTCTAAAAAATCAGTAATTTTTCTCTTGCTCCATTACCTCCTCCCCGTATTTGGGCTCAGAGGTATAAAACCATGAGCTCTTGCCTGTTATTATTTCTCACTGAGTTCCAGCTAGCCTTTTTGTCTCTTACATTTATTCAGCCTGTGGTCATCAGCTCTGCATTACACAAGCCTGTCTAACCTGTCATATTTTACTCCAGTAAATGGAAAGGATGGCTCTGTGCAGCTGTTCCCATGTGTGGTAATTTTGATGCTGGGACTGACCTTGTACCCCACCCTTGTCCAGGCTGGGACAACTGTCCCCACCACATGGTCACATTTTGGATGAGGGTTATACCTGCGTGACCCCTGATAGTTCTGGATAAATCTAGGTGCTGGTGGTGATTTTATTCAACACCTTCAATGCATTTTTTGTTGTTAATTTTTTTTTAAAGAAGCATGGCTGCTTTGTCATGTTACAATACATAATTTGAGATTGCACTGTGTAGATTCTGCCTCCTTCTCTCAAAGGTATATTTTAAGGTTGTTGTCATTTTAGACAGCATCTCTGAAATAGATTTCTAGATTATTTGAATGGATACAAAAAGGTATTTTAGGTCTTAATGTTAGATTTAGTCCATATCTTTCACTCACTCTCTGGCTTGAAAGATGCTTTCAAAATGCAGAGCTCTGGTCCTATATCTGTGTGATTGGCACAAAGATTTAATAATCTCCTTTGTCTTTATGGCAGTTCCATTTGTAGCAATTTAAGCATCAGTCTCCAGTGAGCCTGAGTAAAAAACTTTATTTAATATGAGCCAGCTAAATATAATTTCCCATTTCTTTGATCTCTACTATTTTAATTTGCTTCTTATCAGGTACCTGTAGGGCTAATAGATACAGTTGATGGTGTGCGGCTTACGGACAGATCTCATTTAAACTACATGGATTATTGTTGGTGAGATATTGCAATATTCCTCTCATTATGGCTGTGCTGGTGTAGGTTAGAGATGTTGTTGCTAACAAACACCCTGCAGCTGTTTTGGGTAAGGCTTTTGCTTCTGAATCTCCTTCCAGAAACTTCTGTGAAATATAAGGAAAGGATTTGATGACCAACATCTTGAGCAAGTGCCGGCTGATTGACGCCAAGGGTGCCTCAGTCACCTTCATGTGGGGGTTCTGGGGATATTTGTGGTGGGTAGCCTTAGCTGGGAATTGCAGACAGAGCGTCCCTTCTTGAGTCATAGAAATGAGGTAAGAACAAGTGTGACCATCGGGTATCCCAGCTGCCTGTCTCCTCAGGCAGGGTCACCTTTAGCAAGCAAACTGCATCCTGAAATTCCTTTTCTGGGGACAGCTGGACAAGAGAGGAACATTGAAGCCCCCGGGTTTTATTTTGACTGCATCACTTGTTACTAAGAGCAGCAAGAGGCAAATAGTACTTCAAAATCCCAGGAGGAAAGCACCTCAGGAGCGAGTGTGAAGAGCAGGATGGAAGAGCCAGGCTCGATCAATGTTTTGTGCTGTTGCCAGCACCCACTGGAGATTTAACCTGCTGCCTGCATTTCCCTTGCAAGATGAGTGTTGAGAACTAGTGCGGGTAGCTCAGTGCCTGTGTCCTCCTCACCCATGCAAACCCCTGAGCATGCAGTTGTAGAAGAAATAGCAGCTGTCGTTTTGTGCTGCAGATTTTGGTGCTTTTGTTCTGTAGTCTGCTGAGGACCTCGGTGCTCGTGAAGCAGAGATCAGGTGTGCACATGCACAAGTACTCTATACTAATTAGAGCCAAATTGAAAACCAAACTCTTCTGCACTATTTAAAACACAATAAACAGCTTTGCTCCCTAAGTGTTAATCATCTCCTGCTGTTCAGTCTCTGAAGCTAAACCCCTCTATTCACTTCAAAACACTCTCAGTAACCAAGTGTGACATTGCAAAAAGGATTTTGAGGACTTCAGTCTGAGAAATAGCAGATGTGTTTAGGAGAATGAAATCACCAAGGTCTTTGGAACTACAAAGAAACTCCAGGCAAGAGAAGGAGAAGAAATGAAAAATACCAACCCTAGTCAGTGTAAGTGGACATGCTCTAGAGCTAGCAGGAGGGGAGGGAGAGAGGATCTCTGTGTGCTCCCAAGCGTCTCCCACAGGGAGCAGTCCTGCAGCTGGGGATGTGGGGTGCTGCTGGGGCCTTGGACCCTCCGTGGGGTGAGGCTTGCAGGTGATCTCCAGATACAGAGGGAGTCACCCAGCCTCTTCCAGCTCCAGCCCTCTCAGCCACTCTGGAGATCAGATTTTGCCACGCCATCAGCACTGTGAGATGGAGTGTGTTATTAAGCTGAACCTAGACATAAAGAAAAGGTTGAGAAATTGCTGCAATCGCTGACCCATGCATTTATTATAATTGAGTCCATTAGCCTTAATTTTATAATTTCTAAATTAGCTTTTCAGATTTACAAATGGCCTTAATTGCTTCATGGAGGCAGTTGGGCTTTAACAAAGCTAAATGCCTGAAAACTGTATCAGTTACATCAGAATCAGTGGGTTCGTTTGTAACATAATGCTTCCAATTTAGATCAAGCAAATTGTTTAGAAAATGCATTGTTTAAGCATCAAAGTTACTTAAAGTGATTCTAGCTAGCAAGAAAAAACCCCAAACCTCAACTGGAAGTTTTCCCAGGCAGATTCCTCCCTGTGCATGCTAAGCATTGGTTCTAAGCACAGTTTTAGGGCTCACAAAAGGTGTTAGCATGCAAACATGAAACCTGATATTATCTCTCTCGACTGAGTAGCCTCTCTGTATCAAGTTGTCATCCAGAATTTGGGGTCATTCTCTGGAATTTTCATGCCAGTCTGTGAAGTTCAATATTGGTATTATAATCTTCATCATGGATTACTTTTGGACTTGATGAAAGGGTTTGCTATTATCTTGCTCACCATATTTTCTAAGGCCTATCTCTATGCAGCTCAAAAACACATCCTCATTGTTTTCTGTCTGTAAATATCTGTTTTCTTGCATTCTAAGATCTGCTTTCACGCAATGTCTGAGAGTTTTCTCAGCTTCTGAGAGTTTTCTACCTTTTCTATTTCCCACAATGAGGGACATCCAGACGAGAGATGCTTAATCTAGAGATGCATATCATAGGTTTTGGAAAACATGTTCTTAGGGGACATTGCTGGAAAGTACCAAATCCCTCATCTTTATTTATTTGTACAAATCTAGAAGAAGGTTCCTCCCGTCCATTAAGAGATGTGAAGCTGTTTCAGAGGGCTGAGGAGCTCTGCCTAGTGGAGACAGTGTAAGGAAGTAGACAATGAAACCTCAGTTGTCTTTCAACTTGTATTGTTGAGTTGGTTTTGTTTTGTTCTGTTGTTGGTTTTTTTTGGCATTTTGTGGGGGAGGTTTTTTTGTGTTTTGCTTTTGTTGTTTTTTATTTAATGCATAGAAATGCAAAATAAACTCCATCACTTTTTAAAACCTTGCTTTCTTTTGAGTACATTACTGAGGCTTGAATTCAGTCCAGCTGGCACATTGCCTCAAACGGCTGTTGCTGGTGTCCATCTCCCGACAGGAATCTTTTCTGATTTTTTTCCTCATTATTGAGAAACGCCAAGCTCTGACACTGAAATGCCTTTGATGTTAATAGCTGCAAGGTGAATATTTTTAATGTTTTCCCTGAAATTTTGCTGTTTGGCCTCCGTCACAGGTAGCATTTCCTGAAGGCACTGTGGGGTGTCGTCAACCATAGGCAGGGTCAGCTGCTGTGATCACAAAATTTCTGCTGGGCTGAACTTCTTAGAACAAGTTGTTAAGGCTGAAAATTTACTTCTGAATGCTTTTATTCAAAGTAGGAAGGGATATGAATTAGAAGTTGTAGTTGTCTCATCTTTATCTAGAGGAAGTAAATTGAGGGGAGTAGAAAAACAAGGCTTGAAAAGTAATTTATTCAAAAGAGAAGAGAATTTTACATATTTGGGGTTATTAATATGCAGCAGTAGTGTCTGTGCTTGAGAAGAAAGTGAACATAGAGACTTCAGCAGACAGCTCTGGTACAACATGTGACATTATGGTATGTTTGATTGTCAGTAGCACTCTGACAGACATCGAACTGGGACAGGCAAGCCCAAATTACACATGTTTGTGTGAACGCTCCTTTTCAGACCTGGCTGCTTTGATTGAAGCTTAGACACTGAACTCAGCTCTAAAGTAGGCAGCAACAAGAGGTGTAGCTGGATTAAATACCTTTTTCCCTTCTACCTTCCATTTCAAAATATCGATGCTTTTCTCCTCTTCTGCACTAGGATGAGCTCTCTCCACATTCACCACCCCGTTCCTTACTCCCCCTGAAAGAAAACGTCTTCTATGAATAATGTGATGATGGGGGTATTGTTGAAGGTAAACAGCAGAGGCTGTGACCTGGTCAGAACTTCCACATTATTGGCTATTCTGAGGTTGAGTCTCTCTGGCTACATCAGAAATTTCCCCTGTGACTGGACAATCTTTTCCTGGAGAAAGTTTCATTTAAAACTATACATGTATTTCTGTAAAAACTTACATTTAATGTATGCTTTTTCCAAGGTCAGGAGAGGAGAAAACAAACCTCAGATAGAGAATCCTCTGGAGTTCTGGTCCCAGTGGGGTCTAGGTTATTTCCAGAGAATGTGGACCTGTTTAATGTGATTTTTATTATTATACTTTAAACTACTTATTTTGTTGCTGACTCAGTTAGTTATGAATCTGAAATACTGCTGAGAAATGGAGAAAAGAAAAACAAACATAAAAACCCACCCAAATCACCTCAGACAACTAATGTGTGGATACCAGATAGTATTTCAGAGTGGTGATTTTAAAGGTGTCACCCATGAATTGTAGCATTCATGTGCTGCCCTTCACACTTGTGGAGCTGCATTACTAAAACAGGAGTTGGAGGGAGTGGAGGGAATCTTCACATGGGTAGCTGGTTCTGATCTCACTGCACCAATTTCCACTGTCTAATCTTTCACCTCCACAGCCTCCATGAGAGGCTACAATCCCCTTAAGTGCAGCACAGCAACTTTCTCAGTGTGTGAGGATGTGCCCCAAACCCATTAAATCTTTCAGCTCGTTTTTTCCTGTTTATCTGCCGGCCTGGAGGTTATGGCATAAATTTGTCCTAAGGCCACTGGAGGCCTCTTCAGTTACAAGCACTGGAAGGAGTCTAAGGGTCCATTTAAACTGTGCATGACCCTTTTGTCTCGGTCACTGACATCATTTGATTGAGCTTTGCTTTATTTTTGTAAAAGATTGCAGTGGTAGAAGCTGTAAATATTAAAGGTTTAGAGAAAAGGGAAAGTGACAGGACACAAAGGGTTTTGTTAAGGATCTGTAAAGACCAGAAAAGCAACTTCCTCCTTTCTTTTTCCTTTTTTTTCCTTTTCCAAGCAGGGAAATGAGCAATTAGAGAAGTTAGGTGGACTTCTTGAAGTTTTACAGTACTTCTCCACTGATTAAAAAGCATGTGGAGAATGACAGGAATCTGAGTTCTGACCTATAGGAACCATCACATGCAGATGGGAGAGAAATGAATATAGGTGGTAGTCATGACACGGCTGAGAACAGCCTGTTTGATTTGCAAGCAGCAGCAGTACAGATGGTAATGCTCAGATTGGATGCTTTGATGGGATGATTTGTGCTGCATCCTTTGATGTCTGATAACAATCAACACCCTTTTATATCTAATAATATAGAGGCATCAGCCACAAGCTGTGATTGAATCCCGGTAAAGATGAGACACGGGGCTAAGCCCATCCTCCTCCTCCTCCTCCCTGCAGCTCTCCTGCCCTGCTGAATCTCATCTGCCTGGGGCCTGGTTTGCGTAGAAACTCATCAGCTTGGAAAGGTTTGTGTGTGAGTTTGGTTTCCCCATGGCAGCACTGAGAGCTGGAAACCCCACATTTTGCTAAAAGAATGTTTTATCCCAGCCAGTCCTAGATCCACTGCACCATCAGGCAGAGGAGAAATGCCTCACAAAACATAACGCCAGATTTTTCCAGGTATCACTGAAGTTCTCGGTTTTCCCAAGTTCCCTTCAGTGAGACTGAATCTGGCATCATGAGTTAAGTGTTCTTTGTTATTCACCTCCTTAGAGGATTCTGGGGGAAAGGAAGAGCCCCATCCTGGGTGCTGAAGGAGCTGAGTCCCTGGCTACAAGCCCAGTTCATCTCAGATTGGAGAGTCAAGGTAAACCCATGGTGCCCCAGGTGCTCCCATGCCTGTGATGTCCCTTGGGGCCTCACCACACCAGAGCTGGACAGCTGAGCTTTGCAGTTCCTGTGTGGCACCAGCACTGAGTGACAGAAGCTTGAGAGGCCTTTACTTGCAGCTCTCCCAGGACGTTTTGGATAAATGTCTGACAGCAGCAATCTTTGGGAATTAAAGTTTTGGACTTAAACTGACTACTTGATTCTTACACTGAGAAAATAGAGTGGTCCAAGACAAATATTTCTGCCAGAAACCCATGACTTGTAGAAGGTAGAGCTGCAGATGAGCTTCCTACAGCCTCAGGGGTTTCCTTCAGGCTTCTGAGCGATGAAGCAAATGTGAGTGTTCCCAAGAAATTGGAAAAATGGTCACTTTTTGTAGCAGTGGGGTTTCCTCTGGAGTATGGTGGTGACTTTGGGGGCATTCAAGAAAGCGACCCCCATGGAAATGATGTCAGGGTGAACACAGGGATGGTGCAGCTTGCCTACATCAGAGTATCAGGACTGCCTCCATATTTATCCCAGCATAATGAGAGTGGAGAGGGGATGTGAATTGCTGTCTCTAAATACATCAGAGAAATAAACACCAGGGAGAGAAGGGAAAGGAGCTAGTTCAGCTAAAGGATAGTGCTGGCATGAGAACAAATTGGTAATAAACTGGCTGTGAATAAATTTGAGATGGAAATTAGAAGCAGCTTTCTAATCAGTAAAAAGGCGAGGTTCTAGAAAAGCCTTTCACTGGGATTTTGGGGGCAAAACCCTATCTATTTTGGAGATGGATCTTAATCAATTTATTAATGTGATTGTGTGATGTGGTTGTCTCTAATATCAAGGGACTGGTCTCCTTGACCTATACATCCCTAGAGGGCTGTGTTCCTACATGTTATCTTTAGTAATTCCCTCTGAATTGCCGACGTGCACTGAGCACAGAGAAATGCTGTATTCATGTGATGCAATGCTGTTTTTCAAAAAGGGTATCAGACTGTAAATGCACAGGGATGAGGATGGTGCTGGGTGTCTTTTTATTTAACCTACTTTGAAATGAAACCCAGGTGCTAAACGGCTTTAGCCACTCGGAGGATATTGGCCATATCTCTCCACACTCCGTTACTAATTTCATTCCTGAAACCTGTGCTTCTGAAAAATATCGGCTGCTTAGGACTGGAAGTGGTAGAGGATATATAATATTCAAGGTTACTCTATGATTAAGGACAGCAAGCTGCCATCACATACTCCAGGTGTTAGCACAGCCTTGTCCACAAAAAGACCAGACACTAATCATTACTCGTCTACTTCCCATGGTGGTAGACACTTCAAGAAATAGAGAGAGCAATTCCTTACTTAAAAATTGGTTTACTGGTTTTCCTTCAAGCATCTGGAACCATCACTTTTGGATGCCTCCCTCCTGATCGGCTGATTGACAATTGCAAAGGAAAAAGGAGTTGGCTGCTAAAAAAAGCCCCAGACCCCTCTCCCTGGTTTTGTACTTGGGAATGTGAGTTTTCAAATGAATCCTGTGAAGCTGATTGAATGTGATTGACATCTGCCACTGGTACGGTGAGGAGAGGAAAGACCTCCATTCCCAACGGGGAGAAAACTGACACCTTGCAAAAAGCTATTCTTTTCTGTTATTCATCATCTCTCAGACTTCTCAACAATGGCTAAATAACAGGAAACAAATTCTGTATTCTGAGTCTGTTTTCTGAAATGCCAAAAAGCAAATCAACAGCCTGGTTCTTCCTAGGGTAAGAGGTCTCAGAATTTAAGTCAAGCTATGATGAATATACCATAATGCTGAAATTCCAGCAATGATTACTGTGTAAACATAATAAACAACTAGTCTGAGGGAGTAATTTGTTTTGCATTGAACAGAGTGCTCTGGTTGTGACTGTCAGCAGAGTCTAATACTGTTCCCAAACCTCATTTTTATTTTAGAAAAGGTGTAATAAGCAGATCAAAGAATGTGAAAGAAGAAAGAAATCTACATAGAACCGCACACAGGTTCAGAAAATATCCTCTGCACAGAGGATTTGCAGTTATGAAATGCAATTTGTTTATGTAGGTTTTAAAGGATTCTGTGCAGGTTACTGACTTTTGTGTGTAACAAAGCATTTTGCATTTGATCATTGAGTTCTGCTTTGCACCCCGGTGTGGTGGGAAGCACGGCGTGGCAAAGAGCTGCTCGTGCTGGCAGGTGTGAAAGTGCAGGGATAACGTTCTGTGTCTTCAGTTGGTAATTGCCTCAAATTTTGACAGGGCTGTGATACATCAGGTTTGTGACATGTCTGCCAATTGCCTCTGCAGCACACACTATGCAACTGCTCTGCTCAGGTGTGGAGGTTGCTGGGTCGGGGCTGTGTTGGCCATGGATGCTCGCTCAGAGCAGTCTGAATTAGCTCTTCCATTAGCAGGATGGAACAGTAATCTATTGCCCAAGTACTTTGAATCAGTACATCTCCTGCAATGACTGGGATTAGCCCCAGATTTCTGTATGTTCTAGTCCCTTTAACCAAATTATCATTTTTTGATGTCGCAGTCTGTTTTCCTTCTAGCCATGGGGAAGTGTTAGGAGGGAAAACCCAAGCTAAATGGTGTTTTGCAGGACTTGACATTTGGAGTGCATTTGAATCTGATGCTCTTTTTCTCTGAACTGTATGAATGACTTCATAAAATGAAGTTTGTTGAGCACAATATGCATTTTTTTTTTTAAAAAGTCTCCATTTTTCCAGCAGAAGAAAGGAAGTGCAGACTGATGCATGCTTAGGACTCAAAATGGAAATTAATCTCTCAAACCATAAACTTATCTTTTAATGTAGGCATGTCTCATTTCATTACCTGCCAGACCAAATTAATGTGTTTGAGCGTCTCTGTTTGGTGATGCTGATGCTACTCCTGAGTCCTTCAGTATCTGCTCTGTGCCCTTTGCAGCCTGATGCTCCTACAACAGTAAACTGAGCTTGTGTAAGAGCCCAGCTGAGGGATTTTGACACAAGCAGTTATTTCTGAAAAACATGATGTTGAACTAATCTACCATGGAGCAGTCTCCTGCTGCAATGAATTTTCCCTGTCCCTTGGCAGAGGCTCGTTAGGAAAAGGGAGAGAGAGGGTTTCAAAGCATTGCTTTGAGGGTGCTGCAGGGAGAGCGGCTGCTGCAGGATGGGGCAGGGAGAGAGACCACCAGGACCATAGCTCTGCTCTGCCCCACATCTGCAAACTCCCAAATAAGGGGTCCATCCTGGAAAACTGTATTGGGCTTTTGATTTCAGAGGGAGAGTGAGCAGAGTGGGGCTAAGATTTCACTTGGGCACAGGCCCCTGGAAAGAAATGCTCGGGGATGGTCAGAAAATGCTGTAAAGCATCTGTCCTTGCAGGCACTGTCCTCTGGGTTGCTGCTGCTCTGGTTAAATCCCACTTCCTTGAAGTACATGAATCCTGTTTTCATTTCAATGGTAAAAAGTGGCAGTAATACAAATGTGCAGCACTGAAGCTCACAGCAGCTCTGGATGTATAACCAGGTGCCATGTTGTAGGTATAATGATGAATTTTAAAAAGGAATGTAAGCAACCAAATACTGCAGGAATTTCTGTAGGGATTTGAAAGATTTCTGGAGTAAGCTGAGTTCAGTTTTGCAGATGATAAGTGCGAGGAGATGCCTGGGACAGAGCAGGAATAGCTGATTTAAGGAGTATAAGGAAGCCTGATGCTATGGGCAGAGGACACGTGGGCTCCAGGATCTCATTTGCTAGTGAGGAGCCAGTGTTGAGGAGGAACAGGAACAGAGAGCTTGGCATCCCTTCTCTTACCTGGTGGAAGGGAGAAGCAGAGGGGAGAGGGGCAAGTTGTTCTGCCTCAGCACCCCAATGAAAATACCTGTTGAGCTCTTGGGATGGATGCACACACAGCACAGGAACCTTTGCTGAGGCTGAAGAAGAAATGAGCACAGCGTGTGCGGCATAATGAGAGCTAGGGTCAGTCACAGGCAATCAGTGAGGGTGAAGCCCAGGCTGGCCAGCCCTGCTGCAGGCAGGACATGAGGCTGAGCTGTGGGCCAGGGAGATGGGCAGTGAGGCAGCAGGTCTGGGAAAGATCAGGAAAAGACGTGGTGGTGAGAAGGGGACTGCAATTTTTGCTCCATCCAAACTGCTCACCAGCTGACAGCTGGACATCCAGGTAGGGATTAGGGAGACAGGCTGAGCCTCTCACTGGGACTTACTGAGACAGGTCGGTATTGGAGAGGCAGATCTGAGTTGTCAGCATGGAAATGGCAGCTAAATTTGTGCTGGCAGCAGAGGGGAGACCAAGCACCAATCTATGCACCTATCTATGCGGTCCTACAGGAAGGAGAGTGAGGAATTTTTATGGTGGTTAAATTAAACAGAAAAAAATCCAAGAGGCTGACCCAGTTGGAGGTGGGGAGTATTTTCCATTTCACAAAAATCTGCAGGATTGAAAATATTAATTTTGCAGTTTTGCATGCTTCAGATAACCAACAGCTTCACACAATAGAAGGACACACAATCCGAAAGGAGTGTGCTAACCTGAAAATACACCCTGCCATCAAAGAGCCCTTTTCTGTCATCAGCAAAAACAATATGGCACTGATAGAAGGGCTGTGGACAGAACTTCAAAACAGAGCTGCAGAACAAATGTTTTCAGCTGATTTGTTGACACCAGCTTCTGTGATTGTTTATCTTCAGCTCACTCATGCCAGGGTGCCTGCAGCAATCTTGGCGGGCTGTTTATGCCCTGTGGAGCTTTTCTTTTCATATAGTGGGATCTGGAAAAGTAGAGGAGGAAAATAGTGCGGTTGGTGAAACTCCCAAGCATTGCCCTACTGCAAGTACTGCAGACAAATATCAAAGCCCATGGATGCATTAACAGGGAAGCAAAGATCACAGACCAAGATCTGAGATCTGCCAGACCAAACAGCAGCTGCATGAAGCAGGCAGGCTGCTCCTCTCAAAGCTGTAAGGTAAAAACGAGAGAAATGCCCCTGCAGTGACAGGAGGTTTGTTTATTTGTCACCATTCTGTCGTGACACGAGGAGGCTTTTAGCAGTGGCGTGTTGTGCTTGCAGCCCTTCAAACTCTCATGCCTTGTCTTGCCTTGGGTTCTCTCTCCCCACACCCCAAGATCCCTGTTGTGTTTGGCAGCTGGAATGATGGTGGGGAGCTGGAGCGTGCCGGACTTCTGTGTGGAGTGTCTGGTGCTAAACCCTGTGCTTCACTGCCACAGCAGCTGCCAGGCCGCTGAAATCCACAGTGGAGAGGGAGGGCTCCAGTGTCCCTGCAAAGTCCTGCCAGCATTCCTAGATAAACAGGGCAAATGGGAAGCCAGGCACCCTGGGCCGGCAGGGCTGTGGCAGGATTGCTGGCTGAGCTGTAACTTCCAGATTCTGGAGTCCCCAAATCTGATGTGTGGGAAACGCCATCAAAGGTGGGACAACAGAGACCAAGACTAGCCAGAGGCTGCAAGTGAGCTGTAGGCCAAATCTTGTGTTTTTACAGCATCGTTATCTTCTCAAAGCTGTTTCTTAGAGGAAGGAATTCACAGAAACCCAGAGGTTTGCATCCAAACCAGCCTGTCCCAGGAAATCAACAGGAAATAACAGATTTGTTTAGCACTTTTCCTTCTGACCCTATCTTTCTGTGCTGACACAATTGCCTGGAAGGGCTGCAGGGTGCTTAGGTCTCCCTTGCGACAAAACCCAGCACAGTTGCCATATAATTAAACAGAAGTGCAGCAAGAATGTCGCCAAATTACCTTGTGATCATTTTAGTTTACAGGGGAAGGAGAGGAGAAAAACCTGTGTAAAGCAGCCACTTGAGCAGTGGTGAGAACTGCGGGTACGTGCAGAAAAGGAATGAAACTTTCATTATTAACCTAATGGCTGCATGGCTGGAAGATTGCAGGGTTTTTTCTATCACAATGCCAACTGCTGTCTTTATTTACAGTATCTTAATTTTTTTATACCTCTTGTTATGTTCTCTTTTGTAAAGGCACATATGAGGCTCCAAGCAGCATTAGCTCAGGGACTGCTTTTTGTATTTCCCATATTCAGTTGCAGACTGCTATGGAAACAATACCTGGTCCAATTGGAAGACCTTTATATTTTTATTTTTTTAATAATTTTCTCCTGGGTCCTCAGTTATTTTTATTTTTAAATATTTTGAAGTGTAAGAGAAATTTTTAAGGAAGGTAGCAGCAACTGACTTATGGAATGTAGTTTTAATTAAATTCAGACACAATACCTTCTTCAGTACTAAAAAATGATATTATTAAAGTAATAAAAGTGAAAAAATTTATTGATGACAAAATAGAGGTAAGAGTGAGCAGGAAGATAGGTAATGAAAGGCAAGTAAAGGTTTGGCAGCCCTCTACAGGGCAGAGTGGAGCTGGCAAAAGTCCAGCTAGAATACGTTCCCTAATTAACCTTAATTCTCCAGTTTTAAATTCAGACTGGATGGCAACATGACATTTCTCTGTCATGTGTGCTCCTCTTGCCGAAAGAATTTCGAGCAGGGATTTTGCACGGCATGGCAAGCGTGCAAATAAATTAAAAATAAATAAATAAATAAACCAAACTGCCACAAACCACTTCGGTTTTCAAGACTACAGGCTATGCTTTTAATGCCCCTGTCGGAGCTCGGCGCTCAACTGCGGGAAGTTCATTAACGCGCTCATTAGCGCTATCTGATTCACTGCCGCAGCCTCTCCCGGGGAGCAGCTGCGGCAGCGGAGCAGCCGCGGCTCAGGCAGATGTTAATAACACTAATGTCGGAGCATTTGGTGCTGCTCAAGGAGGGAGACACTAAAATATCTGCGCCGTCTCTTGCTACACTTAGAAAGGAAAAAAAAAAATTAAAAATACCAGTGCAACATAAAATAAAGCTATCAGCTCGGAATGTTTCTAGTCAGTATTTGTAGATTAGTGCAGTAAGTTGGAAAATCAAACACTGCTATGCACACATGAAGAGCCATTCAATGAATTATTCAGGAAGATCTATTGTAAAGTGCTCCGCTGACAAGGAAAGCAAAGTAATGTTTCAGCGGGTTGAACTGAGTTTGCCCCCTGACCTGCCAGCTCTGCACCATCGGCAGCCCCGGCTGGTGTGAGCTCCGTTTTCCGTGCGCTCTCTGCGCACGCCGGTGGTGGCACAAAGGAGGAGCAGCTGCACCTTGGGGCTGGGCTGGAAATCCTGTGAAGAGTCAGACAAATCGGCAACTTCTCCAACAGCCAGGGGGTGGATGAGCTCCGCTCCAAAACACACCGGAGTGGCTCCGCAGGTGTCGATGTGGAAGGCATTTCGTGCATTTGCTGCACTGAAAGAAATGACCAAAGTCAGCAGGAAAAGCAGCACATATTTCAGCAGTGCTGGAGGCTTTCCAGGTTTGTGGATGTGTGTTGGCCCATTTGAATCCAGCTTGCTGTGAGTTTCCTCTTTTCCACCATGAAAGGGGAAACTGAGACCTGAGGTGATAGGGTTTTTTAAAATTTTCACCTGTTTGGCTGCTTTGCTTGTGTCCTTTCTTAGAAAGGTTAGGAGGTCCACGTGTGGGTGACTGGCTGGTGCCTGGTGCCAGAGGAGTTTCTCTGCTCCTGTTTTGCACTCACTAAAATCACACCCATGTGGCATTAGTAAATTGTGCCTTTGGACACCACGGGGTCGCTCAGCCCTCAGTAAATGCTTATGAAGGGGACAGGACAAACCACACTGAGTAGTTTAAAAAGGAACGTTGACATTTAATAAAAAGGTTTTGAATATGGTACCTTGTAAATGTAACTAAATTCTGTTGTGAAAGGTGGTCTCAGTGCCTCTGGACACTCATCATACTCAGATACTGTGTAATGGGCACCTCTCCAGTCATAAATAAGTGATTTTTAAATTTTGCATCAACTGCTTAAAACTAAAATAGGTTTTTGGTCTCTTTGCCTGATTGCAGTATTACCACCTGGCTCCTCTTATTCACATGGGATAAATCTTCACTTCTGGCCTTCAGTGTATGGTTGAACTTGTGAATTTCTCATGCTATTTACTGTGGGGTTGTTTTCCTGCTCATGGACTCTGTTAAATACTGATACATTTCCAATTATTTTTTTAATCTGATAAAGTTTTCAGCTAATTTTATTTGAGCTAATAAGCAATTCACCCCTCAAAAACGTGTTTTCAGATCTTTTATCTGGAATGCCAATCTCCATTGCAAATACAGCTTTCTGCTCACCCGCTGGGGCTTTGCACACCAAGATGATGTACAGCACAGCTGAGTGACTCTGGGATTGCAGACTTGAAAAGTGTTTGGTCCAGCACTGGGCAATGTTTTTCCCCTCCGTATCTTTCTATTTCACATTTGAATGTATCACGTTCTGTGTTGATATCACAGTGTTCCTTTGTACCCACAGTCTTTTATTGCTGTAACTGGAAGATGCCCTTGAGGTTGTGGTGACAAAAGACAAGGTTCTCTGCAGTAGGTGAGGAGGACTGGAGGGAGAGGGCTGTGGAAAGCCTCAGCTGCTTCCTTGAATAAATGAGTGAGACTCCTGTCTGAGCACCACTTTACTTACAACCTGTCAGGAGAGGGCCTGGCCAGAGGGAACCCTAACTGAGCCAACAGCAAATTCCCCAGTGACATAGACGTGCTTTTACTGGCGCTGGGTGAATGAGTTTGTTTAATGAAAATCACGTGGGCTTTCCTACTTAGTTAACAAAGCAAAGTGCTCCCAGTTCCCTCGTCAGTCTCGCATGGACAACTCACCTCGTGCCACAGCTGCAAGCCCAGTTTGTGTGCACCACATGGCTGGGATCTGTCTCTTACAAAGAAGTGATATCTTAAATTTTGTTTTCTGTGCTCTGTAACTGCCAGGTCTAAACAAGGGCCAGGACCCTTTCCTGTGCCCCTGGAGCATTGGGAATATTCACCCTTTGTGTGCTGACCTTTGCTCTTGAGGGTTGGGGTGGCAAAGAGGGGCTGGGCTGGGTGCCCTGCCCCACCATATACACACAGCTCTGCCAAAACCACCGTAGTGACAGTGGCACGTCAGGAATTTCCTGCTGCTTCTGGCCAGTCCGGGGACCCTGCATCCAAAGCATCATCGTGGAGCCGATTTTTACTGTGGAACCAAATCCCTTGGAAACTACTTTCTAATGGAAATGATAATGAAACTTTAATTATAACTGTGCCGCTTGGTTCCCTGAGCGTACACATCCCATTAGATGGTTTCTGCTGAGATAGTGACATCTTTCAAGTTAATTTCTGAGCATATTAAAAAAAAAAAAAAAAAAAAAAAGTGCTATTACCTGTGACATTACAACTGTTGGTATTTTTTCTGGCTTCATCGAAATTTCATTGGCATTAATCAGAGATGTGACCAGAGAACAATACAGTTATTTGGGTTATAGAATTGAACTGAAATATTTGCATGAACCAGAAATGGGTTTTTTTTTATGAAGTTATATATGTTTAAATTGTAAGGAATTTTTCAGTACAGCAGAAGGGCTTGTACAGGTTGTTGTTTGGGCAGCATGCAATCCAGGCTTTATTCAGGTGATTAAGTATATTGTTCCCATGTGACTAGTAAAGGAAAAAAACAGTGCAGTCTTTCCTCACTTGTATCTGTATCATCATCTTAAGCAATAATTTTGCAAAAAAAAAGGCATTTAACATATTTTTAACAGATGAACTCTTCCATTAGCTTCAGTTGCAGGCTCTGTGGGTAAAAAAAAAAAAGATTGCAACCCAGAAACTGCAGCTGGAACTAGGTTACATTGACCTGTTTATGAATGAGATTATTTGCAGGGTGACTACAACCCCCAGATCCTTTCTGCATGAGAAACTGAGCAGTTTAATGGTTTGTGGGCTGAATGCAGATGATTGTGGGACAAATAAAGCAGGATAATTCCAGGAGCTTGTGCTGGGCTAGGGTGTCCACTTGTGACACTTCTGCTCGGTGGTTGGGATATTGCAGGGCTGCGAGCTTGGAGGCGAGAGCTGGCAGAGAGACAAACAGGGAGGGATTCTGCTCTTCTGCCTCAGCACTTTGGGGTGTAAGCAGCTCTCAGACAGACACCTCTGTGCTCTGGTGCTGGGATGCAAACAGGCTGGGCAGCCCAAGGCGCTGCCTGCTCCCAGCATGTCTGTCCAGGGAAGTCTGCGCTTTAGAACCCTAGTCTTTGCCCTCTTCTAGGTGGACTTGAAAAAGAATAATGATATGAATAATGATAAAGGCTTTCTGGTGCTACTAGCTAAGAGGGACGGGAGAGGCCTCTGCAGCATTACAACACCGGAAAGTTAGAGACTTTTCACTGTTGATTTTTGAAAAGGGGAAGAAAAAAGGCACTCCAGTGCAAGAGAGTGTAAGAAAGGACGATGTTCTTAGTTTAAAATAGCCCCAGAAAGCAATTACTCTTCTTGAGGGAAGTGCAGGATTCCTGAGTACTTCTGAAGCCTGTCCTGCAGGTACAAATGTGCCTTTTAAAGTTTAACCTGCTCTGTGAAGCCTGCTGGGAACCCCGTTTTCTCTCCTTGGCTTTGTTGCTGTATCTCCAGCTTGTCTGTGTGAGCGATGCCAGATTGCAGTGAAGAAAAGTTGACATTACAACTCAGAATAAAGCCTTCTTGCCTGTGCAATGCCAGGGGCTCACTTTTTAGAGATAAGGTTGGCACCTTTGGCTCCAGCACTGCCCCTGAGTTAATGATTATAATATCCCAGATGCAGAACCAGGGGGATGAACATGGTGCCAGTAGGAGAAGATACTGGAAGGATGTGCTGCCTTTGACATGACATGAGCTGTGAGCTGAGGGCCAGATCTGTTATTTAGTGCCCACAGCAAGCTCAGGGTTACTTTGAGCACTGTCCCTTTGCTTTCATTGCAGGTTTTTATTCCAGCCATTAATTTACATAAGATGCTGAGATCGGGAGAAATAAGGGAATGTAATTCAGCCCAAATACATTGCTTTGGGGTCAGGCTTTTGTTCCTTGCAGCTAAGCAGAGTGACAGAGGACTGAACACATGAGCTGTGGGATAAAGCAGATGCAGTATTTCCAGGTGTGTATTTCCTGTTCAGTGTGTACCAGACCCAGCACATGTACAGTCCAATCCTTGCGTATTTAAAAAATAAAGAAAAACATTTTAAAATTAAAGAATTAAAGAAAGAAAGAAAAAAAGAGAGAAAGGGGAAAAAAAGTCTGTGAATAATGCTTACGAGAACATTTTAACATCTGGAATAGCCAACATGTGTAGATCATATTCATCAGCTTCCTAATCAGCAATTTCCTTAATGAGCTAATTGGTGGCAACACGAAGTGGCTGCATGAATTTGGTGCAGCAGGCTGCTGCACAGTGGCAGCCTGAGCATCATGGCTGTAACTGCTAAAATCATCCCACTGCACAGCAGCCCGTTCTCTCGTGGTCTCAGAGCCCCTGCTCTGCTCCCTGTCTGTCATCCTGGGCTCCCGCAGCTCCGTGAGAGCTTTTCTCTCCTGAAGAGCACTCAGGGCACCACTGTGGCCTCGCTCCTTGCTGCCCCAGCCCAGAAACAGGCAGCTGTCTCCTCTCAGTGCCTCTCATCTGCACAGGCAGGATAAAAGTCAGCGTGCTGTCTTTTTAGACAGAAAAAAATATCTCTGTGCCTGACAGTCCATGCACAATGGATTTTATGTCTGCACCATCTCAGGAGTGTGGGGTTTTGTCATCTCTGTTGCTCCTCTGTGCAGAGGGAGATGGTGGGAAGAGGGATTTGGGGAGAAGGGGCAGCTGCAGGCTTGCACTGGGGGAGCAGGAAAGGGTGGGGAGGTGCAAAGCAGATTGGCACACACCAGGTTCCTTCTGGCATCGCTTGTGCAGAGCCAAACCAGGAGAGGAAAAATGTCTAAACAACACCAGGCGGGCCCAGAAAGGAGAGACATTCAATCAGAGAGGGATTCAGAAGAGAGACACGTGCATTCCTCCTGCCTGCTTAGTAGGGACTGTCCCATGCACCTAGAGCAGCATGCAGGGCCAGATGGGGATGGGCCAGAAGTCGGAGCACTCCCAGGATGATTGGTGGTTGGCTCTAAGGGCTCTCAGGGCCCTTGTCACCTTGCAGGGATGGCCCTTCACCCATGGGGGGGTGACAGGGTGCAGGGGGATGTCCCTGTGCAATGCAGTCCCTGGCACGGAGCTCCATCACCACACAGGCTTCCCTCTGGGAACACAGACTGATCCTGAATGAAAGCACTTTGTTATTTTATATGTATTGGAGGACTTATCATTTAATAATTTTGTCCTTAACATGGTGCTCTTCATCTCTATTCATGATCTCTGGATTTCAAATGAACATGCCCTGTGGAGTACGAATTTACATGGAAATTCTTACAAAGCTGGGGGGAAGTGCACTTTGTGTCTGCAGTTTGAATTTCTAGACCAGAAACTTCCTTCAAGTATCAATCTGTACAATTCTAGTAAAAATAATACTACCATGACAGAATTTTCTTTTAAATTAAATTCTAAGGCCCAAGCTTTAGGATGGAGTCAGCCCAAGATCTTTAAGGTCTCAATACCTGATATAGTGAGCCTAAATCCACATTTTCACTTTTACCCCACATGCCCTGTCCTGCCCCACACAGAGGCACCAGCATTAAAAATGCCTTGGAACCAGCAGCGTTCCTCCTCTGCAGGGAACAGCCTGGAATACAGAAAATCTCTGCAAAACAAAGTGCACATTTTATTATATAACCTCTAAATTGCAATTTGGAAAACAAACAGCTGCTTTTCTGGCTCCCTAAAGCCACTGTGAAAAGAGATATACTTTGTCTTACCAAGACATCTACTGTTATCTGCAGTGTTCATGTTTTCAATTGCAATGATAGTATGGGATTAACGGAGAAGAGTTCCAGCCTATAGGTTAGGGAGTAAGCAGGGCAGAGCCACCCAGTTTTCCAGGGAGGCTCCACAGAGCCTGCAGGAGCCTGATTTTAGAAGTACTGTGAAAGTGAAACCTGATGAACTGGAAGGACAACCAGATTACAGCGCAGGCAGGACCAAGATTTTGAATTAGAAGTGTGTATTGGTGCACAAACAGATAAAATAACCAAAGCCTCTTCATTCCAGGGCTTGCAGAGGAATAATATCTTTCTAAGGTATGCTTTTATAAGCATTAAACAGTTTTTGGCACTTGTAATAATCACAAGGTCCAAAAATAAGAAGGTAGAAAATTGCCTTTTTCTGGGAAAGAGCACTGTTAATATTGAAATCATTAAAGAAGCCAAACTGTGTGAAGGGCATCTTTATTCCCCTTTGGCACATCATGACTTCACTTCGATCAATGCAAGCTACATCTCCACTGTTTTCTTTGTCTAAACCAGCTTTGATCAACTCAATTGCACAAATTTCTCCAAGCTTCTTCAGTAGTAAGGGTGTGTGCACTAGGCTGGTCACTGGCGACCCCTCGTTATCCACACGACCTTTATGATGAAGAAATAAGATTTAGAAATGAGATTTTTAGACAAAGAAATAGCATTCAGATCTCAGTGATCAGCAAAAGGACGTGGTTCCGAATTGCTGCCTGTCTCTGGAGCCGCTGGGTTTATTCCAGACAGCAGCACAGGGTGCTTGCTCCTTCACGTAGCCACTGGCAAAATTTGGGAATTTCATCCCTTTTGGAGAGGAGATCCATGAAGAAAGGACTGACAGAAGTTGTTTTTGTGATTGTGGGCTGAGCAGGCTGGGTCCAGCCAGGCTGGAGGGGAGGTGCCAGGGGCTGCTGTTTGTTGGGAGGTCCCTGCAGCACCAGGAAAGGGAGATGGCTCAGCAACGGGGCAAGAGGGGGATTCCACAGGCACAAAACCCCACCTGCTCTCAAGCAGGGAGTAGAGAGGAGGTCCAGCTTGGTTTAATTTCCTCCTTGAACTGCTGGCTCTTCATTTCCCTCCTTAATTCCTCTCCCCAGTGGGAGCAGTGTCCCTCCTGTCCGGGGGGCCGCGCCTTTCCCTCCCACCTGCCCGGGGCAGAGCAGAGGGGAAGCAGGGAAGGACACAGGAGAGACTTGGAAACGCTCTGGCACTCACATCGAGGGTGTTAAACAAAACCTCTGCTCTAGGCTGGCTAATGTTTCAAAGGAAAACATTTCAAACGCTGGGAGAGATGGTGCAGTTAGCCGGTGATGCAATTACATGGCTGTAAGCTGTAGAAACTCTTTCAATGTGGCACATATTAAACCTTTCAGAGGTAGTGCTTTGATTTTTAATTTTACGCTGTTGGCAGGCAATCAGGGTCTTTAATAGTATGGGGGCCAGAGGGAAAATGTTTCAAAACAGCAAGGATCTTATCATAGTGTGCAATTAATGAATAATTATTAAAAACCAGAAATAGCTGGAAGAGCAGGCAAGAGCTGGCAATGCAATTCTCTGGTTTCAGGCCTATAATGAAATCTCAAGAGAGGGAAGTATGATATGCAGCTTTTGTGCAATTAAAGCTGGGATTTTTTTCCCCCTGGTTGAAAGATCAGTGATCTTGAAAAATATACCTGTCACTTGGGTTTGTTTTCCAGTCTTTTAATTGCCGTGGTGAAGCATTAACATATAACAAATATGGATACATTCTCGTGCAAACTATGGATTGTTGGGGTTCTTTCTTTTAAGCAGTAAGATTTCGATTATTTGTGAAAAAGAATAAGTTTTCATATATTTTCAGCGTAGTCTGAATGTGTTAATCATGGGAAAGGGCTGAAGTAATGCTCTGCCATTGCTCTGGCTGGTAAATTTGTCCAGGAAGATAGCAGAGAAGAAAAGAAAAGATTCCATGTGGACAACCACATCTGTTTGGGGCTCTGCCACAGGACAGTGCTTTCTCTGTGATGCTGAGGAAAATTCTTAACACCTGTAGTATCTCCCTGTTTCAAATCCATTTAAAAAAGAGCAACCAAAAGGTGCAGCTATCACTTTGTGTTACCACTGGCCTTGTTTTTCTAATCAAAAGCGAGTTCAGAGTTTGCATTTTCACTTGAGGACTACAGGACCTTCCTGCTTGGAAATGGGAATGACTGCTTTGCTTTTAAAGCCGCATAACAAATCTAATGGTTAAATGTGCAAGACTCATGTTTTGCCGCTGGAATCCATTAGCCTGTGGCACAGCAAGAGGGCTGTGCCATGCAGGCTCCAAGATGCATTTGCTTGAGGAGCCTCTTCTTTTGAGTACTGAACTGCATTTGCTCACTGCTGTTTCATTATACATGAATTAAACACAGAAAAAGCTATTTACAGCTATCAGGCATTTCTATGTGCAATGCTGAGAGGGGCTTGTCCATGAGCTGTGAGCTAGAGCAGCTTGAATCCTGTCTCTGTCTGTGTGTGCGAGTGTGTGAGTGTTTCCTGGCTGCTCTCATCCTGTGTTCCTGTCCCTGGTGTCACTCGGTGGGCTCGGCACCCTGCAGGAGTGTAAGATGTGGCTCCCTCCTGTGCAGTGCTTGTGCTCTGGTGCCTGACTGCTATTGACAAAAACAGACTGTGGACGACTCCAAGCCGTGCTGAAAGGGGAAAAAGCTCCCTTCATTCCTTGGAAGGCTTTCTGGCTTGAGCACACTTTTGCATATTTATTTAGACACTTTGATTGCCACAGAGCATGGCAGCTCTGAAGAACTTCACGAGCTAGGAAGTGCTTCTTGAGAAACAATTAGATTTCCCAGACACATTGCACTGGAAACCAATGGCACTCTGTCAGGGGGGACGCCAAGTTGGCTGGTGGAGGCAAGCGAAACCTGGCACAAACGAGAGGTGGCATTTCCTTAAAACTGTTTCTACGAGACAGAAGTCGATCGTCAGCGCTGAGCCTGGTTTCTTTGTGCTGGTGTTTTGTTTTCTGGCCTCGGGGTTTTATTGTGCTTTGGTTTTCTCCCGACTCCGAAGCCCCCTCGTTTCTCCAGGATGTTGTTAAAATGGTGTAAGTGTGTGAGAGAGACCCCCCTGTCTGACTGGGGGACAGGAACTTCCCAGGAGGTGTGGGAGAGGGGATCCTTGCTGAGCTTTGCCAGCCAGCGGTGCAGGAAGCTGCTCCTCGGAATGGACAGACATTAGAAAATGGTTCTTTTTGGGGCAGAGGTTCCGCAGTCCCTGTCCGTATTCGCAGGCAGGGTGTGTGGGTGCAGCAGGGGTCCAGGCAGTGCTGGGTGCCCGTGAGGGCTGAGGCACCAAACGGGAGCCGCTTGTGCTCCTGTCCCCACATCACACTGCTTTTGGGAACTGGCCCCGCAGTGCCAGCAGCTCCTCCTCATCCCGGGGAAATGCTCCCAGTCCTTTTGTTCCTGAAACACCTCCTGAAGGCAGCAGCTTTGTTTGTTCCTTTTTGGAGTTTGTTACGGAGTTGTACCACCTTCAGCTCCTGTCACTAATGGATAATCTTGCCGGATCTGCTGTAATGCAGTGCCAGCTCAGCAAGCTCCAAGGAGCTCTTGGGTAAAGTGCTCTCCATTCTGAGACCATTGTTGGCAGCTTATCACTTGATTTATCTCCTATTTCCAGGTGTGGAACTAAAGGTAAACTGTCATTGTAAATCACTAATTCAAGCAGAGTGAGTGAGCAGCACACAGTTTGCATATTTCAATACCATTTAATTAGAAAAAAAAAATAAAAATCCCTTGTTCTGTACAAATGTACAATGCAAATCCTTTCTCCTAGTGCTTCAGATGTGTAAAATGTTCTTTTGAGTCCCACATGTCTAACGCTGCTGCTCATCTTGTTACAACAGACTTTTAATTTTGTCCCTGGGACCAGATTGGAAAGGAGATTTTATAAAGCCCAAACTCGTATGTGTCTCAGTCTGGGAAAGAATTCCTGCCTATTTGCTGGCACATACACCAGCACTGACACCTCTTAACCCACCTTTGAGCCTGCTGACCGTACTTATTTATTTTTTGATTTAAAAAGGCCTTTTGTCCTCAGTAATTGTGTAACTGCCCTTTTATGTCCCAGTAGTCCAAGATGAGGTTGAGCTGTGTGTCTTCCCTAAAGGTGATCTCATTTGACTCTTGTTCAGAACCCGATTTCAACTGCAAATTGTTCTTTTGCATGACTAGACCTTCTCCTCTAGCCACCCCTGATTTCCTTAAGCCATCTCCATGGAAAACAGGCTCATTTACTGGATCAGTGGGAATAACATTTTCTTGTGGCATGCTGCTTTGAAAAAATAAGAGATTCTTGATGCAATCACTGCCTTCAACCCTCCTCTCTTAGCACCCCCTCTCCCCTTCTTCCATTACCCTTTACGCTCCTGCTGCACTGCTGGAGCTTTGCATCGTGTCCCTCCCTCTGCTCTTCATCTTGCCAGTCTAAATAGCTCCAGCAACCTCATAATTTTGATCTGCAATCATTTTGCCCCAGTAGCTCATGGCAGTTCACAAACCAAACACCCCGTTTCTTTTCAGCCAGGGCTGGTGCCTGGTGTGCTGATCTCAAAGTAACTCTGGAGCCGAGGGGTTTGTGAGGATCCAGGTGCACCAAAAGGCAGATTAAAAATTAAAGCTGGAAGACAGAACATCCCTCTTAAGACACCATCCAGTGTTTTTTATTTTGGCACTAGCCAGTTGCTATTTAAACACAAAGTTATAAAACCACCATCCCGTTACAAAAAGAAATATCCGTTAGAAAAACAAACCAACCAAAAAACAAAGAATAATACCATATTTTGATTTATTGGTGTGATATTTTTTCAAAACATGATTTCTAGCAGGTCTTTCTAGTGTGGATAAAAAAAAGAAACCTGCATTGTACACAGGATTTTCTCGTTCAGATCAATTTGCTAAATTTTCATTTCGTTTCAAAGTGGTTCATTTTGTTGAGGCTTCATTTTGTTCAGACTAGCAACTCAAGAGGTTTCCTGTAGCTTAGAGAGATTGCTTTTGAATTGGTGCATTATTCAGCCATGAATTGTTTCTTTAGTATATGAGCAGCTGAATGGGGCTTTTATTACAAATATGAATTTCACTGCAGAACAACTACTATTCTTGCGAAATAAAGAATGTAAAATTAAGCACAGGTCTTCATACTATGCTGAGATGCTTTTCCACACTGTGTCCATTGGGTGTTTTTTAAAGTACTTAGCAGAAAACTCCTATAGGGCATGGTACTATGATTGACTGCAAACAAAATTTAAAAAATAATACAGTTTGATGTAGAAATGTGAATACAGGAATAAGAATTGACACGTTTTCCTATTATCTGGAGATGCAAGTAAGTACATTTTGGTATTTGTGATCAGCTACTAATTGAACAGATTTTCAGCTGCATTCAGCACCTGATCCTGTTGCAAAGTTCCGAGTGAGTGTAGCAGGATTCCTGCAATCACTGAGGTAATGAGGTGGCTCAAGGTAGCAGAGCAAGTGCAATCCCAGTGTTATGCACCAGTCTTTTAAAATATGGCTTTCCTCCGTGTTGTTTCTTGTTGTTTACCAGCGTACATGATTGCTTTTACCTACCTGGAATTAGTTTCCATCTCTGCAGGATTTTTTCGTCCAGTAAATTAACTTGGGTATATGGAAAGCAGTAGGAAAGAAGTGCCTGGGTTTTGAAGACGCTGCCTCTGGATTTAGGGAAATGCTGTAGATAGAATATTCTTGTAGCAAATCAAGTGATGTTATTAACTTGGTGCTGGGGGTAAATTGGAGGCTCTTGTGTGTTCCAGCTCCTTGGTAAGGAGGAGCCCATCAGTGCCCCAAAGCAGATCTCCTGCCCTGTTTGGCTCTAACAGGCTTTAAAGGTGCAGCCACCAAAAGAGTTTTCCCTGATTTCAGAGGTGGGAGGCAGGGATCCTGCCACCCCCCTCACAGCTGCCCAGGGATCAAGGGAGCACCGCGTTCTGGCTCTTGGCTCTCTGACTTTGAGGAGAGAAGAGTCCGTTTTTGCTCTGATATGGTAGGAAAGAGCTGCTCGTCCTTTGCTCTGTGACTTACTGGTTGAAGAAGTTTCTTGCCATATGGGAAGATGACTTACACTTTTTGGGTTAAGCTCTTGAATATTTTGAGAAAAATTAGCTCTATTACCTCTTGGGAGTAAGGGTTTCACTCATTAATAGGTAGCAACCTCACAAAGTTCAAAAGAAGGTATTTGAAAATCTCTTCCCAAGATGTCTTAGTTGATAGGTATGAGTAGAAAAACTTACTTCAATGGAAGAGAGCATTCTGGAAAGAGGACCAGAAATGAAAGTTCAGTGGATATAGCTGTGTTAACAGGGGCAGAACAGCTACTTAATTATGTAGCAATGTCAGAAGCAATAGGATTATCTATTTCTGTCATGGTCTGGGTCAAACTGAAGACCAACAGTTGAACTTAAAGTGCTATATAAATGCATAGGAAAGTTCCCAAATGCTTATAATCACCCTCTCTGTTGCTGTGAATTCTGATATTTAATGATCTTCTTTCTCCCTTTCACAGTCATATTTTTGTGATATGTGAAAGGGTTATTGTAGAAGTCTTTTCTCTTCACACGGCTCCTGTGTGTCCACAGTTGGAACCAGCTGCATGAGGCTGGAGGAAGAAATATATTTTTGTAATTTACAGTAGGGTAGATTTAGTCCTTGCTAAAATCCTCTCCATCCTCACTGTGTTCTAGAAAACTCCATATTTATCACTGTATTCTGGAATTTACATTAAAAATGGCATAATGGAATAAATTTCTGCATCTTGATTCTTGCTCTTTCTTTATGGAGTTTCCTTCAAAAAGCGCCATTTTGTTCCTTCTTTCTCTGGATGAGAGGGATAGAGTAAACTGTTGGGTACTTGGAGCTCAAGCTTAATTAGTTTTCTCAGGTCTGCAGTAATGTCTTATGGTTCTTAGTGTTTCTTGGAAAGGTGCTACAAGAGATAGAAAGAAATGTATGCTCCAATTCCACCTGGAATACTTTGGTTAGCTGTGGATTCACTTTGAGGAAATAAAGGCCAGCAAAATGTACCCTGTACAGCTTGGATAAAAGAAATGAACATGCAGTGTTTTTTTCCAAACTTTAAATCATTATAAGGGAGATTATTTCAAATAAATAATATGCACCAAAATGAGCTGACATCTTCTGCTCAGGCTGGGATACAAGGCCGAGGTTGCGTTTGTGGAGGAGAGGAAGAAGCACTGGCTGATGTCTGCTGTGAGCTGCCCACCTGAGACATTTTGGAGGTCCCCAGCAGCTTCTGGAAGCAAAGTGCAAATATCACAGCACAGACAGCAGGCTCTCAAAGCAAATGGTGTCTGTGTGCTGGGCGAATCCATGCCCAGGTGTTTACCTGAATGCCATTTGCAGAGCGTGTTCGCCTTCCAACCTGGTACGGGAAACTGAATTAGGCTGCTGCCAGGGCTGTGGTGAGGGGGAAGAATGCTCTTTATCTTGTATGTATGTTCCTTGGAAAGGCTTGAGAAAGGAGGTTTTGACAGGATTGCACTCGTTACAATTCTCTGGACAGCTCCAAAATGTAAATTAAAGGAGATTCAGTGTTAGCAGAGAAGAAACTTTGCTGCAATCAAAATACTACAGCTCCCTGAATAGCCTTCTTGAGGGGAAGCTGCAAACAAGCCCTGTTTGCCTGGGACATTTTTCTTAGAGTGATTTCAAAGAGCTTCGCCATTACCCAGGGGTTTGATCCAAATAATCAAAGGTTAGGCCTAATTTAGAAAATAAACCTGCCTTGTTGCTTAGCATTTACTTTGTTTCCCCCGTTGATGTGCTAGCCAGGGCACAATTCAGAGTCAGACTGGAATTCAGCCTTGGTTTGCCTGCAAGGCTGGGATTGCCACTGGAGATGGCTGAATCAGAGATTTCTCCTCTCCCCACCCTTTCCAAAAGTTTCCTGTCTGCCACCACCAAACACCTCATTCCTCACCCTCCTGCGGGTTGTGATAACCACTGTTCTCAGGGACAGAGGAAAAAGAAGTGGCCCTCAATCTGAAAGCTGAGCCCTGAGCTGTCAGGCTCATGCCAGTGGTGCCACAGCTGCTTCATGAAAACCTGCTCTTCCATTCCCTGGCTCCTGCTTCCCGTTGCAGATTTTGGTTGGTGGAATTTGGACAACTATGCATGGTTTTGATGGCAATTTGCTTTGGTTTCTCTTCTCACTTAGGCTGCTGAACATAAACTCCAATTGCATTTGTGTTTTAAAGCAGCTGGCAAGCATGATCGTGCTACCATTTGTGCATCAATAATTCCATTTTCATCTCACTTGCTAAAACAGAGCAAGTTTTATTCATTTGCAGGTTTTTTGTCCAAAAATCTGACTTGTATATTGATAATACATCTCTCATTTAGGGAGAATTTTGCTGATCCCCCCATGATCATCAGTTCCATATAACATATATTTAAAGCTTGTCTTTCTGGCAGAGCTCACAAGTATCTGATGTATCTGCAGAGCTAATAGAGCGTCGTTCTGTATTTGTATTCTGCAGTTGATTGTTCAATGATTTCTCCTGCTGAATTGCAATAGATGAGCTGTTTAATGTTGCAACGGCTCATTTTGTAATGTAAAAACAAAAAAACCTCTCAATTCCAAATTGTTTTTGCTAGTTAGAATGCAGAATTTAAATGAGATTTATATGGAAGATATATGATCTCTGTTGTTTTGCCAATGCAGAAGGAAAACAGGTCTTCACTCTTTCTAAAAGAAAATCAAAAGCAACCATGGTAAGAATTTGTTTTGCAAGGAAGAAGCATCAATAAAAACTAAACCTCTTCCCTTCTACACATTTCAGTCCATATTAGTGATTTTTAAAAATACTTTCTCAATTCAGAAATAACAATTTCCAATAAGCATGTCTTTCCAGACAGTTGGAATGTTACAATTTCTAAAAGGGACCATTTTATATTTATTTTACCCTGTTATGTCTTCCTTCTGCTGATGAGTCTATTTCCCCAAGCATTCTTGATCTTCTTTTCACCAAAGTAGCCCTGATTTTAGAGGGGCTTTTATGTTTAACTGGTGAACTATGCTTGTGAATGCCAATGAATGGCTCAAAATGCTGGAGTTTGTCTTTTATTGACAAACTGCATGAGATGGGCAACTGGATGAACAGTCAGCCCTCACTTCAAATGCCGAGTGGGTATTTATTGAATGTTCATGACTGTTTACCCACCTCTGTGAGGGAAGGCGCCCAAGAGGACAAGGGAGCATGGGAAATTCTGATGGCTTTTATGTTTGGGGGCAGCCTTGGCTCTGTCCAGAGAGTTGGGGTGCCTGGCAAAGTGCTGTGGTGTGTTGGTGAGTGACCCGAAAAGTGAACCGGCACTTGAGGCTCCCCCCATGTCACAGGGCTGCAGCCTCAGCGCTGAATTATCCAGTTACAGTACCATATATTAAAGCATCATCTCTGTGCACGGTTGTGCACATTTAGGACTGAATTACAGCTGCTGAGGAGTGCTAAGATGGACTTTGATATTGTCAGATTGACGCTGAAGAACAAGATAAACCTCCAGCGCCGGGTCCGTCCTGGAGCCACTGGCATTGGCTCCACTGGACATGGGGGAAGCTTCTGGCAGCTTCTCACAGTAGCCACCTCTGCAGCCACCCTTGACATGCAAACCCAACACAGAGTATTAAAACTGACATGATTCCTTCTGGTACTCTATGAGAACGTCTGGATCTTAAAAGCATATCACGACTTTAATCGCTATTTCGCAAAACGTCTGCTGGCGTTCAGTAACAATACTCCTGTCATGGAACCTTTTTGAGTGCTTTTAGGTTTTTTTCTAGTGTTTGTACTGCAAAATGACAGTATTTAGAAATATTTGAGAAGCAAAACTTGACCCTGCTAGGAACTGAAGATAATTGTCAGACATTTTAAATTGCTAAGAAGTAAAACTGTTAACACTTATGTCCTCACTAATTATGTTCTGCATATCTGTGTTCCCCTGGCAACTTCTGGTGCCTCTGGTTCCACTCTGACTAAGGGCTGTGGGCTATTAGATGATGGTGCAAAGTGAAAATAGCTTATTCTTCTGAAGAGCAATGCTTGTGATTGCTTGTGGAGAAGTGTGTGATGGAATCCCCTTAAGTTGATATGTTTCAGTGCTGCAGAAAACATTTTACTGTAGTGCCCTGCAAATCCCAGATGAGTGGATCAATGATACACAGACCTGAAAAATTGTTTCAGCTCCATGTAAATCTCTCATTATCTTCCTGTTTAGTGGCAATGTTCCTATTTCTCAAACCAATGTGCTGTTACCTGCAGAGAACTGAAATACAGTGGACACCGAGGTATCATCAGTCTGCTCTTCTGGGCAGGTTCCTTCAGCACTGGCTTCTATTAAAGGTCAGATTTCTGGAAACACAAAACTGGCCTCACTCTTTGTCAGTGAGTCACTGCTGGGATATTGCTGTGCTTCAGCCAGCCCAGAGCAGCTCTTTGTAGCCAGGCAAGAGAAGAAATGTGTGTGGCAGGGCAGGGAGGACCTGAATGGAGCAAACTGTTGTGCTTTCAGCCAGAGAGAGGCACTGTGGACACGCTTTTGTGTCCCTGGTTTGGCTCAGTGACACCACCCTTGGCCACAAGCTCTGAGAAGCCAGCTTGGTCTCAGTGATCTCTTGGCACCCTTAAGGGGATTTAAGGCAGGGGAGTTAGTCCAATGTAAGTGTGATGTACATTTTAGATTCTGCAGCATCTGCTGGGCCTCAGTGGTGATTTACACAGTCACCTGTGAAATGAAGTGTCAAAAGCAGCAGCAGGTGATTTTCTGATGACATGGGGCAAATAATTGTGTGAAATTCTTCTTCATACACCTGACAACTCCAGTTATCTACAGAAGCTTTAAATAAAATATAAAATAGACTCCCTATGTTGACACTGCCCCACACTTGAAGACATTGCTGTTCTGAGCAGAGAATGGCCACTTACAGGAGGAATTAGTGCATCACTTTAGCATTTGGGATTTAGTGAAGCTCTTAATGGTGGCTTCAGTTGGAAGAGACACGACTTTATGTGCAACAGAACAGCAATATATTTATTAAAATCTTGCAGGTTTGATTCATTTATTGCCCCAAGAGGCAGTTTGCTTTTTCCTCAGTGCCTTTCATTCATTGCACCAGTCCATGGGACAGCGCTGGCCTGTCACCCAAGCGTGCTCGCTAATGAGACGTGGCCTCCCTGCACAGCACCCTTGAAGCTGGGAGGAGCATAACGAGCATGACATGGACCCAAATGTCTCTGAAGGCTGTGGGACTTGCTGGTCCATCGGTTTTTTGCTGGAAGCTGCTGATGGGATGTACATGGAGCTGTTTTTTCAGCCGTTTGTCCCAGGCCATACGCTTAATCCTTCCTGCAGTATTTACAATAATAATGAGTTTGTTGCTGGCTTCTGTTCAGTTCAGATCCATTCTGAGAAGGGCTGTGGGGTGTTTGCCAGAGCCTCTCTGCGAACACTTAGAGATTGTCCTGCCTGTGCTGGTGACAAAGATGTTGTCTCACTCTCTCCTCTGCCCCTGGTTCCCCCGCAGAACCAGGAGGAGCAGGACTTTGGCCTCCATTTTGCTTTGCTGGTGGCCCCTGTGTATGTGGTCTGTAAGTGAGGCAGTGAGTTGCTGATGTGCAGCCATGAGGAAATCCCTGTTCTCTGAGGGGGCTGCACACAGCAGCCAGCCCAGATCCAGTGTCAGAGCCCACAGGGAACCTGAGGGTCTCCCTGGTGGTCAGAAAAACTGGATGGGAAATCCCTGGGAGATAGACACTGGCCATATCTTCTCATTTTTTCTCCCTGTAGTCACTGCCTGAGTAGGGCTAGTTTACTTATTGCCTTCTTCTCTCTTTCTGGGAAGGCAAATCTGTGATTCTGGAAGTTGAGGATAAAAAAAAGAGAATTGTTGAATAACTTGAGCTTATAGAAAATGCATGTAGCAATGCATGTATTGACTTGTTTAAGTGAATATCAAAATTTATTGTCCCTTGAACTAAATATTGACATGGACAAAACAATATCAATATTTATCTCTCGGGTTAATAAATTTTATATTCGCCTCAACATACACCAATATGTGCTTATTATTACTGTAATGTTTGTCCTTCAGCAGAAGAAACTTGCATGTGGTTGAGAAGGGCAAGGGAGAAGTTTTGTATTAGTATTCTTTTCCTGTTTTTAATCTTTGTCAGAAGTTTATCCTGCCCATGGAGCACAGTGCAGCCCTCATTCAAGCAAAACCCTTTCTGATGGTTGTGACATTGTGCACTGAATACAGATTGGGTGGTGGGGTTTTGGGAAGTGGGAGATTAATGGTCATGAGTAGACTTTTAAGGGCAGTGAAACCACCCCTCCTGTTTTATAGAACTGGTGGTGCTCCCTGCAGTGACTCTGCACTCAGGAGCTGCCTCACTGCCCACACCACCCAGGACACCGAGCGCAGGACGTGAGGGACGAGGCTTTGATCCGAGAGCCAGCTGTGAATCAGTGCCTAGAAAAGGATGCTGCAGGTGTTGGGCAGGGGCACACGGGCAGATCTGATAGGAACCCTGTGGCTTATCTCACACCTGTGTGATGTGTGAGGGTGTCTGTGGGTGGCTGGAGCTGGATTTAAGGGCATGCTGGTGCCATAGAGAGCCCAGCAGCCTGCTTGGGCCTTCTGCACCTGTGTGTGGGCAAAGGGAGTGCGGCCACTTCTCTGTGTCTGGAGAATAATCCCTCGAATCTGTCCCATGGCCTTTTTTCCCTTAGTCTAGATCTCACAGAGCAAGGCAGAGGTTTCCTGGAGAGACGATGACAGGCTGTACAAAAAGGATGCGAGCATGACAGCACTGAATATCACAATCCTAATTTAGGATATACAAAGGCCTTTTAGCACATGATTTGTGCTATACAGTTCCTTTTATGTGGAGATACCAGCTCTGGCATAAAAGCTGCAGTTTCCACAGAAGCCTTGAAAAGACACTGCAGCTCCTCTGTGGGTCTTGCTTTTAAATTTTCTGACCTTAAACCCAAGGGAGACGATGATGGGACTGGGAGCAGAAGTAGAAGGTGTGTTCCTCTTTCCCACTCTCCTGCACACCCTTCTGCTCATTGCTGTTGGTCAGAGATAGAGAGGGGGTCGAGTCACTTTTTGGACAGTGGCTGGCATCAAAAGCTGCAGGCTTGGGTCTGAAATTCTACCCAGCTGCTCGAGGAGCAGAGAAACTGCTCCAAACTCTTCCCTGTCCGAGGAAGAATCAGTAGGAGATCCTTGAGACTGGAGAGCATGGCAGGCAGTCCCCTCCTTGCAGTGCTCCAGCCTGCCTCAGTGTCCCACGCCAAGGCAGAGCAGCCTGCAGTGCCGAGGGGCAGCTGCCTTTGGGCATCACTCTGCCTGGTTTCTTTGCTGCACTTACAAGCCAAACTTGCAGCAATGAAAGTAACAGCTGTTTGTAAACTGGCATTTCAATGACAATTGTCAGGAGACAAGAAGCATATGGTAGCTGACTCCTCACTTGCAGGGAGATGCAGCAGCAGAGGCACGGAGCAGCTGCAGATGCTGGAAGACAGTGCTGCATTGATCTGCAGTTGGGAAGGTCATCTCAGTGATTGAAGACTGCATTTCATGCCTTGACTCTTCTTGGAAGCCAGAAAGACAATAAAGTAGTGCCTTATGTCCTTATTTCTAACAAAAAGTGAGATTTTTGTCCTGGTTAAAATAGTAAATGTAACGCAAATACAGGCCAAAACCCCACCTCTTGAAAGTAACATTCTTAATTAGTACTTAAGTCTTTGCTTCTTTTTTTTCCTTCTCCTGAGTTATTAGCGGCTGATATTGAGAGCACTGAGACCCTGGTTAGTGGGAAGGTATCTTTGCAGATGTTTTCAAAGCTGTGTGTAGCAGAATCCAGTAGGGACCAAGAGCTTTCCTCTTGATTAGCATTGCTTTATGATGGTAAACTTAATAATTAAAGGTGGCCCTTTCTTCCTCTGTTGGGACTTCTTGGTGCTTCTGAGACACTGTTTGAAGACTTTGTGACTGAGCACTAGTGTCATGTTGTGCCTTTGAGTATAGTCAGGACAAGTACACAAAAGTGAAATGAGTGCTAAAAAAGCTCTTCCTTGGAACCAGCTGCATTTCTGCCTGCACTTGACTCACAGCTCTGTAACCATATGCTTATATTCCACTGACAATTGCCATTTAAATGTCAGTTTACAAGCAGATGCTGAGAACCTGCCTTTGTGTCATTAATTAAATCCCAGAGAGGCAAAATTTGAAGTCTAACCAAGCTTTGGGCTGGCTGGAACAGAGCAGCAGCAGCAGCAGAGTCTGTCAGACCTTGACCCACCAGGATGGTCGGGGTTAAGTGCACAGGCAAAGGACTGTGTATCTGAGGTCACCAACAGCCTCAGCTAAGGGGCTGTGGCAGCCAAAAAAACCCTGTTCTTGGCACTGTCTGGTGGCAATTATGATCTTGTTGACAATTTCAGGCTTTTTGGGATGGCTGGCAGCAGTCAGGATAGAGGCAAAAACACTGCGTCATAAAAGGAGACAGATTTAAGTGCACAGGTACAGAAAAAAAAGGAGACAAAAATCTATTCAACAGAAGAACAAGGGGAAGGGTGGAGAAGGAAACTATCTCTACCAGACATCTGCACATATTTAAAATCCTTCCCAATAAAGTTCATAATGAATTTAATTCAGTCCCCTATGGCCCAGAGGAATATTCTGAGTAATAAAAAAGTATTGCTAAGGGATAGATGACTGCCGAACTCCTATTCTCTGCCAGCAATGAATATTTATACCATTGGCACTTAAATGTTAGGTTTATTTTACTACATAAATGATCCTTTGTCACATATTAAGAATTAATATTGTGAGAATGACTTTTGGGAAGTTAGAATAATGATTCTCAAATTTAAAGTGTTGTTAAATTTGTTTGTAAAGAGGCTTGGGCTGGGTTTTTTCAGATTGAAACAGTAGGAGGATGTGGTAATTCCTATTTTGGGGTAAACTGTTTTGTGGCTTGTTTAAGGTTTAGCTTTATAATGCAGTTTTAGTCAAGGATCTTTTCATGTCTTTTGTTTTGTTTTGTCTGTTGCCTGGAAATATCTGAATCAGTGTTAAATGAATTCTAAGCTCCTGCTCTTACTTAGAGGTTGAGATGTTCTCACTTACAGAAGGTAACACAAGGGCTCCTGACTTCTGCTGGTGTTTTTCTAATGCCTGTCTGATGATTACACTGCAATGATTCAAATGTGAACTGGAAATTTCAAGCACCAGTGATGGAGGCTGAAGAACCACAGTGATACTTTGTGTTTATAAACATTGCTATTCCATGGAAGATAAAGCTCTGCTCTGTCACTTCCATGCAGTGGTCAGGAAAATGGTGGGGGGAAAAGCAGAGCTACTGATCTTTCTCCCTTTAACAAGAAGGAGTGGGAGGCAAAGTTGGACATGAGCTGAAATGTGAAGGATTATTCCCATCAGGCAGCAAGCTTATGGGAAAAACACATCAGTGCTGCTGTAAGATTCAGTATAGTTTACATTTAAGCTGGTTAAGGCTGTTAAAGCACCTCTGGCACATTTCAGCACAACACAAACCCTGGATACTGTGCCCAGGTTCACACTGACAGCAGCAGAGCTGAGCACAGAGGCTTCCCGAGGTGCTCCTCTGCTGCGCTTCTGTTTACTCCGCGCTGCCATGCCAAGTGTGAAAGTTGGGAAAAATACTGTGAGTCTGTCAGCATGTTTATTTGCATGGTGCATCTCCTTTGAGTCAACAAGCTTCTTTTCCAAGTGTATAAATGAACAATTAGTCATCCCCAGAAAACAACGGTTTTGCAGACGTCCCCTCCTGCCCCAAAAAAGCCAAAGCTCCCTGCGCTGCACAAGGGCACAAGCAGCTCATTTTTCACTCGCTGTATACACTACCAAATATTTAGTTCTCCAGAATAAAAGTGTCTAAAGAATATAAGGGGGTATTTTAAGCACTTGGCAGTTTGAATTAAAAAGAAAGGTCAATGCCAAGGAATTCAGATAGAAGCAAAAAAGAAATCAGACATCTCAGAGCAATGCAGTTGGGCTTTAACACTGAATGCAAGCATTGTTTGCTCACAGTTTTTCACAGCAGCATTCGTAATTTAGGAAACTATTAATCAGCATGATGAAATATCCTGCTTCTAACCAAGAACAAAAGAACAAAAAAAATTTAATTGCACAATACAGCTTATTTTTTTCTCACTTGAAAGAGATCTTCTGGTAAAATTTTATGAGAATTCCACAGATTTGGAATTGTGAACTTTGTGTTTAAGTTGCAGCAGAGAAAAAGCCCAGGGAAGCAACAGAATCCTTCCACTGCCTTTTGTAAGGCTCATCACTAGTCACTGCTAGGGGGGCTTATTTTCTTTTGGCCCATGCCAGGACTGATACCCTGTAGTTGTTAGACTGACAGCAGGAAAAGAGCACTGAAGGCCACAAATATTTGCAGGATTAGTACAAAATTCAGATCAGCTTTTGACAGAGGTACAGCAGGTACTGACCAGCGAGGTAAGGTGGCAGGGGAAAAGAAGGGCAGCAAGCAAAGGGGCAGGGAGGGGACTGTGGGACTGAGAGCAAAGAAACAGTGGCTGAGGAGAGTTCTGATAACCAAAGAACTGAAAATGACAAAGGTTTTGGCAATGGATTTGCTGCTGGCCTGCCAACAACAGCCCTCCAGGGCTCTTAAGCCAATGCTGTAGGTCTAAGATCTGCTACTTCCCCATCCCAACAAAGTTATTGTGACAGTAAGTGATTACAGAAGCAAGGGATCCAAAGGACAGCTTTTATTTGGTAGCTCGTTCAGGGAGATAATAAATTCATTAAAGTAATTATCCCTTTTTATTTTTTTAAAGGCATTTCATACCTTTTCTTTGCTTGGGGGTACTGGTGGTGAAAACCTGGACATACCCTGATGAAGCTCTGGCAGTTTCAAAGTTGTGGAAAATCCTTCTTCTGTTTTCTGCCTCCCTTCCCTTCTGTATTCCCACCTTCCTCCTAGTGAAGTATCCCTTTCCTGGCATCACAACCCTGCTATTCCGAATGGCATTGCTACAGTGACCTGTTCAGTGGGGGCAATCTGGCTCAGCCTACAGGGGTAAGAATTAAACAGCTTCTGTGCTGCTGTTGGGAGCAGAGGTCAGGCATTGGATGAGGTTAGCCAGGGGACACAGAGTGAGACCTGCCCCACCAGGACACTCCCTGCCGCAGGGAAGCAGCCAGACTGCAGCTTCTGCTCCCTCCAAGGTTCGTGTAAGGCACGGTTCCTGCAAAGAGAGAAGCAGAGAGGGCACAGCAAACTGGGGGCTGCACTGAGAGCCAGCACTGCTCACTGGCGGGGGAGCAGCAGGAGGAGCCACTCTGTGTAGCTGGGCTGCCACAGGAGGTGTCAGGATTTCCAGCACTGGCACACAGGAGCAGCAGAGGGGAGCCAGGTGCCTTGCTCCTGCTCCATCTCCTGCCTGGGAACAGCCGCCTCCAGTCACTGACACGTTCCTGCTGGGCTGCTGCGCCCTGCAGAACACGCTCCACGCAGGCAGAATTTTCAGACATCCAACACTTCAGCCACCCCTTTTTAATGCCATTAGTGATGCAGCAACATGTATTTATATTTACATATAAATACAAAATGGTCAGATACCACATTTTAAAGCGTAATTTACAATCTGAAACTGCTTACACTTCCATGACTAGGCTTGGGTTTTTCTCATTTACATTCATCATTTAATTCCACTGGAATTTGATTTTTAAGAAAGCCCAACATATCTTAATTACCATAAAAAGATCCATACACATTTTACTTAAAAATAGCTTCTGTAAGAGGAAGTCTACCAAAAATAACACGAAATATATTATTATGCATACATTTTCTTTTTTGTAAAGTACAAACAAGAATCTGATCTCTTCTGGGTATTGCCTGATCTAATATGGCTATAGGTTCTATTTATTTTGTTTGTTTTTCAAAGTAAAGGGAAAGACGGAAGAAATGAAAGAGCATAAACCGAAATAAAACTGCATTCTTTCCAAAGACACAGATGATCAGAGAAAGAACACTTTGAAAACTAATAAATGACAACAGGTACAAAGAAACACCATCCAAGCTCTGTGCAGTGTTTTGTCTGAGCATGTGCCGCAGTGACCTTATAACAGTTATTAAAAACAACAAACAAAAAATGCTACTGGCAGAAAAAGCTGTCAAGCAAAACACTGAAAAATCGGTACCATTTCCTAGCAAGTAAGTGCAGAACTGATAGTATTTTGTGTGTCTTCCCCCACGTATGCAGACATTTCTCTTGCTCTCTCTGCCCGCAGGACTGATCATTGTGACTCTGGCGGTTTGCTGGATGCCAAACCAGGTCAGAAGGATCATGGCTGCTGCTAAACCGAAGCAGGACTGGACTGTCCCCTACTTCAGAGCCTACATCACCCTCCTTCCCGTCGCCGACATCTTCTTCTACCTCAGCTCGGTGGTGAACCCGCTGCTGTACAACATCTCCTCTCAGCAGTTCCGCAGCGTGTTCCTGCAGGTCCTGTGCTGCCGCCTCACCCTCCAGCACGCCAACAGGGAGAGGTTCCTCAGGGCCAACGAGAGCTCCGAGACGCGGAGCTCCCGCTCCCTGCGCCCGCTGCTCTTCATGTCGTCCAGGCGCGGCTCTTCCACCAAGGGCAACGCCAAAGTTTTCCTGAGCACCTTCCAGAAGGAACCCACGGCCGGCTGCAGCCCACGGGAGCCGGGTCCTGCACCACCAGACCCCAGCCTGGAAGCGGTGCCCCTCGAGACCGGCTCAGAGCCCGGCCTGGGCGCGCAGAACGGCCTTTGTGAACATCAAGTATGACTTCATAAGGCAAAGTTAATGCTTAGCAATGAGCATAAAAACACGGAAATTGAAATGACCGAGGAAAGTGACAACATCGCAAAAGGAATAACACAGATGGATTTGCTTCCAGTTATGCAAAAGGAACAGGAGCTCTGTATCCTGCTGGGATTTTTAAGTGCACACTGGAAATTGAATCTGCTAACTGAACTCATTCGCTGACAAAAATATCAGCCCCTCTTCTCCACACAACCACTGAACTTCCTTTGCTGTTGACAGGCATTTGGAAACAAACAGAAAATAATTGCAGCGTCTTTGAAGAAAGAAGGACGCAGAACAAATTGTGTCAGGGCAAAAAAACCCAAACCGACTTGCTTGAAGTTTAGCAGTACAAAAACAGAGGAAATTTAAGAAGCAGAAGAGTGGTTATCACGTGTGCCCTCGGCACCACGGCAGAGTTCCCCCTCTTCTTGGGCCGGGGTCCATTGCAGAGGGGAGTGTTGCAGCAGCTGATGCAGACGGAGTTCACCTTGCCAGGGGAGCAGAAGGACTGGTATCCGGCCGAGGCGATCAGACACGCTGCCGAGGAGGCGCAGGACTTGCGGTACATGATCCCTGTGACACAGAACAAAGGTTACTCCGTTTGAGGGGAACACTTTATGGCAGGATTCCTGCTCAGAAACAGCTTCAAACCCAGTTTGCATCCCCAAAGCACTGCTGGTGCTTTGGGCAGGCACCTCAGCAGTGACAGGACCGACAGCCCAGCACTGCAGGAGCACCATGGTCGCTCTGCTTGGGATTTCTCTGTAGTTCGATTCTGGTTGGAACCAAAAATATTACAGACTTAATTTGCATAATGTACATCAAATGATGCATTTTATAACTAGAATTCTTCATCTTTCAGAATAAACTGTTTGAATAGCTATAACCGAAACGTAATTAGTGAGAAAATTAGTTTTGTTTCTATTGCTGAACATGTCTGAGTTAAGGTGTCTAAGTAATTACAGCTTTCTATGCTCTTCGTTTGTCTTTGGAGATTTTTTTCTTTTCTTGTTCCTTTGCCACACACAGACAAGTAACTAAGAGTAAAAAGAGGCTGATTATCAGCAAAACTTTCATCCTCCTCCCTCCCCTTTTAATTTTTATTTGAAGAAGAACTAGAAGTACTTTTCCAGGTAATCTCAGTTCTTGCTTGTCTTTGAAGTTTAATACCCTCAATAACAAAAATTTCCATTTCTATAGAAGTGTCTTTCTTGAGTTGAAAGTCTTCCCTTTTTGAATGTAATTTAAGGTAATTTTAATTAGTAAGTTAATTTATAATTTCTCAGATTTTTTTTTAACTGTAAAAAGTACATTCTGATGCGTGTACTTTTAGCTGTTATTTTAACATGGTTTATAAAGACTTTAAAATACACAGTTGTGTTTTCTTCTGTCACAGCAGAAAATGGTTATAGCAGTTCCCCAGGTCATTACTCCAAAATTTCCCTGCAAGTGATACAGCAGAAATTGTGTCTTAGAAAAACATACACATAATAGAGATAGATAACGGAGTCTGCTTGTAGTTACAAAAAGAGATAGGGATATTCTTAAGGATGATAAAATCACCATTCCTTTTGAATACGGAATTTTCACAAAGTTTATATTTTTTTCCTCTTGAAAAGCAAAGGAACAGGATTCCCTTGGAGAGCAGTGCATTTGCATCTGGTGGCACGGTCTCAAAATGTCTTTAAGTGCACAGTGATTGAGTCTTTTTTTTTGGAAGGAGTGAGGTGGGAATATGACCCGCAGGTACTGGATGTACGGTGCCTGCAGATACTTGTGCAGTCCCCAGGGACTTAATAACCCCTGCAGCACCTCCATGGTCCAGGAGAAAGCTCTGTAATTTGGCATCAGCCACTGCATCTCTGAGTGCTGCGAGCAGCAGCAGAACGCCCTTTGTTTGGGCTGTGCTCAGAAAGAAGGATTTCCTGTCTTCAGAGACTTTTAATTAAAGCAATTCTTTTATACTGTCACAACACTGCTGCCATCCCAACAATGCAGGGGTTTCCTTGTTTTGTGTTCTCCCTCAGCAAATCTCAACTCTGAAATGTGTTTTTAGGCTATCTAGCTCGTTAAACTTATGAAGAGAAGCCCTCAAGTGAGTGTTAAATCTTCCTCTGTCTCCAGTGAGCTTCAATCAATCAGCACAGCAGGTAGAGCCTTCTCTCAAGAAGGAAGAGGAGCTGTGGGCTGTTCTCCCTGTAACAGCAAAGGCACACAGATCAAGCAATGCAATCTTTATTACTACAGTTTGCAAAAGGAAGGGAGCTCTGTCTCTGCTGACAAACCACTGCTGTCAAATGGTGCTGCCACCGATCAGCTTTACAATACCAAAATCTCAGTTATGTTCCCCAAAAAGACCTGGTGCTTTCTCCATGTCCCTCCTGCAGTCTTCCCAGAGCAGAGGCAGATAGGAACCTTCCCATGGCTACAATTAATGCTTTTCCTTCCCCTTTCCTCTCGAGAAAGGACTCCTGTATTCAGCTAAACGGGGCACAATGACTGTTCTCCATTCCCTAATCCCACATCTCCCCATCACGGATTATTTCCCTGAGCAACAAACACCCACCAAACTCAGCCATTCCTCAGTCTTCCATATGAACAACAGTAGATTTGACTTTCCCCTCAGAGACCAAGCTTCTAAAGAAAAAAAAAACTTTTGACCCTGGCAGATTTCCTATTCCCATATTTTTATAGATCACTCTCTTCCTGCTGTTTCCTTTTCACGGGTTTCCTGCAAAGCTCTGTTCACAACTTGAACTAGTGATTTATTAGTTCAGGTCCCTGAAATATCACACTTTGCACTTCTCCCATAGATTAGGAGACCAGAATTATCCACTGCTGTGAACAATTAGATGACGCCCTCTGAGGCATGGTTTTCAACAGGCAACTCTAGGAAACCTCTCCTGCAAAAGAAAATCAAAGTCCTGCAGTTCAACTCCATGTGTTTATAACAGATCTGTTCTCTAGGATCAATCCCACAAAAAAATCCTGAGCTCCTTTTGAAGTCAAAACACGATATTCCTGCACAGATTGAAATTTTACTACTCAAAGTTTTATGAACAGATGGACCATGTTCACACTTAAATAGGGAGAATAATCTGACTAGTAGCAAAATCCCCTTGTAAGACTTCTCCAGTGGCTTTCTGGTAAATGCCTTACAATAGGAAATTTCACACACAAATGATTGTTTATTCCCATTCCCTCTTCTCGTAATCTGAATTTTAGAAAGATTTTTTACATAAACCACAGCATTTCCATCAGATTTTTAACAGCTCCTTTGCTAACAACATGCCCTTTGCATCCAAGATTTTTTCCTTTAAGTACTGATAGATTCTCTTGGTCTCACAAACCAGCTGCTATCACACTAAGTGCTTTTTACAAAGCATCAGGTATGAGGCAAGGCTGTGCTCTGTCTCTGGTTCTGCAGTATCTTGACAGTAGACACAATGCAAACAGGCACAGAAGTTGGTGGAAAAAGAGAGAATGTTAGCACTGCAGGAGTGACATTTTTAAAGCACTTGTGCTGTGACTTCACTTACTCTTAAACCTTCTTCCTATCATGATTCTGGTAGGAAATACATTAGTACAACTGACTTTCACGATCTGATGGCAGGGACACCATCTCCTTGCTCCAGCAAACAGGTTAAGGGACCCCAGTAACTTCAGCTCACCCCCTGGGTTCAGGCGGGACAGCAGCCTCCTCTCGGAATTACACCCTGAGATCTCTCCTCAAACTCCTCCTTTGCAGCATTGCTGAGGCAGTTCCAAATGATCCCCAAGATCTCCCTGAATCATTTGCCACCAGCAGGCTGAACTGCAGACAGTTCTTCCAAATGGTTATCTGCCTCATAAGACCCATACCACAGACATAACTGCTAATTACTGGGTATTCTTGCCTGAGCAATCAGCTTGATGCATTCATTAACGTATCACCCAGAAAAATAACTGCAAACCTTTCTGGAAGCTTTTCTTCTACCTCAGACTGTTCTGAGTCACTGGCTAAGCAAGGGGACTTCACTTTTTACACTCTGCTTTTACTGGGATGGGGTCATTCCCAGCTACCCATCCTCAAAAACTGACACTTGTGATCAATTAGCATATTTACAACTACTCAATTAGTATATTTATTGCCCAATTACCTGATGGATGAATACAGAGTAATTTGTCCTTTTTCAGGATTCAGCAGACTCCCAACAACAGTTTAGATACTATGAGGATGTTTTACTCTGAAGGACCTGCTATTTACCAACAGATTTTCCTTTATTTTGGCTTCCAGGTTTGTGGGATACAGATCAAGAACTTTCAAGCAAAGAGGGAAGTACACAGAACTAGAACATCTGTGTGACAATGTGCTAATATCCCACACCCTCTCCTGTCACATATACCTATGACAGCCATGTTTGCTTTCAGGGCTTTTTTTTAAAAGCAGATTTCGGCTTAAATTTGGCATTGAAAATTTATTTCTAGTCTAAGCAACTTGCCCATGGTTACAGCTCTCTCTGCCCACAAGTCATCACATATTTAGACAGTATCAAGGCCCAAACTGCTATTTCTGCCTTATTCCTTGCAATGAAGGGATGGGTGTAAATCTTAAGGCTCTTCTGCAGTTCCTGCTTGCAATATTTATTTCCTCATCTGGATCCAGTCTAGTCCTGTGCATCTGCACCCTGGCACTGTTTTGGCCACACGCAGGCGCATTCTGTCTTGATTGTAATAAACAATTCAAGCAATAATTTATTCAAATACAAAAGTGAGTGCTCTTTCCTCTACCTTGTCTGCACAGCCCAGTGCATTTCTCTTGAATAACAGTGTAACTTGTTACTAGGACAACCAAAAAAGGTGACATCACACCTACTTCTTGCACTGTGTTTATGCAGAAGGCACCAGAAGATCCAAGGTTTTTCTCTTACTGATTGAAAAAGACCTTGTTAGACACCTCTGAATCTTCTGTTCTAGGAGGTGCAGACAAAAAAGATGCTGTGTAAGCATGACTCTCCAACTTCTAAGAGCCAACCACAATCCAAGCACCGTGCAACTTCAGCTTGCACCTGTACTCTCAGGAGGGTCCTTCAGCAAAATGCACAGAGGCTCTCTGAAGCCAAAACAGGCAAACAGGATATCACCTTTGAGATTAGTGACCTAATTCCAAAAAATGTCACCTTCCCACTCCTATGATCCAGCTGCTCTGAAACTGCTTTCTGCAATGGCACAGCTCAGCAGGAGATCACAGCCCTGTCCTTCACCCCAGCATCTCGTGGCCACAAAACTGTCCTCTCTAAGTTTGCCCCAGTCAAGTGGACAGTGTCACTTTGAGTTTTCCAAGCCTGATGTTCTCTCATCTTGTGGGCTGACTGACATGCCACTTTTTTAAAGAAAGCTTTTTCTACACCATTTTGTCTATAACCAATTTCACAGGCACGTGTGAAGTTGCTCTTGCGCAGCTCAGTTCACAAACAGGGCTTTAGCAAATTCCCCTGCACGTGTTTTGAGTAAAGCTGCCACATAAAATCTTCTGGAGATCAGAAAGAAGTCTGTGTCCAGCTATGGCCCAGCACTGAGGCATCCTTGAGCCCTTTCAAAACTGCATCACGTGCTGGAAACAAATAAAGAGCTGTAGAAAACTTTTCTGTCTTAAAGTAAGTAGCTGAGAACGCCAGCAGGAAGATCAAGGCAAGTTTGAGGCATACACTTACAATTTTGACAGAACCTCCACTCAACTCTTTTAGACTGAGCATTTAAATCTTGCCCATCTCTTCTAAGCAAAAGGTGGGAAATTGGCCAACAGTGGATAATTCACAGTGTAGCACACAGAACCCAGGAGAAGCCCACAAACCTGTCCGTGCAGTAGCATGAATTGCACAGGATCTGTCTGGGTGCTCTCCTAATGTTGCTGCTCGTAAAGACAAATTGAGGACTGTGCTTACACACAATACTTCTTTCCTTTAATATCCTCCATAGTTCCATTGTCTTATTTCACCAAAACATTCAATTTTCTGCTCTTGGTGAATCTGAAAGCTTTCCCTCTCATTGTGCATAGATTTGATGTGTGCTCTGCCTAGCTATGCTTGCTTTGGGATTTCATTCATATATTTAATTCCTTATTTTTTGCCCTAAACTGTCACTAGCTCACCCTGCACTCAAGCAAAATTCAGCACCCAGTAGGATCTACAAAAGCTCTCTTCTGCTGTCTGCCAAGAAATAAAATGAAAAACTATACTAGTGCAAGAAAAAAATGTAAACATGCAAACATAATTTCCTAAGGAACATAAAATATAAATGTGACTATTTCTGCATTTTACTGTATCAGTAATGCTAAAAAAAATTGGGTTCAGACTATACACAAATAGGTTTGCAAATTATGTTTTTTAATTTCCTTATTAGGTTTTATGCCCATCTTTTTATGGTTTCGGTGGTTTTGCTATGATAATTATCAGCTCCTCAGCAAGTACCTGTTCACATACATCAAACAGTGACAGACTCCAGAGGTCCTATTGTGATTTGCTGTTTTCTAGAGAAAGTGATTATAAATATTTTATATAATAAGATCCTAAATATCGTAGAAGGTGACTGAATATTGAAGAGCAATCAATCATTCTTCTGACGTTGTGCTTCCCCAAACAATTGCAGTTTTAGTCAGATCAAGTTTTTTATTGGTTTAAAGGATGAATTAATCTTCCTCAGCACACAGCCTTTCAGTTAGGTATGGCTGTAAATTCATTGCTACAAATAACCCTTCCAAAAACCCCAAACCCCAAACAATTTTAGCAAGTGTAAAGTATAATCATATCCAACCATGTCCTGTATATTTCACTTCACACTAACTCTTCTTATCCTTATGAACTCCAGAGAGAAAGTTGACAAGACAAGTGGTTTAAATAATTTGTACCTTGCCAGAAATTTTATCAAGAAATTTTCTAATCACCTTGTAAACAGCTACTTAAATACTCTGAGCTACCACGATCGATGTTTTCTAGACCAAAAAAAAAAAAACCCCAGAAACCCAAGGCACTAAAAGTATGTGACTTGAAATCTATTGCAAAGCTATGCACACACTTCCCGATTTTTAATCTCGTGTTTTAGGAGTGCAGCTATTTCATCCTGGTCCTCCCTTTGATGCATTCTATAGACAAGATAAAAGCATATTCATGCCTTTAGGTTCTTACTGAGTATAAAATTCTATTAAAAATGAAACAAACCCAACCCCCTCTGCCCCCCGGCAAAATGAAAATAAAACACCCCCCCACCAAACCCTACCTTGGTTCATTTAGCATATTGTCATCATGGTTTTGTATGAAAACCTAATATCCTCACAAATCCACCACACATTTGGCACTTTTAAGAAGCAGCACATTTTTTCAGAAACTAACAGGAAGCTTTTTACAGTGAAAGTCTGGCCTCCTCACTCTCCTTCTGACCCTGACACGACACCTTGCAGAAATTAAGTCAGCTCAGGAGAAAACTGGACAGTTGTCGACCCACAGAGGACAAAGGTTTAGATTACCCTGATTTCTTTTCGTAAGTTGTGCCTTCTAATTCTGGTGTTGGAAATGTGACTCAAAATGGTGCTGTTAACAACAAAAACCATCACAAAAAAAGTCTTTGTCACTGCTTGCAAAGATGAAGCATGGCATTAAAATGCTTTAAAATGCACAGGCTGGGAAAGTGAAGTACAACTGCTAATGGTGGCGTTATCAAGTATTTTTTAAAGCCACAGGAGGCTACAAATGAGAGGTCAAAGCTCAGCTTTCACCTGCATATGTAATAATTCTTTCGTTTCCTGCTGTTCTCCTTAGTTTCTCTGCTCACTAATGTGGACAGACCTGCAGTCAAACACTACAACACAATCTTCCAACAAAGCTGGCTCACAGCTTTCCATCCTCTCCTCTTACCTGATGCAAAGATATCACGATCTGAATTTCCTTTGCCATCAAGACCTAAATACACTTGATCTTGTAGAGACTGAGGTGAACTTGGACTCAATTTTGAGAATTCTGTATGAGCATTTTCTTGACAATCCTTGCATGATGAGATGAAGAGAAGCCACAGCCCTTTTGCCTTTACAAATGTTGAAATGCTACATCCTTGCAAAAAGCCACATAAATAATTTTACACGTGAGTAGTCTTGCTGCATCCTAATTAATGTCCTTACCAATTTCAGTGGAATGGCTCCAATGTTGGCGCTTGCATGCCAGAACTTTGGAAATTAATTCTGCTCTTAAATCTTTAGCCATTTTCATGCTCAGGGTTTTACAGCTTGTTCAACTTAAGAGTAGGATTTTCCTGAGTTTTATACGGCTTTTTCCAGTTACAAAGACTTATTGGTAAGTTGGCAAAATCCAGTTTTGTCAAGTTTTCCAACAAAAACGATCCAGACTACAAAGGACAAGTGGAAATGAAAACTGTTTGGATTAATTAAATCTTGCTTGCCAGTGTTTGATAAGGGGACTGGGAGCGATGACGAGTGGCAGGGTCAGGCTTAAGAAGGTTTGGGAACACCAACTCATTTGTGTGTGAAATGCAATAGGAACCTCTTAGGGGAGGTTTAAGAGACACCAGGCTGTGGGCACCGTATCATCACAAAATTCATTTGTATATCTTTCATACAAGCCTGAGAAATAAAATAACATAAAAAGCTATTGTCCATGTCCTGTGAAAAATGAAATTCGCTGGACCAGATACCCCATCTTCCTTAAAATAATGCAGCCTTCATCACTTGTGCACTCGGATCTTTGTCATGACTTTCAAGTCATAAACTGCTTGAACTGTTAACTCCACTGCTGCTTTTCTTTATTGAAAGGCAGTCAGAAAAAGCAACTGCTGCACACTCTCATCATTTCTCCTTAGCTGACACACTCAGGTCAGCTCATTCCATAAGTGGCTGGAAGTTTTCTGAGAAACCCAAAGATTGGAAAAAATTTACAAGTAAGGAAATGGCTTTGACATTTGAGAAAAAGCGTTTCTGAATGCTAATGTATCCACAGATCCAAGTTTTCAGCATACAGTGCAAATTAACAACATCCATTGCAAGTCTTTTATTCAATACCAAAACTGAAATGTGTTTCCAAGATTGATATTATATCTTCATTTTGCTGGACACCTGGCAGCACAATATGTGACATTTTAGGTACCAACTGTCCCATGCAAAATTTTTATTTATCTTTTAAAATTGTCAATAAAGATTTGTTACATCATGCTTTGCTTTGATTAAAAGACAAACAAAAACCCCCTCCAAAACCCCAACAAATTCTGTTGAGTTATATTGCTATCCTTTGACCGAAAAAGTGTAGAGGAAAAGAAAAAAAACAAATAAAAATCCACCACAATTTAGTGGGTGTTTCTCACTGTTTCTAAATGGATACTGGGGATGCAACAACTTCCTATAAATCTTTAATGCCTACAGTAATTCTGGCAACATTAAATTTTGTTTGCTGTTTTAATCACTTTGTCAATAAATGTACACCAGAGCATAATTTCCCCTTGCTATAAATATGCAATTAATATTAGCACTAATGGATTCTATAGATGAAGACAGAAAAAAGTGTGTGATTCTGTAATCCTTGACACATGAACAACTCAGTCATGGCAAAACCAAGTAATAATCACAGGTAAAGAATTTACCACAGCCCAACTCATCATACAACATAGCCACTGATAAAACAAATTATGGGAAAACCAATGCTGGAAAGAGTTCAAAGAAATAGATAAAATTCTAATTCAGCACTGAGATGCTGATCTTGCTCACGGTGTTTCCATGCACTACTTTCAAGCACACAATCACATTGCTTTAACTACTCTGCAGAGCTGTATACTAATTAAATATATTAAAAGGACCATTGTAAACGAAACAAATAAGCAAAGTTTCTCACGCAGTTTAATACAACAATTGGATTGTTTCCCGATTTGCTTGCAAAAGGAAAAATCCTTGATATTTTAAAGTATTGACATTGCTACTGTGGATATTTTTTTTTTCTTGCAAAAGTTAATTAAAGTATTTTCACAGCTACTATGGAACAGCCAGTATTGTTCAAAACATGCACGTGGGCAGGTTTGCTTGGAGAGAGTTCCAAGAAATTGAGACTGGCTACCTTCCCTGGGCTGACTGTCTCATCCTTCCTGCTTTATCCCTCGCTGATGTATTCACACTGCAAGTTTCATTTTGCCTTAAGTAGGTTTTAGATCAGCCTTCATGCTCAGATAACTCTTCCCCTCAGTAAAAGGCAAGACTATCATTACCAGTATGGTTTCCATGATATATAACATATATAAAAGCATACACACATTATATTCTCATCTATACATCACCAAGATGTTTCACTTGATCCCAGTATACTGTGGGATTTCTTTGTTGCTACATATATTCTAAAAATGAAGGAGCACTGGCATTTCTAATTTAGAAGTCCATAGACTGGAAAGAGAGAGGCAAGTGGGAGCAGGGAATCCACCACAGGTATTTCCACAAGGTATCTGCAAGTAGAATTACTGTAAGAACTTTGATCCTTTGTCAAACATTCATTTTGCACAGTTTTCAAACATCTGCTCATCCAGTCGAAGAATGCACTAGAAACTTATCCTTTACATTAATTTCTGTGGGATAAAAATTTTATTGGTACAGTCTTGAGTGCCACTTTCCATTCTCATCATTCCTGCCTCTAAAAGGAGGGGTTTTCTTCCTTTTTCTTTGAGATTTAATGAACAAATTAATTTGTAAGATTCTTTATCACAGTGAAAATACTGTCTTGTCCTGTATCTCCCACTGGAACAGAGTGCTAACTATCATTAAACTTTTTCTAGCAAAATTTTTAAATACATCTCAGCCTTAAGAGAGAAAAATATTTTGCCATTTGCTGCTCAATTCTCAATTCACTTCAAGTTCTCCAAAGGAGCAAAGTGTTCCTGATAACAGCTAACAGCTGAGATCAGATGCCTGATGATCTAATTTAAAATAAAAGTTACTAATACCTGCTTTCTCAGCTGCTCACATCAGAGGCTGCCACAGGAACAGCCACTTTCTGAGCTCCGGGTGAGGAACACGCCTGAGCTGCTGTTATTTCTCACCTGAAGCTGTGTCTCCAGAAGCTGAGATAATGCTCTGAGAGAACCCAGTGACATCTGAAGAACTGATTTTAGGGGAATTGAGGAGGAGTTTGTTTATCCGTGAACAGGCATAAGGAACTTTTTACAGCATAAAAGGGAAGAACAGCCCAGGGTTGTAATTTGCCACCGCGTTTTTTCCTATGACAGGGAGGTGAATCCAGAAATGAAGCTGAGCCACAGAGCTGCCCTGGAACAACTCCCTGAGCACCACCAAACCCTCCTGGAAAAGAGGGGACTGCACTGCAGGCACAGCACCGAACGTGAGCCAGCACCCCTGAGGGCAAAGCACACAAGTGGTGCCTCCTGCAGAGGAAGGCTGGAGAAGGGTTACCACTCACACCACCAGCTTTATCTCAAAACACTACACTTAACTTTTAAATGAGCTTCGAGAGAACTTGCAGCACTTTGCTCACTGGCACAGCTATGTTTTATTAATTACAAAAAATGGGTTAATCTACAAAAATTGCGCTCCCTTAACTGTATTTAGTCATGAGGAAAAAACTCTAATTATGAGATTGTGCTGTCAAATAAATGCAAATTTGCATCTTTCATATTCTGGGTTAAAAGCTCAAACTCAAGTCTATTATAAATTAAAATCAATACTTGAAACATTTCAGCTTTCAGTAATAAGCAACAACCAAAAGAATCAGGTTATGAAATATACTGGTAGAAGTAGAATGAATTATTAAATAAAACTTGGAAGAGTGAGGCATTTATATTGCTCACATTTAAATATCAATTAGGAATAAAACCAATAAAGGATGATGAACTGAATCATCTCTGTTTTACAACCAACTCTCTCTAAAATTGACTGAGGGTAACAGAACCTAAGCTTGCAATGTAAATTTCATTCAATTTGAAATAGGTTAAAATTCTACTTTATTAACTGGCTTAAATTTACAATCTCTGAACTTAAAATTAATAAGAAATGCATTTATAGAAGTAAATGTAATAGAACAGTGGCACCTGCTATGCACAGCATGCTAGTAGTCTCCCAAAGGAAAAAATCCTAGGACCTGCTCAGAGAAAACATAGAATTGCACAGAAAAAAAACCCCACCAAGAAGTTTAAGAGCTGCTTATTTACTGTATTGCAACCCATTTCATCACAGGAGTAATGGCAAGTTATGCACCAATGAAAAGAGTTCATATCTGATTTTTTGTCTGTGTCTACTACCACATCTAGAGCCCTCCAAATCACCACAGCATCCTGTCTAGCCTCATGAAAGTACTACAGAAGCTGTGGTGTGGAGATAGCAAAGCCTTCAAGCAGTCATTGAGAGAGACTCAAGATTTTAAAAGCACCTTGCCAGCTGTAACTATCTCACATCCCCACCATCCTTTTCAAGTAAACTTGAAATAAAATACTTCAGTAAAAAATAACTTAAGAGAGACTAATCTTCCTTTAAACAGCTTTAAACCAGCTTTTTTTTCCCTACAGTGTGCAGGTTCTAGGTATTTCACAGCAGCAGTCACTGTGGATGGTGTTACCCAGGGTGAAGGAGTGTCAGCAGTTCAGCTACTTTTGATGCGTGACAGCAAGTGTTATTATTTATCCAGGGCTGATTACACAGTGACCTGAAATCACCAGCGCAGGTGGGGCCAGCTGACTGACTGGAAGGGGAGTTTGCTGAGCCCAGGAGCCGCTGTTGCTGTTCAGGATGGATGGCTGCACTGTTTGCTGGGTACAGAGGCATCCTGCTGCTCTGGGAAAGGACAGGCTATGGCTTGATCTACACTGACAGCAGAACACCAAAGCTGCAAGATGGGCAGCCCCAGAGAACAGCATCCCCTTAAACCAGGGTTCTGAAGCCCCAAGCTGCCCTCGGGGGTCACGTCCATGTCCCAGTGAGTGGCCGCTCCTGCTCCATTCCGATGCCCGGCCCCCTCTCAGCTGCCTGCAGTCAGAGCAGGAGGCTCCAGGAGCTCCAGCCCCTTCCTGCCATCCCACACTGCCCCAGAGTCCCTGGTAAAGTTCCTGTCTCCTGCTCACATAGGAAGCTACAGTGCAATGCAGCGGTGTAAGACCTGGCAGCTCTTGCTAAATCTCAGATGCCTTCCACGATGCTGAACAAAACCCAGACATTTATAACACAGCTCAAAAGACAATGGAGGCAAGGTGCAGAATCACAGCTGATTTTCTCTTGGACACTTTGCTGTCCTGATAGCAATTAATGTCCAACATTAATTGCAGCAAGGGAAAAAAAATCTCAAAAATTGGTATGACAAATCCAATTGTGCCCATCTCTTCCCCCCCCCTAAACTCCCCTCCCCACCTTTTCTTAAAAAAAAAATAAAATATAAAAACAAAGATCACTACACTTTCTTTCCCTTAAGATGAACCTTCAGAGTATATAAATTGCTTGAGTAAATAAAAGAAAGGAGGGAATTACTAATTTAATGCTCTTCTATCTCTTGGGGGAAAAGCCCATGTAATTAACTGTAATGAGATTAAACTAACTTGTTATTAATTTTCCAATGCTGGGAAACTATATCAGAGACCCATAAGGCTGTGTATTAACCAGCTTTATCAACATTTAGCTTGCATCCTTTAGTTTTTACCCCAGTTTTAAAGGAAAATGTTTAACTTTGTCGAGTTGCAAAGCCACTCAGAAGTGTGACATTGAATCCAGTCCCTCCAGGTAGGGACATGAGATTCATCTGTAGCTGAACACCCCAAATGGGTGGCGCCAAAAGCAACAAATGCTACATAAACCAGATAAACAGAAGAATAATTATTAAATTCTTACCAAAACTTTTTTCCATCACTTCTTTCTGACACATATCTTGAACATTCACTGTACAGTTCACAATGAACTCTGGAGAGGAGCAGTCATTATTTAGCTGGAACTCCTCACACTGGTAACACTGTATTTGCAAACCCGAACCTGGAACAGATAGAGATTTGTTCAGAATCACAGAATGCTTTCTTTTGGAAAGAACCTTATCGATCATCTCATTCCAAGCCTCTGTCACGGGCAGGGACACCATCTGCTCAACCGGGTTGCTCAAAGCCCCATCTAACCTGCCCTTAAATAATACCAATAGTATTAAAAACCAAACCAGAACAAACAAAAACCAAACACCGAAGAAAACCAAACAACAAACACGTGCCAGAAATCTTCCTTATCTTCCCCCCTTCGCATTCCGCTGATCCCAGCTACTCAACAGCTCAGACAAAGTATCCCTTTGACAAATATAAAGTAGAACAAGCGTGCCGCCCGCTCAGCTGAGGCCGAGCGCTGCTGGCTCTGCTGATGCTCCGCTGATGCTCCTTTCCGCGGGGCGCGGGGCGGCCGCTCCGGCGCTGGAGACGCCGCCGCCAGGAGGCGACGGGCACCGGTACCGGCACCAACGCCGGTATCAACGCCAGTACCGACACCGACACTAGTACCGGCACCGGCGCAGCCCCGCGGGCGCTGCCCATCGCCCGCCCGCTGAAAGCCGCCCGCGCCCCGCAGAGAGCAGCCCGGCTTATAGATCCGCTCCGGCTCTTATCTGTGCCGACGGGTTTACTTAGCTACTAATTAATTACAAATGATTTAATTACTGTTTTGCCATGCACAATTAAAGCTGCGGAGCATCCCTCGCCAGCCGCCTTTATCATGCAAACGAGGCGCTCGGCGGGGCTCGCTGGCAGCGTTCCCCGGCGGCTCCCGAGCCCCTCGTCCCGCGGGGGGACCCCCGGCCCGTGCCCGCCCTCCGCTGGGAGCGCTGCGGCGGCGGGAGCGCCGCTCGCCCCGACACTGCCCGCCGAGGCGGCCAGCGGCATTCCCGGCGAGAGGCTCCGGGCGCTCGCTGCGCCTCGCCTCGCCTCGCCCCGCGGGCAGCCAGCGCTGGGGACACCGGCGGAGGCTCCGCGGACCGCGGGCAGGACGGAGATTCCGCCGCCCCGCTGCTTTTTAGCGCCCGGTAGCAACTCCGTCGAGGGGCTGCGAGGGGACGGAGGCTCCCAGCGCCGGGCTGCCCGCGGGCGCCTCCGGGCGAGCGGCGCGGAGCCCTTACCTGGCGCCAGGCACAATCCCCAGAAAGTTGCAGCGAGGAGGAAGAGCCGCATCCTCCCGGAGCCGCGGCCGCCGGGCTGGCGTGCAGTCGCGAAGGGGCATCAGCAGCAGGGACGCAGCGGAGGCGCCGCGCACTTGTGCCGCTTCCCCGCCGCCTCCGCTGCGGAGCGGCGCCCCGGGAGCAGGCGGCGGAGCCCGCCCTGCCCAGCCCCGCGCCGCGCTCCAGCCTCGCCGGAGTTGAGCGCTGAGACTGGAAGAAACTGTAGGAGAAGCGAGAGCTGGGGGGCGGCTCCCCCCTCCCTCCCCCAGCACCATGTGATGCCGGCGGAGCGGGGCGGGGATCCCCGCCAGCCGCCCCGCACCTCGGGGACGGGCGAAGTTCGGCGAGGGAGGGGAGCCCCCGCACCGCCGGCTCCGGCTCCGTCTCGCACGGCACTGCCGAGGGGCCGCGCCACCCTCTGCCCGCCGGGGCGGCTCGTCACATCCCCGCCTCCTCCTCGNCGGGCTCGTCCCGGTCCCTGCCGAGCCCACAGGTGGCAGCCGGAGCGCGTCCGCGGGGACCGACAGGCCGGACCCTGAGAGGCGTCGCTCGCCTCCCACAAACGCCCCGCAGCACCCGGGAGGGACTGAGGGGAGGCGCGGCCCCGCCATTCCCTCCTCCCAGCCCCCTGATGGGAATTCAAGCGTGACAAAACGGAGGGGAAAGGGCGCGGCGGTCAGAGCCTGCCTCCTCCGCGGACACACGGCGGGATGGGCCGAGCCGGGCAGCGGGAGGAGCGGCAGGAGCTGACGGGGCGGCGGGATGGGTGGGACGAGGCAGCGGGAGCGGCGAGGAGCCCTCGGGGGCTGGGAAGTGGGAGGGAAGGGCAGGGACGGTCCGGGGTGCTGCGCCCACGTCGTCCCTGCTGGCACCGTCTCCGCGGGTCGCCTCCTCTCCGGATAACCGCGTTATTTCCCGGTGATCGTTTCCCAGCTCTGCTCCGAGGAAGAGTCAATTAAGCCAAAATCGCTGTTTAACAGCCTCGTGTCACCAATTCTCCGAGCGCTGCCTGCCCGTGCGCTGTCCGGAGCGGGGGCGGCTCGGTGGTACCCCCTGATCCCAGCCCTGCACTGCGTCCCCTTCCCAAAACCCATCAGCAGGTACCGCTAGGCAAGAGAAGTTTTATTTATGAAAGATGTTTCAATGAAAATTTCTTAAAAGTTGAAAAAGACGATGCAAGTTTACGGCAGAAATTACTTAAAATATAACAAATTGCACAAAATATTAACACTGATCATACAATATTTCAAAGATTAACAAGCATGTGCTAAAGAAACTGTAGAGTCTAGAAATACCCCAAATATATCTAGTTTACAATTGCTGTACAAAAAGCATTTATAAATACTTCACATCTAGAAAAAATACACAGAACCTTTGAAATAGACTCTCCCTTACATATAAACAACCTTTGTAGAAAAAACCAAAAACACCCAATACAGGCCAATCCCCCTGTTCCAAGATATGTGTGAACTAGTACTGGTTAGCACCAACATCTTAGTGTGCCACAAACAGGAGCTCTTTCGTTTTTAAAAAATAATTATAGTATTCAGGATTTACTTAAGACCAAGCAGGGACTAGAAAAGATAACACAGTATGGTACATTTATAATTTGATGGGAAATGAGTACAGAGGAGGTGGAAGTTGAAAAGCCACGCTGCAGTCAGAGGTACAGGGTGGTTTATGTGGTTCTCATTCCTACAAGACTCCTGTTTGTGTCAGCAGTGAATTGCTTTGACCCTGATCTTTCAAACAGTTATGTGCATGATTGATGAAGCCAATGCCAGCAGTATCAGGCCTTTTAATCTATTCATTTTCTTGCCATGTCAAAAGTCAAAACCTTTTTGAAATAAGACACCTGTTGTGAAGTTGTAATAACTGAAATGCACGTTTCCCTACAATACCTGTATGGAATTGCACTAAAAGGAAAACATAAAGTATGTTTTCTAAAAGGGAGTCCATGAGAGTTTATTAAAGACAATCTGGCAGGCTCAAGTTTATGGTAATGCAGTGTTTCTACATACAGTTTTGAGACTAGGACAATTATAAATCTTTTTAAAAAAATCTACTAGATTTTCTTGTTAATATTAACACCGATTTCTTTTAAGTTAGTAATCTGCCATTACAGGAGCATAGCACCAATTTAATATTTATTGCTGTTGTGTATCCCTACAAATATATTTTCCCAAGGTATTTACAACTGTACAAATATTCACAAAAGTGCAAAATTAAGACTTTACTCTGTGTGTTCGTTGTGTTGGGTGTGTTGAGTCCCACGCACCACCGTGACGCTGCCCTGCCTTATTGCTGTGTGGTGGGAGGTCAGAACACCCTGATGGGAGCACAGTGAGCTCGAGGGGGAGTTCTCAAGCACAGTCTCCTCTCCCTCCTCACTCCACGCTCACCTTCAGCTGCACTCCGTGCTGCTGCCCACTGGGAAGGGTCCCTAAACGTCGTTGGAGCCCTGGCTGGCGCAGGAGGAGAAGCTGTCGTACAGGGAATCGCTCAAGGATTCCACATTGTCCACGTCCTGCCGACCCGAGCTGTTCAAGGAAGCTGCTTCTTTCTTTCCATTTTCTTCCTTCTGTCCTTCAACCTTGTTCAGACAGTTCTTCTCTTTTTCTAATAAAAGTACATTATTGCTGTTAAACTTATTGAGAGACTCCAGGGAAATTTTAGGTACTCTATTCTGGGAATCTTCTTTTGTTTCTTCAGTTTGCTTCAATTTCTGTAAAAAATGAGGGAAATATTAGAAGCATATTCCTTAAAAAGTTATCATATTGTACACCATTAATTACCATATTTCCAAAGTTCACAGGGTGAGAGGAAATAGATTGTTAGATGATTAAATAACTGTTATGATTAAATAGAACATTAGTGTCCATTTTGGGATAAATCATAACTTTAATGATTCTGCTGAGCCAAATAGGACTCCATTTATGTAACTCTCAAGTGCTGTTAATGTCCTAAGTAGCAGACCCTGGTTATGCACGTGTCAAACATCTCCAGCATCCTCACAGTAATTTAGATCTTCTCCTGCATTAATACTTTGGAGAGTATGTTTAAATAGGTATTTGTTTAAGTACAGTTTAAAAAAAAAAAAGTGCAGAGGAGAAAACAGCATTTTCCATAAATTAAGGATGCAAATGAAACTTGCTAGGGAATAGCCTCACATTTTGCATGTATAAGCCTATCGATTTCCAGAAACCCAAACCCTCTCTAATAGACAAGAAAGCAACAAGACAGGAAATTACACTGAACTGGGCCGATCCCCACAGACCAGAATCAATCAGATATTGGCCAGGCCCTCTCGGAGCAGTGGTGTGATTCTGTGGGAACACTGGACGATGTATTAGCACATTATATTAAAAACACACAGTAGGATTGTACCAGAGTAATTTTATCCCTTTGTTAGCTACCGGTATTTTCAATCAGAGATCTGACCAAGGAATCATTAGGGAACTGTGTAGGGAGCAGCTCAATAAAAATGACCTGCTGTTCATATACAGAGTGTTTCAAAATCTGAGTAACTAACTCCTCTTACAGATCGTATTACCAGAGAAATATGGGATAGCATTCACCATTTTACAATCAACATTCAATAACCTCCTGGGCAGACAGGATTCAAGCATTCTGAGATATGCCATCAGAGTGCAAAGCCATTCCTCATTTTTGGTACTGCCATCAGATGGCAAAGACAGAATCAGTAAATTACTGTAAATCCAAGGCATCAACATTTTTGTTTAGCTAGAAAATGAGATGGCATTTTAAGCACACTGAAGATACAGCTTGGGCAGATGTGTGGATGCTGTGGGTCATTACAAGTGCAGTTGTAAAGGGTCCTTGGAATTTTCTGAAGAATTCAAGCTTCAAGTCAGTCAAATGTTGTGCACTCTGTGCTGCTTCTCCTTGGGAATCTTTGGCGAGAGGAAGACAAATTGTTACATATTTTGATTGCTTATTTTGATAGCTAGTTAGATAAAAATTGAAATGCCAGTCCAATGATTGTTTTTGCTCTGATCTTGTCACATTTCATAAGATGAAAATGCATGGATTATATTACTATTTTTAGAAAATGTTTCAAACAAATTTAAGCAAAGCAACAGGAGATCCTAAAGTCTTAGCAAATGAACATTTTCTGTTTGGTGCATTAAATTAATGTTGAGTCTGAAAGGTTTTAGGGAATGTTGTGTTGGATTCTAATTTTAGATGACAGTTAAAGCTAAGGTCTTCAATATCTGTAATTAAAATGTTTTCTGAGATAGAGGAATATAACCCTTGCTAATAGGAATGAACACAAATTTAGCACCCTACAATAGAAATTTTTCACAATTCCACCTTAAAATGTTCTTCCCTTTGCCCTCATCTGAAATACTGAAAAAGCTGTTTCCCTTCTCTGTAGGCCAGATGAGAAAATTCTCAGCCAGAGCATCAATAACACACGTTAACACTTTTTGCTTTCCAGAGTGCTAAGCCTAAAATACTTTATTATATGACAGACTAAATGATGTTTCTTTGTCTTTAATTTTCCCACTTCACAGCTTTCCTTTAGATAAATTGAATGTGACTAGTTAGCACAGACTTGGGACTGCAGGACTCGATACTGGAGTTAGTAAGGCCTGTGATAAACTCTTATTGATTCAAATGGAGCCAATTTCAACTCCTGGGCAGGAGGAGCACAGGCACCTGTAGAATCTGCAGGACACAGACTCTGGGTGAAGCATCACAGTGAGAGGAGGATTTTGGCTCTCCTACTGAAGGATGGATTTACACCTCAAGACAGACCAGGCTGAATTCATTGGTATATTCTGCATATATGCAGTACCAATAGTTTTTTATACACTTCAAGCACAACCTAGGCTGCAATCCTACTTTAATCATACCCTAGATTCTAATTTATTTTATAAAGTACATTAGAGAATCTGCAGGGAATAAAAGTAATCTACAAATTTTAAGCTAAAACATTGAGTCAAGTGAAATTGAAGTGAACTGAAGCCCATCAGAGAAACCTGTTGGCCAAAGATCCTGAGTAGTGAACAGTACATCTATAATGCATCAGGGCTTAAAGGGAAAACTAATTCTAACAGTGGAAGCAAAATTTATTACCAAAAGAAGAAACAACTCAGGAATAAGTTGTGGGTATTTTTTTGGGCATAGAGTTGTCCTTTTAAGGTGTCCTAGTGCCCACTTACATCCTTCTGTAAAAAACCCTGAAACTTCATTTCTTTAACACATAGAAGAAAACTCTTAAGCAAAAATAAAACCTTAAGCAGAGATACTAACGTAAAAATCTGCACAATGAACAAATCCTTTTCTCTCACAATAACAGTTATGTACATTCCTAGAGCTGTAAAGTCACTGGTCATTTCTTTAACCTTCATGTGTATCAGAACAGAAATGTTAACACAAGTTAAGAATTTTTTCTCTAGTTACTATAGATACAATTTGAAAAAATTACCAAAGGGTGTTTATTTAGATTCATCCTTATTATTCATGGCAGTCTCAAAAGCTGCTAGATGAATCAAAAGGCAAAAGCAAAAAGAACTATTGTTAGAATTTGACTGATAAATTGTGTATGTGGTTATGTAGTATCTTTGGGGGTTTTTATGTAGATTTGCTATTGACTGCAGCAGAGTCATAGCTATAACAAAGAACAAGGGTTAGCCCAGAGATGTTAGCATTGTTTATTTTAAAGTAATTAGTTCATTAATGCATTTGAGGGTCACACTAATGTGACTCAGCAGCAGCTTCTGCAGATTGGAATGTGAGGCAGGTGTGTTCTGCATCCAGGAGAGCTGGGTGAGATCCGGTGAGAGGTGTAGAGAGCACCTAACCCCTGAGTCATGTTTTCCAGTCAAATCTGTCCTATATCAGGAGTGGCTCTCTGTGCAGTGAACAAGTGGTTTTGTCACCACAGCAAAGAGAAAGACTCCGTGATTTTGTTCAGTGCTGCTAGAAGAGCTAAGATGGGACCAACAGTATTTGCTGCTCCCACACAGGATCCTTCTCAGCAGTAATGCTTAAAACCATTCCCGCCCTAAAGTGTTGACTTTGCTGCTGACTACTCTGATGTGTTCTGTGAACAAGGTGAGTGCTTCATTTGGTGTGGTTGCTATATTTTCCTAAGTATTATTAAGGGAAAAGACAAAAATGTGTTGTCAGAGATTTTGGTCTACAAGAGACAGATAACAGAAAAAAAGGAAAAAAGGCTCAGTGCAGACAAGAACTGTAGTTTTCACAGTGCCTCTGTAAGAGCTCAGGCCCATCACCCTAATGCAGATCAATGGTTAGCTTGTCTTACTTATCCTAAGTGTATTTTTGTATGGAAAATCTGTACCATTATGGCCTTAGGGTATGGAGAGCATTTGTTGTTCTACTCCACTGCATAGGTGGAGAGCTTCCCATGGCTGGAGTTTGTTTGCTGCCCAGCACGGTTGCCTTGCACCCCCTGAGAACAGTGACCAGCTGTCAGAAGAGGAGAAACTCTTCCTGACATACACAGACGTTCATCACAAGCCCCATCACTTTGAAATAAACCCAGGAGTCATGAATCAGAAAAATGTTTCCTTGCTGGCAACATCCTAAAGGGAATAACTAAAAGCCATTAGTGATGTAATAAAATCTGGCATGTCACTTCAAGCACGGCAAATTAGGAAAACAAAACTAGCCTGCAGTTACACTGATACATTATAAATAGGTGTTATTTCTACATTAATACATCAAATTAGGTTTTCTGCAAACTGTAAAAATGAGAGGTTACATGTGGGTAGAATGCCTTTCCAGAGCTGTGTGATCAAGGACCAGGAAGAGCTGCAGCCCTTCTGAACAGCACAAGGATTCCTCAGGTGTAGAGGGAAGGAGGAGCAGGGACGAGCTGGTTCACAGGCACAAAGGACCCCACACTCGTGTGCAGGAAGGAAAGCAGCAGCAAGGCCATTTCTTGAAAGTGGTAACACAAGAAACTCTGATTATCTGGAGGTCAGGCTATGCTTATAGTCCCGCCAGAGCCCAGAAATAGCAATGAACCATTCTGCAGGATAAATGTATTTTCCAGCTGTCTAAGTTTAGTTAACCAGCACTTTAAAGAGCTCAGAATCATTTACAAAAAAAGAAGAAAACAAACTTTATTTATGTCTCTCATGCATTGGGCAATTTAGTTTTTAGATTAACACAAAAGCAAGAGGGGCATTGCTTCAAGTGAAGTATAACTGCAAAACACTATTGGGTAAAAACAACAAAATTGCTATGAGAATTAAATATAGATCAACAAAATCAATACCTAATTGTATAACTCAAGGTCTTTCATTTCAAGCCTGATCTCTAATAGAAGATACAAAGTCTGTTCCCTTTTGCTTTTTTTTTAGTTATTGCTCATAACTTTATTGTCAGGGAAAACAATTTTCTTGATTTTTACTTTTTAAAAATTGCTCGTTACTTTGTCTGCATATGCTTAGGGTAAACTTGATCCCAGGAGCCACTGTTTCTTATTTTAAATTCACAGTTCTTCCAATTTAGATATCCTCTAACTCCTGTAACTACTTTGTATTTTCGACACAGTGGGTCTAAGTGGGATATGCTGTTGCAGCACCACGCAGGCTGCTCATACATAACCTGTTCAGTGGCACAATTTTAATACATCCACAGCTTCTTGTACAGCAGGTGCAAGGAGATACAGGGCAGTTTTCTGACCAGATGCACTGATCTAATCAGAAGTAACTTCTCACTGAATTCTCTGGTGTCACACGGCCGATTGCAACAGGGGGTGTCAAGTGAAGAGCGTTGGGCAGTGGCTGTCACCCAGCCAGGACAGAATGCCATGCAGACTCTCTGTGCAATCTCCAGATCTCATTGAACATCAGGGGAACAACTAACACTGCAGTGAAAATAGTTACACAGCCACATCCAGCAAATACAGGGGTGAAAGCTGTAACTGCGTGACCTCTGCAGCATTACAGCGGAGCTAAAAACGGGATGTTTGAACTTCTTTCTCTGTAAAGCGTAACTTTAAATAATCAGACAAGTCTTGCTCTCCATTGTACATTGTCAGAAGCCTTCATCTATTTTCTGGACTGAAAGTAAAATAACTTCTGAAATAATGAATCATTTATCTTTTTTTTCTACTTGAGCAGAAATACCAAAATTATTTTGGTGTAGCAGATAATGGCATTCTCAGAGACACACCATCATATTCCCATGATAAACAATAAGTGCCAGCTTCTTTTTTGGGGAAAAAAAATGCATTGCTAGGGAGCATTTTTAAGTTAATTAGTCTGTTCAGCAGTTGATAGGAAAGCCAGATATACATTGGTATGTATCATCCCCTGATGGCATTATGGGTAATGTAACAATGACAATGTAATCAAAGTTTACCTACTGTATTTCAGAGTATAAAAATCTACAAATATTTTCTAGTATCACAAGGAAAGCCTCTCTCATGATGCTGAACTGTAAGTGAATTACCTTAGAGGAAAAGCAGCTGATTAGCACAAACTGTGCACGATTCACAGCTGCAGATCTGGACAAATGAACAGGTGGCTGAGGAGTTGAGACTTATGTTGTCTATAGCTTGAATTCTTGTGTGGTTTAGGAGATAAAACAATTTAGCTTAGTGAATTGGGCCTTATGCTTTCAAAAGCCTAATTTTCATAAAATGATGAGATGACTCAGTACATTCAGCATTTTAATGCCAAGATTACCAACCTCATACATGAATATTTCCTTGACATGACAAGACCGTTTGACCTGATTAGGTTTACACCAACCCTCTTTGACCTTCTGCATAATTTAATAAACCAGGATGTTGAGGTCTGAGTTCCCAGGCTTTTTGCCTTTTGTTCAGGTACAAACTGAATGGCACAAATGTTGTTTTGTCATAGTGCCTCAGAATGGCCACTGGCTGCCTCAACTCTGCATGGACAAGGTTTATTTAAAAAGGAATAAGAAAATACAATTCTAAGTGGCAATACCTTGTGAAACGATAACAGTGCTGGTGCTCAGCCAAGTGTGTTGAGGCAATGTATTAAAAAGAAAAGCAATTAAACACCAGACTTTCTCCAGAAGGCAAAGCACAGCCTCACTCTGCTCACATTGGCAGAATCACCAATTTCGCTTCTCACAGAGGGAATCTACCCACTAAAAGCAATGCTTAGTGCAATCAGAAGCTCACCACAAGGCATTAAGGAAGAAATATCCATGGTGAGAAAGGAAGCTGTTACTCAGTTTTTAAAACCTGATGGACTGAAAATGAACAAGAGATGTATAGGACTCACTTAACTTCTCAGAGATCCTTTTAGCTTTACTTGTAGAAGAGTTAAATAGCAAAATTTTTCTGATTTTCTAGTGACTGGAAAAACTGAAAAAAAGTCATACTGGAAGGTAAGATTGGGGACAAAGTTATTGAACTTGACTTTGAAGCTCAATCGTCTTCCTTGACAGAATTATTTGAAGGGTTATTTTGCCAGTGATAACCAAATGGTGCTGGAATTATACAGTCCTAAATAACTTCACTCTTTCAGTCGTCATCAGACTGTATTTCACTTCACAGCATTTAAATATACAGGGTTTTGTCCTACTGAATGAAAGTAGTTATCCTTACCTTGATGAAAGTATGGCTGATGCCTTCAGTAAAGAAGGGGCTTTGTACAAAAAAATGAGCTAAAATTTTATCCTAGACTAGAGATTTGGCTGATTTTTTTTTTTTTAAATTAGGATACTTACATGGACCTGAATCCAGGAGGGGAAAAAAAGTACAGTTTGAAGTTATTTTGTTTCTTTTTTTTAATCCAGTACCAAATGCAGTTCTTAAAGAAATAGGTTCTATCTCCCATTTGACTGATGAGAAAAAGTCCTCTCAAACTCGGTAAATGCAGGATTGTACTCATATAACATATAATCTCATGGACATTTTCAGTAATGAAAGTAATTTTTTTCTGTCTGGCTGAACTATTCTCAGACCACTGTTCCTGAGTAGCTGTGTTCTTACCTGTCTTCATCTTCCACCTTTGGCTTTTTTGAATAAGACAATTCATTGTGGTAGTTACAAAGACACTTTATCCCCCCTCTGTAGTGATGCCTCAGCTGCTTGCCTGTAATGTCCGTATGTCATTCACACGGAACACTGGAATTGGAAAAATGGAATTGCTCTCCAAGACTGTGCTGCAAAAGGAATTGCAAGTGGGTAATGATTTTCTTCACTAGTAATCCTGTCTTTTGTGTACTGGAGTAGATTCATAGCCTGTGACCATCCAGCTGACCTGTGGGTACAAAGACAGAACCAGTAGAAGGAGAATCATGGAATAACAGGACTGTTTAGGTTGGAAAAGACCTTTGAGGTCATTGAGTCCAACCGCTGAAGAAGCAAGATTGTGTGGCAGGATCAAGAGGAAATCAGCAGGATGACAAAACCATGTAGAAGTCATTCTCCCAGCTATGAAGACTGGCTTGTTGTGGGCACAAAGAGGGCTGTGCTGTCGGGGGGAGAGTTCAATGAGTGTGAACCTCTGCCAGAAGAGCTGCAGAGGGAGAAAAGGGAATGTCCCTTCTTGCAAGTTCTCAAAATGATTCAGGGAGGTATTTTAAACAAAGGAGTGAGTTCCACAGCAAATTGGGCTTTTTTTATTTTTAGCCTCTGAGGAGGAAGGAAATCTGGGAAGAGACAAACAATCTTTCCAGACCCATCAGTTCCCCTCTGTGTGACTGCAATGCTCGGCTGCTGCAGAGGGAGCCGTCATGTCCACAGTGAGCACACATCAGAACTAAAGCTCTTCCAAGCTCTTCCCAGGAATATCAAGGTCAAAATTTTAGCATTTGGAAACAGGGTCTTCTTCATTGTTAAAAAATTCTGAATTAGCTTGCTTAAACCCCAGTCCAACAACACAGTTTATTTTAGGAGCCTGAAGCTGACATTTCCCTTTTCACTATAGATTTTAATCAACTCTACGTAACAGAGATTTCTTACCTCTAATGATTCTAACCAAAACCAACTGTGCTTTCTTTCCCCTTCTGTGACACCTGGCTTCTGAAAGGCACTAATAAAACCCACTAGGTGTGCCCTCCTCTGCACCTCCCCCAAGTGAGGGTTAGGGGCTGGGGCTGCACCGTCCTGCCCTGGGATAAGTGCTCCTGGAGGAGAGGGTAGAGCCCAGGCTGCCTTCCCAGTAAATCTGTAGTAGCGTGAACCACATGCACACTGTTTTCTGACTCCGTGAAATGAGGCTAGAGAAGTTCCTTTGTAATCAGAGAAGAGTGGGACAGGATAGATGCAAATAATGATGCTGGTTACGTGACTGCCCTTGCCACCTCTCCAGCTGATGTTAAAGCTGCACGGCTTTCAGCACTGACTCAAGCAAAGCATGAATTGCAGATGGAAATCTATGTTCTAAGTTCATCTGCTATCAAATCCTACATAACAGTACAGTTATTTACATGGGCTTTCTAAATTTATGCAAACAATTTATCTCTGCTGTAGGGCAGAGTATTTCAGGGACAGCAGCACAACACGCACAAAAATCCAAGACAGGGTTTCAGGCACAGGCTGCAGAACCAAATTAAAGTAGAAGGATAAATCCTCTCTTGCAATTTTTAGTTCATTTCAGTACAGCAAGTTGTATCAATAAAAAGCCTATAGTATAAGTCAGCTAGAAAATAAATGCTATGAAGGATGTTCCATTTTATGTTGTTTGAATTTGATTAGTGATTAGTCCTGGCGGTTAAACCACATGGGAACAGTAATCAAAGGTTCTCTGCTGCGGTTCCGTAACAACTGCAAAACACTGTTGGCTCATGTCCTATTCCATGATGGGATATTAACCTAAAATCTAATTAATATATGAATGAATTACGTTTCTAGAAACATACTACATTATAATCAATTTTAAGTGAGTTCCCAACAGGAGATAAGATGAAGAAAAAGCTGTAGAATTACCAGAGGCTGATAAATTCTGTTTACTGTGACTGATGATTTTTATGGAGGATAATTTTACAATCCATCAAACTTTTGTCAGTTCAAGAATCATACTGCCAAACGTATGCAGTAAATTAATTTTTAAATTTACATATTTATTAAAAATCTTATTGAAAACAGCAGGAAGTAAGCCTTGTTTGAATAATAAAATAACTTGTTATTCTACTGGAAAGAAAACAAAAAAACCCCAACCTCCTATTAAGATGATTTTATAGCAAGGCAATAATTATAAACAGCTACATGAATTAGTTAACCAAACACTGTATTAAATAGCCAACCTAAAAATTAATCAAGAATTTATAAAACCTTTTTGGAAGATAATCAGGTAAAAAATGCAATTTAAAAGCTAAGAAATTCATGGCTGAGTTTTAGATGTGCTGGAGGAGAGGCTTTGCAACCCAGGTCTGTTGGCTGGAGCTCCTGAACTCCTGGGGAGCCCAGGGGAGCTGCAGGTGATGGGAGGTGCTGAGCGGGAAGGGATGTCAGCAATGCTCCCATGACAGGGAGGTGCCCACTGGGATGTGGGATCTTTGTTCTCTTGTTTGGAGTTTTTTTTGGCTGCTCCTGACCTTGGGGCCAGCCATTCACACTCTTTAAACTTCTGTTTTGTGTGCAAAAAATGCACATTGGGGTATGTGCAGGGAATAGGCAATTCATGTCCGAAGTGCTGATGGCAGGTGATGGTCCTCTTTTAATTCTAAAAGATGATCAAAAAAAAGCACTGCTTCTCTATTATTAGGAGAATTAAGAATTAGAATTATTAGAAATAAGAATTTAGAATTATCAGAGCAATGCTGGCCACCAAGACGACCACTGCTACAGATGCAGATGGAAGTTCCTACAGCGAGAAGATTTATAAATGTCGTACTTTCCTCCTCACTGAATTAAAGCAGTGATATCTATTTTGATTAACATGCATATCATCTGGTTGTGATCCGAGGGGAATTTTAGTTAATTTATGGATTTAGATGTGTTTACTTCATCTTTTAGAAATGACTACATCTGTTTCTGGTCATGAGAAGCTCTATCCTACTTTGTGGCCCAGCCAGGCATACAGAATGTCTCCCACTGGGATCTGGCAGCAGGCATTAATGCTTGCAAACTCTCTGTGAGGGGCACAGCCTCGAAACAGAAAACTCAAGGACAGGTGCTGGACAGACCTTTGCCTTTCCACCTTCAGCTTCCCTGGATGCCAGCAAAGCTCAGGTTAAGCATCTAACAGGACCTGAAAGGACAAACAGGTAACTGTGCTGAGCCACCTGGGCTGTAAAAGGCCCTTCCTAGGTTGTGAGGTGATATTTTGGCAAGGCTTTCATTGGGAACCCTGGTTTTGTGGGTTCTGACCCCCTTGTCTGACTGTGAGAAAAGCTTTGGTGGGAATGAGTGAAGAATGAAGCAAAGGCTCCTGCTCCCACAGTGGGCTTCCTGCACGGAAAGAAAATCATAGTGGGGTTTTTTTGCATTGATTTCACTGCAATTTCTGCATAAAAAGAGAAATGTGTGAAGTGATAGCTGCCACGTGACTGGATCTGTTGGACAAATGCTTTAGGAGATTTACTGACCTTAGCAATGAGAAGTGTTACTGCAGTATCAATGCTGCAACTGCAGTGAGATACTGGTGATATAGAACATGTTCCTGTGCCTAAACCACAGACTGTAATATTGTTAATATAATAGGCCACTAGGAGGACTAAAATACAACTGGAATTCATGCAGACACACTGTACAGCTAATATACACTCATGTTTTGAATGTCCAAAGATGATACAAACAGAAAATCTGGATGAAAATACGGAACAAAGCAGGTGCCAAACCCTACTAGTGAATGAATAATTTGAAAAAATGTTGCTGAAAATCAGCAGGCATTTAATATTTATTACAACACAAAAAAAATCTTTTAAGTGTTAATTTATTCAATATCTTAGATTATTCAGGATTCAAATATTCATAATGATGGAACAAAACTTTTCTCCATGCACAGGCATGGTTAGGAGCCCAGTATGGACAGCAAGACTGCTGAAGGTGGTAGAGTTCTGCCCATGCAAAACTCTCTGCAGGGTGTGAATTTGCTTCTGACATTTGGAAAATCCCTCATCAGAGGAGCAATGTGTTTATGGTTAGCCCTTGTAATGCAAGATCCCATCTTGAGCAAGAATGCTTGATGAGAATATTAAGTGATAATGATTATTTGCTTAGTGCTGCTATGGGGCCTTCAAAGCTCTCAAAGCAGCCTGCTAACAGTACTAGATTAAATTCCAAATGCAGCTGGAAGGTATTATTTATATTCTTTATTTAAAAAAATGGGAAATTTAATAGCAAGAGAGGCTTAGCAATTTGGACATTCAACCAGAACATCATCCCTCTCTCCACAGTCCTGCACTCTTGTCTGTTAAGCTTTTTGTCAGTATTTGAATATATTTTTTTATTTGCAGGCAAAAATTTCTCCATGGAAAGGCAGAGACCTATTGTCCTCATTAGGGAGCATCTGAAATAATCTTCATAATAAGAATAATACGGAACCTGGCATTTAATCCACTGAACGTGCTAGTTAATCAAATGTTTTGCACTGACTTTAGTAGAGTTTGGATCAGACTCTTGATGCATTAGAGAGATAAATTATTTAACTTACTGAGTTCCCCTAGAAACAAAATATTGAGCTGCAAACAAAGCTAACAAACACCAAATGGGATGCCATCTGCTGCAATGAGCAGAACATGACCAGTTCCCCCCATGCTTGAGATTTCTCCAAAATACAATTTGAAATACGTTTGTTAAACTCCCAGCTGTCTCACAAAATTGGCTTAGCACAGGTTAGCAAATGCTAGTGCCACCAGCAGCAGCAAGGCAGGCTGTGATGGATCAATTGGAGTCGTTGATGATTTCATTCCCATTGCACTGCCCTGTGGAAACTCCCAGGGTTTTGTGCTCTCCACAGCCTGTGGAACCTTTGGAGATGTTTGTCTTCACACTCTGTGTCCTGGGACCTATGGACTCTGAGTGCTTTCTCCCCCTGAGTAAATATGAATGGCAGTTATCCACATCATGCTGCATTCACAAATCTGGATTTTTCTATCCTTTGACATCCACACTCCATGCCTGCCGGAGAAACAGGATATGGAGGCAAAAGTTCTGCTTCCCACAGATATCTCCCCCAGGAATGGCACGAGACAGCTGAAATCCCAAGTCCCTGCTTTGTATGAAAGTTTTTGCCTGTGGAGGAGAGAGAGTGGGCTCCCCAACACTTTCACAGGAACAGAAGGACAGCGCTGAGCTAAAAGCAGAGCGTGTGACGCCTGTGGGTGACATCAGCCTTAGCCCCCTTTCCTCTTCCCAAGCACACTAATTGGGCAGCCAGGCAGCTTTTTTGGAATGGGAGGGAGAAACCCAGCAAGATTTGCCTTGTAGAGCAAGACAAGAAGATAAATGTCTTCATACCTAAATCTCCTGCCCAGACAGACACTTCATCTTCTGGTATCACCACGACAAGTGATGAAACTGCCACAAACAAACAGAAGCTCCAAAGACAATTTAGTCTTTAGCAGTCAATCAGGAAGGCTGCAGCCCTCACATCACACAGCTTCTAAATGGTGGCTGCTGTCCTTGGCTTGCTCTGCTGCCTCTGTTTCAACACAGTGCCACTAATGATGTCATAACACAGCTCCCATGCTTTCACAATGGGTTTTATTTGTGGAAATGCTGTATTGGAAATGTGGAGCTCTCTGTACCCTGGCTTGCCATAGTGGTTCTAGGAAACATTAAAAGATAGGATGATGTTCCTATAATAGAGTGATAGCAAAAAATATTCTGTAAAATGATAAAAATGAAAGTTTTAGCTTTTTGCAGTTGCCCATACACTAATGTGATGGAAAACGCAATAAAGAAATGGATTTAAAAATATGAAGAATTTCATTATGACATGATCTTAATGGGAACACAGTAGGACCTGATTAGAAATGCACAGTATTTGGCCCTCCTTTTAACTTGGGGGAAATATCTGCTGCCGTTCCATGTCATTGCCCACAGAGCCAATGCACAGAAGCAGGATGTTACAGACCAAAATTCTGCCAGTTGAAGGAGAATATCTGAACATATTTTCAGGCACCTATATAAACTCCATGATTTTCACAGAATCCAAATAACATGAATCAGTGACAATCATCAGCAAAAGCTACAGCTTTGTAGCATCATTGGAATCCGGGCAGCTGGACTGCCTAAATATCCATTTAGGAACAGCCATTAAGAAAAGAAGCTTGTAAAAACCCTGACCTTTATTTTTACTGATTAGAGGCCATAAACAAGTCTCCTCTTAGTCTATGCAGAGCAAAATAATTCTTGCAAGAGCAACCAGGAAGCATGTGCTGTCTGCTTTGCTACTTCTGCTCTTCAGTTTCAGGCATTGTCTGAAAATCTTTTACATCTCAAATCTGCTTTTTGTCTTATCATATGTGTTAACAACACATTTCCCAATCTGGTAACTTTTTTTGTTAGAAGAAATATAATGGACAATTACTGCATAGTTAATATTTTAATTTTATAACTCACAGCAACGCACCCTGTTCATATTTAATTTCTTCTTTTCCACCCACTTCTGCTTTGCTCTTCATCCTCCCAAACCCATCTGAGGCCTTGTTTTACAGTTTGCTTTACAGAGCATGCAGTAACCTACAGGATATGTGCATATGTACCAGGATGTCAGAAAAATCACTTTAAAATGTCTGACTGGCAATTTTTCAGACAATAATCACTCGGGGTTTGATTTGCTGAGAATAACACTGGAGTAGCTAAGGGAAGTTCTTCAGCCAACAATTTTTTACAGTACGTAAAATTTTTAGTGACCTCTATTAATGAGGAGGCAAAGGAGGGAGAAATTGAGAGAAGGTGGCACTAATGGGAGCAGAGCCATCAGGTTGTGTCTCAGTCTCATGGATGAGCAGCTCAGGCTGGCAGGACTCTGACATGTGCTATGGAAACTCTTAGCCTTTGTGAAGGATAATTAGACATTTAAATTATGTAACTACATCTTGTGAACTTCCCTAAGTTCCCTGTGTCACTTATTGCTACTAAATCTGCTAAATATGCTTTTTTCTCCTATTGAATACAAACATGACTTTTCATTAAATTAATATGAATGTTGAAAACGCTTGAAATTCATGTATTGGGGCCTAAAAATACAGTAAGAGATAAAATATTACACCTGCTATAAAGTAGAATGTTTGAACTAGCAAAAACTATTTACCAATATTTTTCTTAAGGTTTTAGAGGATCCGTGTGTCATACTGCACAAAATCTAGTATAACCTCTCATTTCAATAAAAGGCAAATCACTTTTGGGAAAGGAAAACAGCTAGTGGAACAAACTGTAAACACCAAAAAATGATTTCAATGTGTTTTTTGTCAACATTTGACATAAAATTTGCCTTCTTTTCAAAGACCATGTTGATTAGGATATTATTATCATGTACATATGGAAAGAAAAAGAGTCCTCTTAAAAACAGAAATAATTTGCCAACATATTCTCAGTAGATTGCCCACAATTCCTGCTACCTTCATCTGTGTAACTTACTCCTCATGTATTCTCCTTGGTACAGAACTCTCACACTAAAATATCAGTCATTTCCCACTCTTCTCTGCATGATGTTTGAGTGCTTTATGGAAAACATATCACTCTTATAGATGGGGAAGGCAAGTTTCAGCTGGAAAAACAATTCACAAAAATATTACAGCATTATTCATCTCATTTAACTCTGCTAATCACATGGTCCTCTTGGAGTCAAAATATTTTCCAGCATCAGCAAACAAGCAGCTCTTCGAATACACCTCTGTGCCCTACTGCTCTTGATTGAGTCAATCCAATGTTTATTGGATCCATTCTATTTTTCAGCTTTTTCTGTTATTAGTAATATAATTTCTACCATGACAACAATTACACTATCTCACATGCTTACTAATATTTATCATTTGTTGCTGCTAATGTGTCCTGAATTTCATTTTGGCCCACAATATTATTATAATCTTCCTGTTCCACAGTGAGAGAAATGAAACCTGCAGCTTTATTTCCAAAATGGGGGCCTGAAGAGAGCCTGGTTACAAATGCCAGAAACACGAGTGCACTTTGGGCCATGCTGCAAATCATATCGGCTCCATCTGTCAAACCTCTGAAAAACAGCCCAGAACATTTTCCACTAGCAAATTATACTTTTATTCCGTATGTACTTTTGGTTCTTATTAGACTTAAGATTTTCCCTACTTACACCTAAGAGCCCCTGTGCCTATTAAATCCAGATGTAATCTCCAGTTATAAAGGCAAGTGGACACTGGAGTTCTGGGGATGTGTCTGCAGCAAGCAAGGGGGGTGGGCAGGCTCTGAATGTGCTGGGGTCTCACCCACACCCTGCTTATTGCAGCTCCTCAGCCCTGCTGAGAAATGACCCAGGGTACCCAGGCCACCAGGGCTGTGACAGGGCAGACTCCCTGCAAATGATCTCTGAACAGCTCTGCACAGTTCTGTGCTGCTCTGCACAGTTCTGTACAGTTCTGTGCTGCTCTGTGCTGCTCTGCACAGTTCTGTACAGCTCTGTGCTGCTCTGTGCAGCTCTGCACAGCTCTTGGGCCAGCCTTCAGGGACTCTGGCAAATGAACTGCGCGGCTTTTTGCGACATCTGGGCCCCAGTGTGTAATGTGGTTATGCAGCTTTTTTCACGTGCTGAAAAGACAAGCGTCTCTCTGTAATTTGAAATTACTTGCTGAGATGGTGGGATATGGGGTTTCTGCTCCAGTGATAAAGTCTTTCTGCTCAGAAAGGGCAAAGTTCTCCCCTCCTTACAGTGCCAAAGGGGTTCAGTGAGCACAAGGCTGCAGCTGTGGCCACAGGACATCTTGGTGTGCTGCTTTAAATGACAAGCCCAGAGATCTGCACCTGGCAGGTGACAAGCCACACGGGCATGGTTCCCTGGGGTGTTCAGCACTTGGGACACTGTGCCAGAGGCACTGGAACTGCACCTGCGTGCCCAGCAATGCCTGGAGTTCTCAGCTTTCCTGCTTCCACTTCCTCCACCTCTTCTCTCAGACTCACGTCCAAACCCTTCTCCTGCTAGCCTTGCACACCATGTGTTTTAAATGCCACACAGCCTGCTCTCCTGTGCCAAAGACTTTCTGTCCCTCACCGATATCCAAATACTCTTAAAACTATGTGCTAAAAGATATTTGAGTTAAAATGTCCCCACCTACCCATCCCCATAAATACACTAACCAAACATAAAATAGCCTTTATACCAGCTGGAGGGCCAGTCAGAATGGGCTTTGGTGGCACAGTACTAAAACTACTGAGGCCATTAATGCTAGAAACAGAACTGCTTCAGCAGATAGCAGCTTCAAGGCTTTTTTTAGGGCTATGTTTTTCCTAAAAATGTCCCTTGCATACCATTAAAAAAGTTATTTTCTCTGGTGGACACTGCATTCCAAATGTTTTGTCTTGCCAAAGCCTTTTAAAAACTTAAGAAAGTTATGGAGAATGCTATCAACCTCCTTGCTGAGGCACTCTCCATTGCATAATTTTTTACTAAAACTCTCAGCAGCATAAGAAACCTCAGCAGCTTCACCTAGAAGGCACAGGGAGAGAAATGAGTCTCCTATAACTGCAGCTTTTTACTGTTGCCAAGCCAGTTCCTCAGGCTGGCTGTAAGGATGTTCTTCCACACCACACAACATTTCTCTTAAGTGATGTGTGTCAAGTGAGGCTTTGGTCCCAGAAGACTGCCTAGCTAGGCTTCAAATTGCTTGTTTTGCTGTCTCTTCACTTTACGTTTTTGGGGGCAACTTTGATGGCAAGATATTAGAAACAATAAAGACCTCATTGGGAATATAAGGCTTGGAACAAGATCTTAGAATGTGAACTTGTCCTGTGGAGGAGAAAAACACGCAGATAGGAGTGATTTGTTGATGTCTGCAGATGTCTTAGCCTATTTCTAATTTAACGAGTGAATCAGACTTTAGGCTAGAAAAAATACATTTAATTCTGTATTATTCCCATGGGTGATATGGTCAAATCTTTCCTTATCAGACCATGCTCCTATGGTTTTTGTCACTTTCGTTGTCAAACACTCCTATACGATTCCCCTGACAATGGGTCTTACATCGACCTGGGCAATTACTCAGACAGCCCCTGCTTTGATGGCACAAGCATTGCATCACTCATCTGAGAATCAAACCCCTTTGATTACACAGAAAGGAAGCCTTGCAGCCTGAAGCCTTTCAGTGGGAAAATCCTATTGAGGCAATTTTGACAAATGGAAATGTGCAGCTCAAAGGTTCCCACAAGGCCACGATCAGGGATCACATGGTGGTGCTGGGTATCAACACCACCAACTGTTTACATTACTAGATCCCCTCCCCAAACATATGCAATGATTTGTTACATTCATTCCTTAAGTGAAAGAAAATCAACAAAAAGATGGAGGAATGAGACTGGAGACAGACAGAATGTAAAATGGCAGTTTCCTCCTTAATATCCCAGGTCCATCAGGGCTAGGAAAGCAAATAAAGATGATTCCCTCCCCACCTCATCATCTTCCTCTCTCTCAAGCAAGAAATATAGCAAAGAAGAGGTGAGGTTTCTGTGCTTGATATGAAGTTAACTAAATTATGCAATTAGTTCACAGAAACCTACTATCACCTAATTTCCGCATTTGATCCAGTCCATTAGATGCTTTCTCTTATTGACAAGGGACCTCTTCTACCTTCCATTAATTTCTGGTGTAATAACTTGTAAGAGCTGCTTCAAACTATATTTGCAGTAACCCACACGTTGTACAAAACAAGCTAAGACCGAGGTCATCAGGAACATTTGCTGTTTTCTTCTGGCTGTAACATGACATAGGTGTTGCTGTCACCAATTTACAGACAGCAGACAGATCCTGCTGGCCCAGCAAAATATCACCAGGGCTGCCCCAGCTGCAGGTATTCATGTTATTATGAAAGTAAAAGGAAAGGAATTATGTAGTGCTCACCGGAGTCTGCACTGAGATGTGGTTTCATTCTCCCAAATACACATGGCAACTACAATAGCTGATTTTTATTAAGTTTCCCACGGAGGAAAGTTTGGGGCAACATTCATATTTTTAGCTTTGGCTTGAAAGTCTGGTATTCAGGATGAGGCAGCTTCTGGTCAGGGAAAAGGAAGAAAGTAGTTCCACAGGGCAATATCTCCTTTCCAGTTTCAAGTCTTATGATCTGGCTCTTCCCAAGTGCTAATTGGACTGAAATCATTATCTTAGGCTTTTCCACATGTGATAAGCAGAATCCCTCCCTAAGCACATCTGATAATGTGAAAAAAATGAATTCTCTGTGAAAGCAGAGTGCACATGGTCTCCTCAGAATTACTTCAGATACTTAAACATGGAGAATCCTTTTTAAAAGAGACAATTCAGGAGCTGAAGAGCTTCTCTTTCAGGGAGACCAAGGCTCCTTCAGAAAGGGTCTCAGAGAACCCAAATCAGGCACACAAACTTTTCTGGCACATTCTCCAAGATCTGCCTAAAGAGATGAACAGTGCATAGTACCCAGTGCGTGCCAGTTCATTCCCCAGCTCAGGTCTTACTGATCTCTGTAGGAAACGAGACACAAGGAGAAGCAGCTCAGGCCTTTCTTTATTTCCCCCTCACTCTTGCTTAGTGTAGCCTGCAGAGGTGTCTGGGCTGCTCTAAGTGATGCTGTAATTCAGCAGGGCTGGAACACCCTCTCCACTATCAGCTTGATGCTCAGAGATCGTCGAGGATGGCAAATGTTGTGCAATTACCAGACTTAGTCTTGTTTCCAGTCCTTTCCTGGGTATTCTCTCTGCTAATAGGAGGCTTGTGAGCACAACAAGTCAATCATACAGCATTAACTCCCAATCAGCTTACTCAGCTGTAAAATCAGTGAGTTTATCTGGGAATGCTGCCAGGTCAGTCCTATTTGTAAGCGCAGCCTAAACAGCAGCAACATCTCAGATTTTTCCTTGGCCTGTATTTGCCAGCTCTCTCTAAAGTCTCCTTGAATTTCCAGATGCGGGGATTTGATCTCATTCATGAATCATCTGTTCCACACTTCCAAACTCTGCCCTGGTGGATATGGCCATAACTTCACTTTGCACAGAGAAGGCTCTCTCGTTAAATGAGGCCCCCAGTTCAAGTGCCCATGCAATTAACAAGGTAATGTGCCAGAAATGTCAGGTTTCTTATGTATCTCGTCACAACTGGGGGAAAACAAGAGGAATTCAAAACTTCTGATGGGTACCAACTCCTTCCATAAGGGACCTTTTCTTTAAAGTGCTCAAGTCATGCTTTGAATGCCAAGCAAGCCTTGATGGTGACTTAAATTGAGTAATAGGGACAAAAGAGAACAAGAAGGGCTGCATTACAGAGTAGAAGTATGTGATGGTTGGTTAAGGACAGAGAAGTAAACATATTTTTCATAATTCTTTGGGACCATAATGATGACTAAGTAATAAAATCTTTGACCAATTCAGTTACTTCTCCAAATGGTTCCTGTTTGACTATAAAATATGTTAATAAACAATGGACCTGGGGAAGGAAAATTCATCTTATTTTCTGAATTCTTGCAAGAAAAAAGTCACTTGAGCTTTTAAACTCTGAACAGTAAATTAGCTGATGAAATGTGAAATCATTTTTTTCGCTGCATAAACGTGGTGACAGTCATGACGTTGGCAAAGCGCTCAGGGCACTCCCAGTGTGCAGGGAACAGGAACAGCAGGGCTCAGTGAAGCTTCACTGACCAGGGGTCTCCCCTGGGCTGGCTGCAGTGGGCTTTGGATCAGGTGCTGCATATATTGTTTTAAATCAGAGGAGTTACTGGTCAGATAAAAATAATTTGTTTGATATACGTAAAAAGGAACATTTCTTGTTTGGAAAATTCTACACGAGGAAAATACGCCACAGTTGTTAATTTTATTCCTTTCTTTGAAATTGTGATTCGCTTTTCTCATCCAAAATTCTGCAGTGTTCCAAAGGATGACATAATTTCAGAATATGTTTTTCAGGTCAAAATAAAAGTAAGGTACAATTGGTCTAAGTGCTAAGAGAATTTAACCGGGATGCTGTTTAAGACTGTAACCATAAGTATTTTTCCTTTCAGTGTCTAAAAGGCCTTTTTGATTCCTCAAACTGTCCTTGCAGTATCCCTTCATCACAGTAATGGCCCATCAGTTGTTTCTCTTCTGAAGCTCTTGTACTGTACTTTTTTGCTGATGAAACTTGCTGTGTATAAACTTTGGAGGTAATGCTGGTGAATGCATTGGTTGAGGAGACAAATCAAATGACAAGTCTGGGCTAAGAGAGCTTCCTGACTGTCTCATTAGAGCCCCCAGTCTGAACCACTGCCATCCTGGAGCTGCACAGCCCAATTTAATTGGGCTCAGAGTCTGTCTCAGCACACTCGCTCTTCAGACAAGCACTGTAAACTCATTTTCCCATCATGATGCTTTTTTGACACACANAATTTGTTGGCCATAAGTGCCTCTGTCTCTGCTGTCCCCCTCTTTTTGTGGGCAATGTTGCAGATCACACAGCTCTGATTTAAACAGACTGTGCACCTCTTTGGGTTGGATAAACTACAGCTCAGAAAAATTTGCTGTGCTGGTTCAAACAAGGAGTTCAGGGCAACCTGCTTTTCATGGTTACTTCCTCTCATTTGTCATTCTGAAAAGTTTAATACTAATAGGCAAATCTCAAGTGCTTTATTGAGCTTTTGCTGCTCAGGGAGAGGCAATGCTGTTTGAAGAGTTATTTCAGATCCTTAAAAAGTAAACTCAAGAGCTCCCCAGCATAATGCATGAAAAATGCTGGTGCTGGCTGAGCTACACCTGATGCCTTTCAGTTTAATGATGGAGTTTTCCAGGATCCCCAGGCCTGTTCAGTGGGCTCTCTTTAGGTTTGGAGGCTGATTGGGCACATTGCAGAGACGTCATATACAAGGAATACATGAAAAGTATTAATTAAAAGTAAATGCAACTGTGAGTCACTTTTCTATATTGGAACCAAATCTAATTGCTCTGTTAATAGCAAAAGACCTTTGCCTTCAGACGGCGGAAGTGATTTTATGTATTTTTTTCATACACATATATATATATGCAGATAAAAATATATATTTCATCTCCTACACATAATTAAGCTATGAATTTCTGGATGTTCAAGACGAGGAATTAAGGGGATGCTCAAATAATTTTCCTGCACATACCCTTTTTAACACCCTTCTGNAGCCCCCAGTCTGAACCACTGCCATCCTGGAGCTGCACAGCCCAATTTAATTGGGCTCAGAGTCTGTCTCAGCACACTCGCTCTTCAGACAAGCACTGTAAACTCATTTTCCCATCATGATGCTTTTTTGACACACATTTTTTAATTTGTTTTTTTTTTAAAGGCTTGACAAAGCGACTTGGGAATTAAATTAAAGTCTGTGTGATTCCTTTTTTCAAAATACCAAATATTCTGCATGAAAGCTGCATTATTCTCTCCCCAAAAATTGTGTGTGTATATATATATATATATNTAAAAAGTAAACTCAAGAGCTCCCCAGCATAATGCATGAAAAATGCTGGTGCTGGCTGAGCTACACCTGATGCCTTTCAGTTTAATGATGGAGTTTTCCAGGATCCCCAGGCCTGTTCAGTGGGCTCTCTTTAGGTTTGGAGGCTGATTGGGCACATTGCAGAGACGTCATACACAAGGAATACATGAAAAGTATTAATTAAAAGTAAATGCAACTGTGAGTCACTTTTCTATATTGGAACCAAATCTAATTGCTCTGTTAATAGCAAAAGACCTTTGCCTTCAGAAGGTGGAAGTGATTTTATGTATTTTTTTCATACACATATATATATATGCAGATAAAAATATATATTTCATCTCCTACACATAAGTAAGCTATGAATTTCTGGATGTTCAAGACGAGGAATTAAGGGGATGCTCAAATAATTTTCCTGCACATACCCTTTTTAACACCCTTCTGCTGCCTTTTTTCCTTCTTTTTTTTCCCTTCCCAACTATGAAACCAGATTATTTAAAATTTTTCTTTCTAATATGACTCACATATATTAACATTGAATCATATTTTGGATACTAATGAAATTGGGTTGATTGGGAAATGAGGCACATACATTTCAAGATTTTTCTTTTCAAGTTTGTGATCAATTTAATATTCAGTTAAGCAGGAGTTTGATGCCAAAAGAGTTGGAATAAACATGGCTACTGCCGTTTTGTTCTTCATATTCCTTCTGTATATTTGGCACACATTCCTGAAAGCTCTAAGACTCTAACTTTGGTTAACCACCTCTGAAGTTTCAAGGCACAGTCATTTCCTGAAACTGAAAAGTGGGGTCTGGGAAGAGATAAAAATTCTTTTTCATTGATGCACTACACCAGTAATTTTCAAACCAGCAGCTCATTCCTTATTTTCTGCTACCACCTTTGTTACAGTGCAACACTCCCAAAATGTGCTGAGTGCTACACTCAGAAACAAAAGAGCTTGTGTCTAAAAGGAAGAGCTGGGGAAACAACACTGAGGCAAAATGATTACACTGGATCACGAGTGGGTGTCTCTACTTTCAAACAAATTGGTTTCTTAGATCAAAGGGGGAGGGAAGGGACTGAGATGATGAGAGGAGAAGGCATGAGAACAGAGGAGGAAAACAACAGGTTGAAAAGCTCCTCTTTAGGGCTGCCAAGACTGTGTGATGTCAGTTCAATACTTTTAGACACAGAAAAGGAAGTGGATTCACATGAAGTAAGAGGAGAAAAAAAAATTGTTTCTGTTCAGCATCAAGGTCAACCCATCAGATCAGGATCTTCATCAAAATAATGTTTAAAACCATCAAATCTGTAATTCCAGAGATAACACCAAGATTTCAAAAGAGACTGGAAAATAGGTGATTTCCATAGCATAATTTAATTTGAATTTTCAGGACTACTTCTCCAGGGTTTTAGTAATTTAATACATGTTCTTCTATATAAACTATCTAATTATATGTGAAGGGGCAGCCTTAAAAGATAAATCCTGTGTTTACTTGCTAGCTTTAAATTTCAACCCCTCACTAATGGTGGAGTATAAGTGCTAGCCTGTCTCTACTTGTCAATTTTGTAAGTCTAATTCTATGACAGGTGAGCATTCAAATGTAACATTCTGTTCTAAAAATATTCAGATCTTTACTCTTCTGCAGGTCATGTTGATTTTTTCAGGTCTGCCTGGTTTTGTTAATCAATCAACACAATGAGGAAAAAACAAAAGGGAAATAAAAATAATAATGAACAAAATGAGAAATAATATAAAAATTACAGTAACTCACACTTGGGCTCTCCTTGCTCTTGCTGTCTTTACTGGAAGCTCCACTCAGCTGCTCAATTAAACTGTAATGTGTTAATTGTTCAGGTCCATCCTCTCCAAAATGGCCATAGAGACTGTGTTGGTATAAATCCAAAATCGACATTGGGTTCCCCAAAAATGACCTTCTCTGACTTTGTTTTTCCTGCACAGCTGTAAGAGATGTAACAAATAATATCATTATGACAGTCTACATAGATTTTAATGTAATTTTACAATTTAAAAATGTGTTTAAATTATTTTTAAGGTATCTGAAATTCAATGCAATAGAAACATTAAAAACACTGCCTTCTAATTCTCCAGTGCATATACAGGGCACTGTTCACACTTAATGTTTGAGCTGGAGGACATGGTACGAGGCAGACAGAATTAATTTCCTTTCTTTTCAAATTATAGACAAGGTGGTTAATTTGGGGGATCTTCCCACTTAATTATTTGCAGCAAGGTTTTGTTCTTCTCTTCTAATAGATTTACATGGCAGATGTGATAAGTTCCTTTAGCATACCCTTCAGTTTGGCCGTACTTGGGAGTTCTTTCCTTTTCACTAGATTTTTAGTTAATGACTACAACAGCATAAAAATACACAAGTAAGGTAAGAATGTGATGCTTGTTTTAGATCCTGCTGTAGTACAACAACATTAGGAATAAAGCCCTGGTTTCTGAAGTCCGCAGCTGAAAACTCATTCAGAAGAACAAAATAAAACCAGGGTAATTTTCTGCAGCTTCATGAAAGCACACAGGAGACAGATGTTTATGTGAACATTAAGCTCTTTCCTCACACTTCTTGTTACACAAACCTCAACTCTGCCTGATAACCTACAGCCTTAGGAGAATGTCTGCCTCCAATGCCTCTAACAGAATCTCATCAGGGTAGAACCAGTTCATCAGACTGAAATCAAAACACTTTTATGGTTGGAAGAGAAGGATCTGGAATATTTGGCATATTCCCTGTTACTTTACTGACCTTCTCCGTAACATTGGGCACTACACTGGGAATCTTATGCTAAGCCCATTAAATCAACAAAAGTCTTATTATTGACTTTTAATAGCCTTTGCATTGGGCACTCAGTCTTTCTGTTCCCTGCTCATAAATGGAAAATGAAAATCACTCCAACATTACAATTATGCAACCAGTGAGTTTGGGGACTTAGCTAATAAATGCAATTATCTATTCATATAAAAATATTCTCTGTGGATTGGTTTGCTGGAGCCCCTGCCCCAGCCTCATGTGGATGCTTTAAGGTTATATCAGTTGTGTGCATAAAGACACTGAGACCTTTGAAGACAGAATGGGATAAAATGTGGTTGTTAATACCATGTGAGAACGGCACAGAACAGAAACCCTGATTATGAGGAATGAGCACAGCAGAAATACTTTTGCAATAATGTGTCATAATCTTCTATTTGTCTCAATCACAATTATGAATTTTATTCTCTTACTGGCTCAAAAGGGAGGCATATACACAAAATTAAGGATATCGCTATGTAAAATGGTCACCCCAAAATCGTGCTAAAAATCATTAAACTTGGAATCTGCTGCCATTTAAAGTAACTACAAACAGATGATAATTTTTTTTTTGCAAATTGTGATGAATGCAGGAAAGAAAAAAGCTTATTTACCTCTTTAAAAAACCCACATTTATTGCATTAAAATATGATTTTTAAAACCATAGCTAAAACCAGCAAAATCCGTAAAAAGAAGTGTTTATGGGCTGACTTGCAATATTTCCTACAGATAAAACCCACAAAGATGCAGCGGTAATGTAAATAAATGATCCTAGCTTCCTATTCTGCTCTCTCCCATGGAATCACAAGCAATGGATTAGCTCTGAAAATGCCAAATGTTAGAGACACTGAGGAGCACAGCACCCAGCCAGCCCTGGTGTCCTCCCCGCCATTGTCACCGTGGGGATGGTGCTGCAGGGCTGATCTCTGCCAGGCCAGGCTCGGGGCTCCCAGGGGGCTGCCAGGACTTGCACTGGCCTCTGCACTGGCCAGAATTTTCCACCTGCAGGGCTGCAAGGACAGGGACAGAGCCATCCTGCCCTGGGCACACACCTGCACTGGAAGGTGGCTCCAAGCACAGCGGGCTGGTGGTCAAGACAAGGCAGCAATTTCCCGGGTTATTAAACACACAGAAAACTCTCATCTCAAGAACTTAACTTAATGTATTGTTATCTGCTGGAATTCAGTAAATTCCAAATTGCCATCAATTCTCACTAAAAGCTTTCTTACTTGAAAGCTGCAATATATACAGAGAAGAAAGTGAGAGAGGGTTCACTGTGGCACCACAGCCAACATCACCTTGATACAGAGGCTGGGAAACCGTGGCCTTGATTGCTGCATTATTTCAGATGGCTGTATAATAAAAAAGGATAAAAAAGAGAAAACTATATTTATAGTCACCTTCCAATTTTGTAATAATGTAATTATTTTTATATGCACCGCAGAGATTTACGCATAAAAACCTGCAAGTTAAGCCCCCACTAGCAAAAACTGTGGAAGAAGAGAAAAAGCATTCACACATAATAAAAACAAAGAGGTAATAAAAAGTTAATGGAAGATTAGACTGAAGAAAGATTGGGGGTTAGAAAGTGAAATCTAGACAGAAAGTTCAATGAAGGACACCATCTGCTGCTGAGTCAGTGTGGGGATGAGGGACATACATCTTCATGTACCAATTTTCAATTACCTTGTCTGTTGCTCTTTGTTAACTCCACAAGAGTCTCCTCTGCAGCTCTGAAATAACTGGGTTTGTACTCAGGCTCTGGCTCACTGTCAGTGCTGCTCGCTGAGTACGTGCACACCCTTAGAGCTGTGTCCTACACAAAGAAGGGTATGGCAGCAAGTCAGATAATGCAAATAGACCAAAATAATAATGAAGATAGTACTGGGAGTAGCACATTTTATGTTCATCATGCAGTATAAACAGGTAGTTCAACTGGGAAAATCTGCATTACCAGTCTAACTCCTTCAAGTAAGTAATCATCAGTCTGACAAAGGGGAAGTGACCCATTCTTGTCCTATTATGTCCCCTGAGACAGTCTGGCAGAAACAATCCATGTTTTAACTTTTTTTTCCCCCACCCACTATAACATTGTTTTCAATTCTACCAACATTTTTGGATCATTTTATCCACTAAATTCAATTTTAGAAGTTCTCAAGTATGTTCAATACAGTCTATCTGTAACATGCAAAATTATCACACCACAAATAGTTTGCTGCAAGCAATTCTAGAGACAATTAGGATGGCCATACACCATTTCTACACCAGTGGATCCTAACTGTTTCCTAAATTCATGTCCCTTGTCCTGGTATTTATATCACAGTACTGGAGAGCCCTTAGTTCCCCGGTGATTCCTTTGCCAGTTCTTTCCAGGAAGCAGTATTATTGATTTTCTTCTGGAAATAAAGAGGAACACTGACAGCTCTGGACAGCTTCTAATCATGGAAGGCCTGAAGGCTCAAACCATTCAGGAGCAGCAGCTCAGTACAATAAACCCCCCAAAGCAGGCAGAGGGAAGCTAAGCCTGATGCTGTTGGGGTAATGGCATGTACAAAAACCATCTACCACCCCTACTCTAATTGCCTAGCAGTGGCTCTAGCAGGATTTCAATTCTGTTTCTCTAGGAGTGATAATAATTTCCCCATCTTTCCATCCATGCTGCAGTTTTTAACTGATGCAGAAGGACATCCCTTTGTTAGGAATCACACACTTGTGGAGAAGGAACCAGAGCTGAGGATACCTGCATGCAGCCAGGAATGCCCAGCATTACAGATTTTAGGTCACCTGTAGTCCCAAAAATCCACAGAAACACGTTATAAGAGTATTTTCCTGTTCACAAAACTTAGCACCTCTCAGACTCTCATACTACACAGCCATACAGACAAGGAAACCTAGTCCTGGTGAAAAGAACAATCTGAACCTCATTAAAAGAAACAAAAAAGATAAACTTTCTAGAAGAGAAGAATGGGGTAAAAGGTCTCCATTTCCTTTTCTAAAAGTCCCTGAGAGGATTTTAATTGAAACATGTTTATAGCCAGAAGGACAAAGAACCTTTAGGTGCTGTATTAATATTACTGATAAATAATGAGATAGCAAATGAAGGGTAAGGAAGTAAATGCAGCTGTTAGATTGTTAGTTACTCTCCACACCATATTAAACACTGACCATTAAAACACTGATTCCTCTACACTGGCCACAATACCCATCTCCTTTAAGAGAAGCCACTACTTAACTTATACCTTTGCTTTTGTAGTTTTCTTGGGGGTCCACTCCATAGGAACTTTTCTATTTTCTACAGTCTCTTCGGTGTGCTCTAATGAGGCAGAGGTCACAGAACTTGCTTCGTGTTCACTTTGCTTTGCAAGGTTAATTATTCCTGAATTAAGGGAGACATTATTTAAATTCTAGGTCTCATCAGCATCTTCATGATAGTGTGTCAATTATAATTCAGTAAAAACTGAAGGCAAACTGTGATACTTTCATCATGTCCAATAATATTTCACTACCCAGAGGAACAACTAACTTATTGGAATAATTCTAACTAAAGTGGCAGAATTTCATCCAAAGCCTTTTCCAGCTAACAGGAGAAGAGGAAGTCATGAATTTAAATCCCTTCATTAGTTATAAAATATATACCCTTTCAACAAAGAAACAACATTCAGGAACTACTTCTAGGCATTGCAGGATCTGCTGTGCTATTTTATGTTCTTAGAGAACAATCTTTTAACATAAATATAATTGGAAGTACCTTCCTAGCAGAAAGCCAGTTTTTTTATTTGCTATATTTGCACTATGCAAAATCAGAGCATCAAAGAAGATATATGGTGCATATGAAATAAAGTGATAAATGTAATTTGGATGAGAAAGTGAGAGAGAGAAGAATTGAATGAAGATAGTCTAGTAAAGAATAAGCTGACCCCATCATCTGATGTATACTACTTTTTTGTAACATCTCTTCATGACAATTTAATTAAGATACAAACCTTGCAAGGTTGGTGCAATGAATATTAGCATTAGATCAGAACAATCTTACTGCTACTGACTTCTTATGAAGCAATTCAATGCTTGCAGTTTCTGTTCAATTTGTTATAATGACAGTGTTTAATCATGGGCTCTACTCTATAACACACTGCTGAATTGAGGTCACACATGTGGCCGTTCAAGCATGTAGCACATAATCTATAACTAAGATTTCTCTTCTGAATCCTTCTTATCTGTGCCATTAATTAACAGCACACTTATTTTAAAAATACTAAGTATTGAAACAGTTTTTATTTAGCTTTGATTTGAAATTAACAGGGAGTCTGCAATAAAACATATAAAGTGTGTTTGCAGTCCATTATACCACTACAACACTGCACTGAGAGTATTGTTTAATCAACTGAGTTCTAAGATGTGGAATTAGAAACCTTCTGGTATGCATCCTATGGGCACATAAGAGAGGCTCCTTTCCTCCTAGGTTCAATATATGTCAGGTCATTAGCAGAACATATATTTGATGGTCTTAAACTAAGCCCAAACTTGATATTTAACCTTACATGCTAATTACACAGAGTCTCTCTTATAGAGTGATACAGATTTATGCAAGTTAAATACTCACAACTTTTACAGGAGCAATAACTGGACTGAAAAAAGTGCTAATCACCATAACCCCAATAAATGAGTGACATTGCATTTGGTCAAGATAAAACAACACCCTTCTCCATTAAACTAATCACTTTTACTGTACTTTCTGCTGTATCTGTTGTGCTGACTATTAAAATTTCCCTATTGTTAATGCTATTAACATAAGTATTAGTAACTCCAAAGCTTTCAAATAACTTATATAAATAGTCAATGTTTGTTTATGAAAACGCACAGACTTCAGTGGAACTATTTAGTAACACAAAGTTATTTTCTGTAGCTTTGATGGATTGCCAGTCCTTTTATACCTCTGTCAGCTCTTGTTTTATAGCTTAAACACACACGTAGTTCATAAGTGGAAGTCAGGTATTTTATGTTCATATACAGAAATGTGTTTGTATGATGTAGTAAAGTAATCAGAGCTGTGTTTGAGGTCAAGGCCATATATTCAGTGGGACAGAATTTATGCATTGAGGCCAAATGAGTCTTTCGTTCAAATCCAGTATCAAAAGCAAGTCTTTATGAATTTATCTTTTTTATGTCACAACATGGCTGTGCTTTGTACTTTGAACATTCTGATCCTGAATATTGCTGAAGATCCGCATTCTTTTTCAAGTCAACTTCCAAGGCTGGCATATGTTTTTTTTTTCTTCAAGTACTGTTTCTTGAGAAAAGGATTTAAGTACTAAACTCATTTTTCCTTCTCAGATAAGCATTTTTTATAACAAAATTTCCATATGGCTCAAGTCACAAACTTGTTAACCTTACGCATTCATAAAAAGAGTATCTTCTGCCCCGCATTTAACATTTCTGCTATCAATTGCCACTATTACAGGATTTCTGCTAATCAAAACAGAGGCCAAGGCAGAAATAATGTGATTTTCAGTGTAATTGACATTTTACCTGAGGAAGCCGGTTTGGGAAGGCGACTTTGAAAAGGTCGTATACCTTTGGCAGTCATGGCCGGATCAGATGTTGAGTGACTAATTACGCTTTCCACAGACTCCTGGCTCTTAGCTGTTGAAGGCACTTCTCGCTCAAGAGTTTTGGCTTTTACTGAAGGAGCTGAAAGAGGAGCTTGCTCGGGTTCTGCAAAGACTCCCGTTTCCAAGGTTGATTCTTGCTTGGGAATGTGCCGCCCCGTCGATCGGTTCCCCGAGTCCGGGAGGGGGAAGGTTCCAATGCCGCTGTCCAGCGTCCTCATCTGGCAGCAAGACTCTAAGGCACAGGAAATTGGTGTGATGGGATGGAGCTAAAGGTATTTAATGGATCTAGGGGAAAAAAGGGCCTCTTCAAGGAAAGGGAAACACTTTGCACTTTGTGAGTGTGCTGTTACTTGTCACTGGAACACTTTTGACACTTTGTCTGCCTGAATACAAGGAAATACCCTGCTGGGGTGCAGTGAAATTAAGCAGGTGCCAAAACATTGACACTGGCCTGCTTTGGAGTGACAGTGTGATAATGGGTAAGTGGGGCAGTTCCTGGAAAGCAATTACAGATGGAATTTTAAAATCATTTAATTTGAAGGCCCACAGAATGTCTGAAGAGTACCAGTGTGAGGGATGGAGTAGTGTAATATATTTCTTTCAACAAAAACTCACACTGCACAAAGGTTTGGCCTCTCCTCTCTATCAGTTTTGCTAATTGTTTCTCATAGAAGAAGGTGTTAACCAAACTGTATCACATATTCTTACGCAAAATTAAGATTTACAGAATTTCTTAGAGATACCCATCTCTCAGAGCATCCTGAAAACCTTGGGCAGGTGCAGCCATTCCTTTGTTTACCTTGTCATTCTCTGGTTCTTTACATCCCAGTCTGGGTAAGTGCCCACAATGCCAGGCAGGGATACCTTTAATACATTTCTTTTGGAAGCAGTATGGTCCCACCCAGCCCGCCAGCTTATTCATCCTGTTGGAAAGATGCTGTACGAACCATGGAGCAGGGAAAGGTGCAAGAGAAGCTGTGTGCACGATGCTATTTCAGCAACCAGGATGTACAGGAAACCCCCCTGCCCTCTCATTCTCCATCAGTTTCCAGAGATTTCCCTTTTGTTTCCATAAGGGGCAAACAATGGTGAAAAGACTGTGATGGCAAGGTCCTTCTGAGAGCTACAAACACCAAGGAGAGAACTTCAGCACTAATGGTTGGAAAATGAGCATAATTTAGGTTAAATGTCTGGAAACATCCCTTGACAGCAAGATCTTAAATCTGTGGCAGACAATCCCAAAGGAAGCAGAGGAATTTCCTTTGCTTTGAGCAATTTAAGGCTACACTAAAGATATACTGCCGTGAACAATTGTACTGTAGCAGGAGATGCAGAACACGGCCCAATACATCTTCTCCATCTCTATTTTACGTGTTTCTGAGTATTGATTTTCTTTATGATAAGTCCATTTGTTATTTAAGTCTGATGTAGTTAGCCGTGCTCCGTCAACTAATTTCATTATTTTTTCCTCTGCAGTCTCTCTAATACTCTCAAAAATTTGAACATATTTCTCCCCTATGGGTTTTGCCTATTTGTTTTTGAACTAAGAACATTACCATGGTCATTCTTGTTAAATGTCTTCATCTCAACGGGCCTTTCTTGATAACAAGTAAGAAACTACTTACAGATAAATTAAATATGTATTTCTATTTCATGCAAAAGAAGCAGCAGCCTATATTTATGTGATCCTCTTTACCTTATCCTCATCACTCAGGATCAAAGAAGCATTGAAAGGACTGAGCACCTGAACCTTACAGGGTCTGGCTGAGCAGCAGCAGCAAATGCTCTATGCAGTCTTTCAAAAGGGCAAATCTGCCTCTCTGATTTCCCTCACACAGTTACTGCAATAATTTCTCTGCATCGGTAAAAGGAGGTAAGGTGTGGAAGCCATGCCTAGCTAGCACCTACATTTTCTGTCACATTTTTGAGCTAATCTGGCATTATGATTTTCAAAGTTGCTGAAGGTTTTCCAGGAAACATGAAGAGAAAAAAAAAGAATTATATTTGGTTCTGCTGCATCAAAAGGAGGTGTCGCGCCTATTGAACCCTCTTATCTCAGCTATACGTCCTCTAACTTTTTTTTTATTGTTTTTGAATAGCAAAATACCTAGATAGAAGTGGGAGTGTGGAAAAGCAATTTAAAATGCCAGGTGTTGCCCTTGCCATTTTCTGAAGATAATCAAGCTGAAACAGCATGTTAGCTCGTGGACAGGCAATTCCTCAACTAAAGATTATTGGTGAGAGAGTTAGCAAATAAAGGGGAATATGGAATAAAAAAGGACTTCTGTTATCTGCCTCTTAACCAAAAGACATCTGTGCAACACTGCTTGTGTTGGAGAGGCAGAGTTCTTCAGCAGAGACACGGAATAAACTGAAAACACCACATAAAAGAACACACAAGTGTGAGGAGTCTCCCCTCTGCTGTCTGTATGGTCAGTGTGAGACCTGATTTGGAGCCCATTTCCCCAGGGATTCTGAAGGACCTTGTGGTGTTGTTTCCTCCCTGACCATTCTCTAAGGAAAAAGTCATTCCCTCCCACTCATTACAGGAAAATTCAGTAGGATATCAAATAACAAAGCTACAGCCTTGGCTGAGGGAGAACTGGAAGATGGGAACTTTTATCTTCTGAAGGCGTGTTTCTTAAAATGACATATGGATTTCTCTTGCCCACTGTTACCTTGTGCACATCTAGGAATGGACCATGAAAACAATGGCAGAGAATCAAAAGAAATTAATACTGAGGGCCAGACTTCCAAGAACACTCTCCTGCTGTTTCCAAAATAATTGGGAGAGTGATGGAGGAGCACACCAGCAGTATCACATTTAATTAAAAGGAAAAATAGTTTTAATTGATTATAGTCTTCCTTCATAGAGACTTTATCGATGATAAAGGAAATATACCAGGGAAAACAGATTTTTAAAACAGCTCACACAGCTCAATATTTAGTTCTGAAAAACCACAAAAGGGTCTGGTTTTCAAAGTGTTCAATGCTTGGGAGCTCCTGCTGTGACACTTAAAGACCAATTTCTGGAAAAATCTGTGACTCAGCATGTTGAAAAATTCTCAAAAACCTGTCCTAAATCCAAAGGAAACAAAAAAAAATCTTGGTGGATTTTAATTTTTCATTACTGAAAGTGACTAATTCACCCCTAAAGCTATATAGTACAAATAAACAAAAGTATCTTTCAGAACAATTTGTATTACTGAAAGAATAAATACACATTATCTTGTGTTGTTTTTAAATTCTTATGAAGCAACTGCAAAATAAAAAAAATACTTTCTACATCCCAGTGACAGCTTTCAAACAGCTTCATGGCCCATCTGATTTCATCAGCTGCACTGACACTTCAAATTACTGTTATCAGCGAGAGCTGCACAAGACTACATAATGAAAATATGTAAAAGTTGAGTCTCTGGTGCTGTGACAGTACCACTCAGTAGATGAAAAATGACTCTGTGAAACATTAAAGTCTGGAAAGAGCTTAATTACTTTTGCTTGAGAATTCTTCCTAGCATGCCAGCCAAATTCCTTGCCTGATTCTGATTTTTTTTTTTTTTCTCCTCTTTCTTTGCCAGGGAAGAAAGAAACTCACAGAATGGTACTGGTTTTATAGTGGACACAGAGAGACTCCTCATCTGCCATTTCTCTGAAGAATCAGACTAGACTCAAAAGCCTGAAATACTGAAATAACCCCTTCCTTCCCTCTCAGCACGGGGATTTGAGTCTGCACCTAAAACAGAGCCCTTGCAAGTCCTACAGTAGAGGAACAATTCCAAACTGAAAACAGAAACAAGGAAGAATTTATAGATATTTCCTGGAGGTCATGAAACTCCTGACTGCATGGGAATCTTTTGATGACAGGGTGTTGTAAGAGCTCAGTGGAAAAATTGATGAAGACCTGTAATGTTGAGAAGCCTCTTAGCCACAGGACAAAAAGGAGTTGACACTGCATAGAAAGTTTTCTGAAAGTTTTCTGAACAACTTCTCAATAATTCTGAAGTTTAATATTTTCATGTGCAAGACAATCCTGCAGTTCATGTCCTATATCAGCAGGCCACCACAGTAACTTGGACAATGCTTTGCAATATTGCATCATCATTGGTGCTTTACCAACATTTTCTGCTGTCAGTAGATCACCAAGGTCTCTTCAACACAGAGTCAGCACCCAAATTAGGGATGGAATAAAAAGGATCTGTGAAAACTCTGCACCACTCTGAGGGTCTGGACAAGAGGAGAGTAGGAAAGGGACACACACTCAGGCTGGCAGGTATCAGGAATTCTAAAAATCAAATCATCACTGAGGAAAACAACTCTAGCAGCTCATTCTGTAGGGTTTTTTTGTTTGTTTGTTTGTTTGTTTGTTTGTTGGGGTTTTTTTACATTTTCATCTGAAATGCAAAAATTAAAGAGTTAGAAGTAAACAGACCCCTCTGATAAGAACTGACAGCTTAGAATTCATTGAAGTATTTTAGGGCATTCTCCTGAGCACAGATAATTTAAAAATGCATCTTAAATACCAGCAACAAATCATTAAACCTAATTATTCTTCAACTTTTTTTTTTTTCATTTCTTCTGAACCACTTGGCACAAAGATATCAGAAACACATCACCTCCATCTCAGACAGCATCCTTGGTACAGTTCATTGGAGACTGGAAGAGAATACCCAGGGAAGACAAGTGCTGAGCCTGCTTTTGTGCTCCTCCAGAAGCTCTGCTCTGGGTCACTGTGAGGGTGAGAGGAGCTCTCACTCTGAGCTGGTGCCATGCTGCTTTATGCTGTTACACAGCACTTCTCTGCTCCTCTGCACACAACGCACGTGAATGGAAAATCAGTTTGGGGGAAAAAACAAAGGAAAGCACAGAACAGCTCCTGTGAAGGGAATTGCTTCCAGCACAACATAAGAAATGCGGGTCCAGCCCTGGTTAAGTTCTACACTGATGGTTGCAAAATAGGGTATTACTCAAAATAAGCAGTGGAGCAAAATCCATCCCACTTTTATATTTGGGATATGTTAGTCTTTCTAATGTTGAACTTATGGTTGAGTCCTAGGACATAATGTAGAGGTTTCATAAATTTCATAAAAGAGAAGACATCAGATGGGGATGCATCTTTTCAACACATTTTCTGATCACACTTTTCTTCAACAATGTGAAAGCATGCTTTTGCTAAGGGGGATATAATGCCTCATGTTATTGCAAACAAACCTTTAACTGAATAACTGGGGAGTGTTTCATAATGTTTCCTCAGGTAAAGATTCACACTCTAATAAAGTCTTTTTATGTTATATCTTAAATGAGTTTCACAGATGCTTAGTCTATTCACAAATCCTTCTTTACATAGGCACTGTTACTCTGCTGAGAAACCTATAAAATAACTCATGGTTATTTTGACCGCCTATTTAAAACAATATGTGGGTTTTTTCTATGATTCCTGAATAATCCGTAAAAGTCTTTACAGAAACCACAAGATGCAAAGTTCTACCCACAGAGCGAAACCAAGGCATCAATCAGCAGTTCTATTAAGCAGGTGTATGTACATACATAGTATCACTCAAAATGGTCAGGCAATTCCCTTCTTCGAATTAGGCATAATAAGAAGAGACATTTCTGGGTGGTGGCACAGAGGGCAGGACTTATAGATTGGAGAGGAAATAATTATAGGTCCTACTGTGCAGTGACGGCAGTTTTGCCTCTCTACCAACTTGTGCCACGAGTGACAGAAGGCAGCTGCCTCTTAGTGCTGCTTGAGGGGATTGAGACTTCCAGAAGAAGCTCAAGAACCTCAGCCATTCCCCACCATGATGTTATCATGAAACAAACTGATGGATACCAGCTGCAATTACTGCAAACAGACCCTATTTCTACTTCAAATGACACATAAACAGTTTCTATTTGGAGGTGGCAAAATTAAACAAGTCTTTATGTTACTTAACTTTGATGGCCAATCTAAACATTAAAAATAAACAGCAACAAAGAGGAAAAATGCATTTTTTATCAGAAAGATTACAGGTAGTTCTGCTTCCATTAGGCTTTCTAAGCATAATACTAGTAGCACAGGGACATATTTTCTTTAAAAGAAGCATCTCACCTCATGAGAAATGTGGAAACCTCCCCTGTGCTCACCACTACAGCTGGTTTGAGATATTCCTCACATAAATTTTCAAGTTTTGGCCTACAAAGCTGTACATGATTGACAGAAATTTCAGCTGAAATCTTTAAGTAACCACCAGAATTCTCCACAGAAAGCAGGCATTTTCAGGAAGAAAATATCAGTCAAAAATAGCTCTGTATCAAGAACAGTTTTGCTGGGAAATTTCCAGCAAGCTGTTTTCAGAAGTACAGACTCTGAAGTAAAGCCTTGACAGGTTTTGAGAGGTAAATAACACTGAATAGGCCTTCTTCAAGGAGTATCCAGGACATTAAAAATGGAAGAACATAGTTCCCAGCAGTAACAAAATGCACAAATTCTAACAAATTACTTTTCTTTGCATTAGAAAGTTCAAGAGTTTCCACTAAGCTGTCACGGGGAACCACATAACATGTACTGACTTTCTTCTGGAACACAAAGGGACTATAGTTTTTCCTAGTATTTTGAAACATGCCAGATTAAAAATTAATATATTTTCTTCTTTTCTTTTCAGAAGAATATTTCAAATGTTAATAGGTCCCTGCAAAATTCTTTCAAAAGTTAATAAACATCTTTAAGCTACATGTGGCATTGGCAGGAAGAAGTTAAACTACAGATGGCAAAACAGATCTCTTTATTTGCACATCCTTCCCTTCATTGCAATGCTAAAGCAACCACAAAAAAAAAGAGAAAATGTATTTCTGCCAAATCAATGTCAATTTAAAGTAGATTATTCCTTCTGGGTTTACACTATAACTTGATCCAGTTGGTCAAAGATGAGAGCTTTCTTGTTTTCGGTCTAGATCTGAGGTACAATCAGTGTGCAAAATTAAAAAAACCAAAAGCTATCCAAGGTAAAACAAGAAAAGACTCAAGTTTTCACAGCCCTACACTCCCATGGATACTGCACTGGTGGCATGGGATTATTTCCAACATTCACTAAGGAAGGATAAATGGGAAGAGGACTGTGCTGTGTATTTCCAGATGATAGAACTTCATTCATGGCTACTTGAATCTGGGATTACAATTTATGCTTATTTATATTAACAATAAACTAAATAAATACAGACTTACCAACTTACTCAGCATTCTTTCTATTTTCTTCCTAGACACGTCTTATTTTGCAAAACCCACAAACTTCAATATGTCATTTATCCCATAAATTGTCAGTTGTCTTCACAGTTTTCCATGACCACATCCCATCTAAGTGTATCTTCTGAGTTGAAACACATAATTGCTGCCTCATTTAAATTCCAGTCCTGTCTTAAAACACATTTCTACTAATAAGTCAAGATTAATTTTAATTATTAGAGAATACTAATGATCTTGTACTCCAATTTAACCGTTATCTATGGAATTTTTTTTTTTCAACGAATGCTTCCTATCCTCCTCCAGGCATTTAGGTCTGGTCCCTGCATGCTTGTGATGGTGGCAAGCTATGTGGAATAGGGTTGCTAAAGAGGACAAAATGAGCTGGAGAAAGAACTTGGGTAATTTTTTAAATTTCCTACACCACATCTCTAGGTGTCTATTACATACAAAGGTGGACGTGCAGTTTTCCAGCTGGGGAAGCCCCACAACCAGTGACGTCTGGAATTACCTCTCTTGTATTATGCTTTTATATTTTCTTTCTCAAAATCTACTCACTGTTCTCAGGAGACAGGATATTAGGAATAGATACTATTTTAGTCCTACTAGAAAAGATTTATTGAGGCTTCTAACTCGTTCGAAGAGCAGCCTGAGGCTCTTTGTAAAAGGTAATTAAATGAAGACTGGGTGCAGCCTGGCTGTCAATGAGGCCAGCCTAGAAATTCTTCGAGGAGCTCCTCCTGTTTTCTGATTCTATATCCCCCTTTGGCTTTACATTACCAATCAGCCTTACAATTTTGCAACTCTTTGAGAAAGAGATGAGTAACAGCTGAGAAGAAGGAGAAGTCCTCACATCTCAAGCAAGGTGTGAATCCAAGGTAAGCAACAGGTCTGCTGCAATGCAGGAATGCAGCTTTCCCAGGCTTTTTCACTGAGCAAAGCCTTCTGTTTCCCTTAGAACCCAGAAATGTGAAGGCTGGGAGCCAGCAATTGCACAGTCTCAGGAACATCTTCCTGAGGATGGCTCATTTGAGGTGTGGATGGATGCTCCCCTTCTAAGAGGAAAGACACATCCCAGCCCTCAGAAATCCTGGCTGTAAATAGCAAAGCCCAAGACAGGATGGTTTGTTATTTACCCAGGTGCTAAGGGCTGCCTCAGCCATGCCTTTTCCATGTAACCACAGGCCTTCATGTCTCTTGCTTTATGTGCCAGTTCTTCACATTAAAACACAGCTAATCCCACTTCTCCATCGCTGGAGGGCTGCCATGAGGATAAAGAACGTAGATGTTTGGCAGTCAGGGCAAAACCAACCTGCAATCCCTGCCATGAATAATGCTTGTGTGGAGATACCTCCACTCAGCTTTTCTGGAGGTTGCTCAGGAATTAACAGCAAGCTGCAAACCACTTACAAGAAGCATTAAGATTGGGGTTTTGCTGGTATTATTAGAGGCAGCTGGTTTATTTTAAGAATAACTGCATTAAAGCACAGTTAGAGCATCTTAGCATCTCAGAGACATGGGCTGCACATGGTGCCCAGGGGAGCATTTGGCTGTTCCATGTAGGGCTTCTGTTCACTGATGACTGTGCTGGAGGCATTTAGGGATAACGGGATGGAAGCACTGATTTACTTGCTGTTAAGCAACTCTCTTATAAATTGGAGTTTAGTTCCACTCACATTGAGATACTTTCTTTGATTTTCTATTCCCAACAGATAGGACTAGGGATAGTGCTTTAAGCAAAAACGCTGTCTCTGGTAAACATGGAGCAGTTTCTAAGTGCATAGGAAGCTCTGGGTTTTGCAAATGCTCTAGAGAATGTACTATATTTATTCTGTAACATCACTGCTTTTTGTTTGTTGGTACAAAAAAATACCGAAATTAAAGCCACATGAATATTAAATGAAGATTTAAATAATTTATTTTTAGTTTTGCCCTGCAGATGGCTTTACTTAAGGGTACTGCTAACAATCACTTAAAATATACATGCATACCTGGAAAAAACTGATTTTATTTCTTAATTAATGAAAACTTATTAACAGTAGAGCATAAGCTTTAAGTAACTTTTAGGTGCACTATAATCCTTCCATTCTGGTACCCAAGTTCAGCTACTCCAAACCAGCTGAATCAATGTGGAACTAACTGCAGGCAAGCAGGAGCTGGTAAGAAACCATCATGACTTGAATCCAGAAGAATGAACTGAGATATTTTTTCAGGAATTCTGTTTTTTGCAAAAAATGCATGCCATGTTACTTGGTGCTACAAAAACACCATTAGGATGACAGCTTTGAAGCAACGTACTGCACCTCTGTTTGTTAAAGAAAGGAAGTAAGGAAATTTTTCACTGTAAATATATTGGTTGATTTCCTTTTCTTTTCCTAACAGTGAACTGTCTAAACACTGAGGAATTTAGTTAATCTAGTATTAAAAACAATGCACTAATTGAATAGGTATTATTTCTCTCTTAGAGTGTTTTTTTTTTTGAAGAGTCTGTTTTTCTATGATCTCCAATGATGACTAATTGCATAATCATATGTCAACAATTCAGGTGTCAGACTGAAGACATTAATCAAAGCTCAAACTCAATTAAAAACAGCAACAAAATCAGGAACAGGCATCCTATCCTCAGAGTGAGAATCTGGAAAGGCATATGCCAATACAGCTCAAACTTAACTGATAATTCAGGTAAAAAATGTATTTTTCATAAAAGTTATAGTAGATTTCATAGTAGAAAAGGATCATCCCTGTGAGCAGGGATGTAACATGTTTAAAATAACACATCCTCACTAGAAATGCTTTTCAGTTTGCTCAGCTGTACTCCAGGTATATGAATTAATGGGAAATGCATGACTGAAGCTTCATACACACATCCAGATGGCCCTTGCCAGGAGCAAAAAAACATGTAAAGTAAAAAAGTTTCAAACAGAAGGACTCACACTGCTGTAGAGAATACCAGAGTGTGCTATCCTGTAAGAGGCAGCATAATCAGGCAAAGTCCTGATTTGAGTGATAAAAATGAATATAGATTGGGCTAGACTGTAAAGTACTGTAAATCAACACAGCAGCATTAACTTCAGAGTGGCAGAACCCGGCCATCCTGTTTAATTGACATTTTAAGCCTGAATGAGACCAGAAGATTCTCAGTATCTTGAATAATAATTAGACTGTTTCCTATATATAATGCATAAAGAGACACACTTCTCATTCTAGTGATAAAATTTGGTATTTCTGGCAGAGTAGATGCAAGGACAAAGAAGGAAATTAACAGCAAATCACTGTGGCTAATAAGGAAGTGTTGATCCAAAATATTAATTCTCTCCACAGAGGGAAGACAAGCTAGACAGTAGGCTGCAGCAGAGCTGTAGAAGAGCTGGCAATTAGACAAATGCTATGTGTACTATCTTTGAAGTACAGAGAAATGATTTGTCTTTGCCAGGCTGTGAAGAAGGTAAGCTGACATAAATTAGAAGACATTAATGGATGTTAGTTTCTTATTATTCATGTTGTCAAGGTTCTCCATCATCTTCACGAAAATTCAAGTATCAACTAGAAAAATGCACAGAAAGCTTCACTCCGTTATCACAGGCTCCTCCAGACCATTACTTCAAAATCAATCCCTGCAGCAATGCCCAAATGCCAAACAAGTCAAGAACACAGCACAGCTGCCACTATTCATCCTGTTTCTAGTGCTCCAAACACACAATGGCATTCCTCTCTCAGCTGCCTGCTCTGCAGGGTAGCTTGTTCACCTTCTCACCCATACAAAAACCACACGAAAAAGCAGTCATTTATTTTAATAAAGTTCCACTGAGAATATGCAGAGAAACTCAGTTGAAGGAAAGGATATTTAGTCAGCTTTATGCACCAGTGTGAGTATTTCTGATGAGCAAGACCTGGAATGGGAATTAGGGCTGTTGCACACTGCCCTGGCAGGCTACTCAACAGCAGGACCACACCACATCTTCAGCAGCACAAATATTGCAGCATAGCAACATGGGACTGCTAAAGGTTGTGTAAATTCTCCCAAAGAAACGGGACATTGGTCAGGGACAGATGTAGAATAATATCCTTGAAGATTTGAAAAACTTAACTGATGAGGTCCCTGATGATGAAACTTAAGGGGGTGTTTCTACACACAGGACGGTCAGTTGTTCTTGCAATGCCTACCAGTTATTAAACCAGGTTTTCCATCAATGATGACTCATTTTAGCTGCTCTGGCTCAGAAAAATAAGTAAAGAACAGGCAGAGGTCATTTCAATGGTGTTGAAGGATCAGAAAATGAAGATTTTTGGAGTACAAAAGAGGAAGAAGAGTGCTTGATAATGACACGGAAATTTAAATGCTTTGGGGACATTACATGGAGGCAGCAAATGGCATACATTTAGAGAGACTTACTGAGGTATTTTGGTAAGTCAAAGTACAAATGGAACTGCTTTTTATCCAGATGATCTCAGTTCTGTTTATGCACTTTCAAACGTGCCTCCTGCCTGTACAGTAACACCACAAAATTGTGATGGTCTTTCATATCCTTCAGGATACTTGTGGCACTAGATTTTGAGGCTTTTTTGTTTTGTTTTGATATTTTTTAATGAACAACTTTGGATCCCAGCATTGCTAGAAGCAAGCAATTTCTTTTACTATTTATCAGGTCATCATTGCTCTAGCAATTGGAAACTCAGCCCTTTGGATTAACAGCCAAGCTGGAAGCTGGTTAGTGAGCAGATTTTTAAGTTGTCTGCTATGCTGAACTCTCATTTCAAGGCTCTAGCATTCTTGCTAAGCAATACAGCCAGCACCTACAGATCTAACACCAGCCTCTCAGCTTCCACAGGCACACAGGGCTGGGGAAAACAGCTTTGTTATGATGTGCAAATAAATCCATGCATACTTGTGCCAGTGCTTATATAGGGGTTCATGAAAAATCTAATACCTTATCACAACTTGTATCAAAATGGAACATTTTGCAGATGTGAAATAGGAACAGACCCAGGCTGGAAATGGATTCAGTGATAACTGCTTTTGCTTGATAACTTTTATAGACAGCAACCTCACGTGTGGATATTTCTAGGTATTCCACAGCTTTGCTGAGTGGTGATGGGGAAGATATAGCAAACAATTTTCCTTTATCTGAAAACGTGTAAATGAATGATTCAACTGCTATATCAGTGATGATTGCTAAATGGTTCTTAACTTCTATCAATGGCCTGATGAAAGAAATTGGTGCTGAAAGTGATAAATTGTTTTCTCAGGCATTGAGACTTCATGACAAGAGAGGATTTCTTTTGAGGTGAGAAGACAATATATCAGTTGAATATTGTTCTTCCTTACATGCATTGGGGGCACCCAGTGATTTGCTGGGCATTTAAGCAAATTATGGCTTATCCTTTTGCCTCTCCACAGTGATGTGGATCACCTCTCTTTACTGAATGCACAGGCTATAAAACAGATAAGTTTGTTCACCATCTCTCCTCTCTCACTTATCCTGTTACATTTATCTCGGTAATCCATTACAGACCTCCTGTAATCAATCTGTCTCCAGGTTTTGAGAGTCCTTAATGTAAATGTGTCTGCTCAAATATATCAGACTTAATGGACATGCTTTAGGATGATGCATGTCAAATTTAATGTATTTACCACATTAATCAGGCTTGTTTCCTTCACATCTATTTCAATTCCCCAAGAATGAGAAAACATGAGTTTAATAGTTGTTTACTTAGTACCGCAGTAAAAACACCCAGTTTTAGTAGTTTACATAATGGTGGAAAAAAAAAAGTGTTTGGTTTGGCAGAGGGAGGTATCTAGTATTTATTTTTCTCTCATCGGAAACTTGGTACAAGCTTATTAAACAAGCAGAGGGACTGCTATTGTTTTCAGCAAGCTTTGGAATAAGACACTGGATAATTTCTATAACTAAGCACTAAGAGTATGGCACATTCAGAAATGAAATGGGAAACATAATTTCTCAGTTCCAGAGTTCATCAGATCTAGATTTCAGAAAGAAGCCAAGAGAAAAAAAAAAAAAAAAAAAGCAGATGGCACTCGAACAAGGATCTATTGGTTAGAAATGGTTACTGGTATGGATACAGAAAAGCTCTGAATGGTAGTCTGGATTTGGGGGGAGTCCACACAAGCAGTACCACACAAGCAGGGACCACCAGTTTCAAATTATGCAGGCAAACAAACATGAGGAGAAACGTGAAAAAAGAAAATGGATCTATTTGTGGGAAAAACATACATAAGAACCAGGAAGAAAAGAGGAGGCAGAAACAAATTTAGCTGGAGGACTAGAAAGAATGCAGACCCTTCTCATAGAAAAGTCTGCTCATGAAGTGTGTTTTCTTATTATCATATATATAATTTCATAGTATGGCTACTGGGTGCTGAATGAAACAATATCAGAACACGAAAGCCAAGGTTATCATCTTTAGTATTTGATACGTCAACACAAATAATTGTAACGCTGACATTTTATTTTAAGTCAAACCCACTTCTATCTGCAAAGTTACATGTTCTACCTTTGCTATCAGTATATCTGTAAAATTGCTATCAAAGAGCTGGCAACTTATCTATAAAACTTGCTCTGAAGGACTTTCCTGGTTTCTACTGAAAATGGAGTTTGATCACTTTGCTGCATATAAAGCTTAAAGGAGGGAATTTTGAAACACAATGCAACCTTTAACATACTCACTATACTATTAAAAAATAAAAAAGTTTCTTCATTTTTCTGACCAGATTGCCTTTAAATTACACTGCAAAACCCTTCTGAAAGGTTGGTCTTGGAAAGTGGAAAAAGCTATAACAAAGCGTGCCATAAGGCAGATGATTAGGAAGAACTTTAATGGACTTGAGCACTGGGCTACAGCAGAGCTGCAAAAGAATCCCTTGACCTCAGTGTGTGTTTTTGTTCTGGCACAAAGCACCAAAGTCTACAGTGTGCTTTTAATGTTGCTTTGATAATGTGGAAGCCCAGCCCTCTACCTAGCTAGAGAATTTTCAAAACCCTTTTAAGTCTCTGAAGGCATTTGCTCTGTATTATCTGCAAGGTTCCCATTTAACACTGGATGAATCCATTTAGAGCAACTGACCTGGACCTTTAATGAAAATTTGGCAAATATTAGTTCCAAGTTCTTCTTCAAAGTTTCAAGAATTCTGCCTACATTTATCTTCATAATCTTTTCCCAGCTCCAAATTTCACTTGGAATTCTCCAAACAAAAGGGGTCAATGCACAGTTAGATAATTTGTTTCCAGGAACTATGAATCTACTGAGGATTCTAACCCCAGCCTGCCTCAGGATCCCCACACAGCTTCAGGAGGAAGTACTCTGTGCTTCCAGTGGAGCAGTACCAACAACACCCAGATGTATTTTGGATTGCTACAACCAATTCTCTCATTATCATGTATCTTCTCTCTAGAGAGCCCAAAAGAAACTTCAGGTCTATTGTGATTGTTAAAATCTATTTTATTCTTACCAGTGATGTTAGTTTGATGAGGAAATCTACTTGCAGTGATGCCCCTGATGTCAAAACTCAACAGGCTTTTACTATACAATGAATCTGGCCTTTTAGCTCAAGCAGTGACCTATTAAATGTAACATTTGAAACCATTAGCTTTCCAGTTCAATAAAACATTTCCTTCAGATGAACTACCTGTGCTTCCATGTACTCCCTGAATTTCTGTGCTTTAGACCAGAAGTGTTTGATTCTCTTATGTTGCTAAAGATGGAATGCCTGCTGGAAACCCACCATGGAAAATAAACATATTCACACATAAAAATATCTGTGACAAAAAAAAATATATCTCTTTTTATTGAAACCTGAGTGTAAATTTAAGAACAGACTTGAAATTTTCTCAGACACTTCTCATCAGCCTGTTGAAGCTAAGGCTGTGTTTTGTGTGAAGCTTGAGTATATTATTAGCAAAAAGCTTATTCCATGCTGACTTGCTCTATTCTAGCAAAATTTCACCCATTTGGGGTAACAGAAAAGGAAACTGGACCCAGAAAAATTATTATACCCCAGCATTCAAACTGGGGTTTGATAAATCACCAAAGTGTTGCTGTCTGAGTAAATGGCACATTCAGTCTTTCCCACCAGCCTCAGCAGAGGTTCACACCAACACTGAAGAATGATATGATTAATTACAAGTAAATTTCCTGTTCACTACAGATATATCCCCCAAAAGAAAACAGCCTGTTAATTTGCGTGTACCCAAAAATACAGTTGCTGCATATCCTAGTATTCCCATGTGAAGTTGTTTGGAAGAATGAATTCTCCAGTAATTAGCATTTGTTTGCCTGTGCCATGGATTTTTCACTTTTCCCTTGAAGCTGTTTATCAATGAAAATTCTGAATGCATTATAATTAATACAATCACACTATTCCAGGACTAGATGCTAATTTGAAACAGCACTTGAAATATGAATCATTGAACTTTTTAACAAATGCTTTGTTCCTCTCAAGATGTCCAATTATTACATTCTGTATGTAAAGGTGTCATTGTAACTTGTAAGTTTTTGGGCCATTGTGACAATGGGGAAATTCAAGACAAATAATGACACTTCTACTCCCTTGCGGGGAACAGAATTCTTTATATTTGTAAAATGAAGGTGCCTTTTTTATGTTTACATGGGAACAATACTGTCAGGAGCTTGACACATCATCTGTGTATTCAATAGAGGAATTTTATTTATAGGAATACTTGAGACCCTGCTGTACCTGTCTGAGCTGGGGAGTCTCATGACATGAAGGGGAAGTCAACCTTTTCATCATGTCTTTCCTCTTACTAGGTGCTTTAGCATTTTCCACTTCATCCCTCTTTGAAAACACAACTACTTTATTGCAAAGGGCTTGAGGGAAGAGCTCTGAGGATGACTGGACTTCAAAGGGATACACCTGGGTCCTTAGGCCTGCTGTCTGTGGGAGTGGGAGCACTGGCAGCACCTCTGCTGCGAGCAGCACGTTTGGCTTCCTCACTGGCACTACAGCAAAGGCATCCAGGGTGTAACATATTTTAAAAAAAACTTTCAGAATGGCTTAAACATATTTTGAAGAACAAATATAGCACAATATAATGACTGCTTCATATGGAAATGGTCGTGTGCTCCTGAGATATAAGTATATGAGGAGAGAAATTGTATAGAACTGGGCATTGTTGCTTTCTTTCAATCAAGCAAATCTGAAGGGCCAGCAAAATACTTAAATTTCTTTAGATCTGCAACTGACAATTAAAAACCAAGCAACTGGTGTTTTACACATTTTTTGATTCATACCCAGGAGTATCTCACTGTTAGAACGTGATGAACCAGAATTGTCCCACATGACACCTACCTAGAAGACTGTTATTAGTACCTTGTTTATTGGTTAACTGGGCAGGACTGCTGTCAGTTCAGTTATTTTAGTGACAACTACAGAAACATATGCTTTTCCTGCTGTATAAAAAACATTTTCCCTGCTTAATCATAGCCTTTCTACTATACATTCAGCTCTAAGTCTGTTTTGATAAAACCCAGTAGAATAAATGCATTCAAATGCAGCTAAAAACCCACAGCGAAATTTGTTTCCTGGGGAAACAAGGGGGAATGGCCTTAAACTGATGGAGAGTGGATTTAGGAATTAGTAAGGAATTCTTTACTATAAGGGTGCTGAGGCCATGGAACAAGTTAGTGAGAGAAGCTGTGGCTGCATAGAGTTTCAGCAGGGAAAAAAAAATCAGTATCTTTCTATGAAAGCTTTTGTATCACAAAAACGCCAGAACCTCTATTAAGGAATTTTAAAAGCCTCTGAACCTGCTCCATAACCACTATGTCCTGTAAGAGACTCAGATTTGGTGCCTGTGGGAGGAGTGAAACATTAATACTCTCAAAAGTCACCAGAATTATACATTACAGGACCCAATAACAAATAAAATACCAAAATATAGCAACTAGGCCTCAGCCCCAACCACCAATTACATTGATGAACAACAAGGATGCTCTGGAGTCTTTTTATGAAAAAAACCCAAACCCTCAACTCTGCAAATAGTTGATTTGGGGGTTTTTTTTTGTTTGTTTTGTTTGTTTGTTTGTGTTTTTATTTTTTTTCCCCAGTATCTAAATTAAAAAACTGAAATACTTCACATAATTCAAAGTAAATATTTTGAGAATTTTTAGATGGAGGCAAAGAAATTATTTCAGTAAGAGAACAAATAGTTTTGAACAATCTTATGCGACGTACTCTCTGCTGGGCAATTTCTGGTTACAGAAAATAAGTCCTTTATGCACAGTGTGAGAGGCGTGGATTTCTGTTTGCAGGGCTATTGCCTACCCAGTGACAGAATGCCCTCAGAGTCTTACATTGTACAAAGTTCTTGTTTTTCTTTTTTTACTGTCATGGAGCCAGGTTATGGCTGAGTTCTCAGAGAGGGAAGAGTTTAGGGATCTTTCCTCCAGGTAACACAGTCAGAGTTTATTTGTCTGAATTTGGGACTGAAAGGGCTGTACAAGCCAATGAAGCGTGCAAACATTTTCCTACTGCCCCCCAAAAGAAATGTGTTTTGACAGGATACCCCTGTTTGGACTTGGTGGGTTGGCAGTACCAGTGAAAATAAAGAGATTCTGGCAGGAAAAAAATGGAATCAGATTTTACCTTTTAAAAGAAATTTTTTACTGCAGTCTCTCTCTGCAAAGGGAACTTTCTAAAGGTGAATTTTTCTTGTTCAGTCGGTTCTTTATACTGGTGACACACTGCTCTAATACAAACCTCAGACTTCTGTTTTGACCTCTGTTGCCTATTAGATATTTTTACATTAAAAATTAGTACATGCCAATCATGAGGCAGGGTGGATGGTGCTACCCTTCTACAGCAACTTTTTTTCTAATAACATCTTTAAGGTCTTCTGAACAGACACCAGTTTGCTGTTCCTTGTGGTTTAGTTTATCACAGCAATTATTCTGCTATTTAAATTTTATTCTGAACTTTAGTAATCCAGGGCCAGATGACAGAGTTATTGTCACTGTTATTCCCACTGAAAGTGTCATGCACAACAGCCCTTATGCTAAGCCACTGCGTGTAACCCACTGCTCTAGGAGGCTGAAATGATCTTTCATAACCAGATCCCATGGCCCTCCAGTCAAACATTGCACTGACCCACAATTCTAATGGGATGTACTCATCTCATGCATTTGATGAAATCTGGCTATCCAGGAGATAAATGAAGGCTAAAGCCGACATAAAGGGGCAAACAAACAAGGTAATAAGAATTACACGTCTTTTTCGCAAGAACTGACAGCAATAAAATCCAGTGTAAAAGATAATTTTGTACCTATCGCATGACTCTGACATGTAGTCCTTGTCATGGTGTCCTCCTCTTCTTCTTGCAGGTTTTCTGTGACTACTTTAGCCTGTACATAGTGCAACAACAAAAGTGAAGAACAGCTGTGACTCTGTTTATGTTGCTTCATGACAACTACAGAATGTTTTGCAGAAATAAATCAGAGTAAGGTTACATGACAGCTAAGAGTGGAATATATAATGTGTCTTATTCTATGAATGATAGTTTAATTTCATTCAAAATCACAATATGGAGCAATGAAAAACAACCTTTGAAAATGCACTTCTTCAAAATAAAAAACATATATGGTGTGGTATCTCTAGTTTAGTTTGCAAACACTGAACTTCGGTGTTTTTATTTCCACCTCTGTTTAAATTTAAATTTATTAGCTAGACAGAGAGAAAAAAATAATTTAAGAATGCAGCACACTCTAAGAACTTCTATGTGGTATTCAAGTTTATGTTATTCAAATCCCTCAGATATTATGGTTTTTTTCAAAGATGTATCTTTGCCCTGTTAGTCTGCACTCCTATTTCCCAGGTGTACAGGTATTCTGAATCCCTCCCTAGCACACAGAGAAATCCCCTTCCATCATGTGCCATCAGTGGCCACAATTCACTTTCAAGGACATATTTTTCTGCCATGCCACATAAATCAAACAGGAATAAATAAATACTTCCATGGTGACGAGAGGAAGAAAGGCAGCACCACAGAAAAAATTGCTTTCAATATCTCAGGGACCTTAAATTATTTGCTAATCACTCTCTGCTGTTTTAAAGTGCTTACAGCAGGCTCACAATAACAAGAGCACATTTTGTAATCTAAGCCACTGGAATTTATCATCATTTGCATGACATATCTTCGATCACAGTGTAAATTCTGCTTGCTGGGTTACACAAGTAGCCCTGTTGACCTCTTGTGAGCAGCCTAAGTATGACACCAAAGACTTGCTGTCTAGATTTTTTGAAGTGACTTTATCATCTCTTAATCCTAGGGATTTGATTACATCTTTTCTTTCTTATGAAATGCCTCTCTTCAGGCTGTGGAAAATGAGGAGGTGAGTGTTCATTTGGCATCCAGTTCCAGGAGGAACAGTTTCTCACATTTGCAGAGTGCATGGCCAAGTGCTGCTGTGACATTTCACAATATTGCGATAGATCCCTGGGTGTTCCCCAAACACACAGACTGCGCACACAGAGCGCCACACAAAACTCCTGGTGGCTTGGCTTCCGTGCCACATTCCCACCTCACAAAGTGAAGCCCGTGGCTGTTCTAAATCACACAGGGCTGTAATAAAATCACAAAGATGAAATGAAGCAGCGCAGCACAAAAATGATTGTATCTCACCTTAAGCTCCAGCCAAGGACATGAAAAAGTACTGGAGGATGTGGAATATCCTTGGTGTGGGCTAAAGTGTTATGCATTTCTGCTGGCTGGCCTTTAGAGCAAAGTGCCTTTTTGATGAACACTAACGGGAAGTGTATCCCTCTGAAGGTGAATGCACAAGGCCACCATTGGTGGAACATTGCTTTTTCCATAAATTCAGTGGCACTCCAGCAATAACGTTCTTTGCATGAACAGAAATCAGAGGTAATCGGTGCATATGTTATGGCGTAATAGCGCCTCAAGCCTTTACCTGGTACATCATAAGAAAAGTGATTTAATCATCAAAAATTAAATAGCTTTTAAAGGAAAAAATCTTGCTAGAAAATTAATGTCAGAAACTGTTCTGGCCAGGATTTAAAGCAGCAGTATTTATCTGATAAGCAGTTTGGAAATACAGCAGCTTCCGCACTGAACCGTATGACTGAATGCACTTTGCATTGTTCAGAAAAGAAAAGAAATCTTCCTGGTTTAGGGCTTTTCAAAAGATTTATGCTGTTTTCTCCAAAAGCATTAATTTTGACTTTTTATGAGCAAAAGAAATGCACAGGCCACTCTACTGCATGTGACTGTTTTTAGTCACAGCTATCTCCCAGCGTTCTGCAATCTGCTTCAAAGCAAGCAGACACCAAAGAATAACTGGAAATGATAGTAATAAGATTCATGAACTTTGAATTTAAAGACTTTGCATTGTTTGTCTTTTAGAAGTTTGGGGGACAAGATGAAATACCACATATTGAGGAATCTTAAGGTATCTCTTTCATAAGTTAGCATTCATAACTGTAAGCACATTTTAAATCTCATTATCCTAGATGTGATCAGTCTTTTGGCACTAGATATTTCTTTCAGGAATTAAGTGCCACAGTAAACACAATATGAAACACAAAAAAAAGAAGAAACATATAAATGTAACTTAATCTTCAAAAACCATACAAAAAAACTTTGTTTCCCTGCTAACAAAACAGTGTATGGTGTAGCAAAAGTAATGCCTTTTTACTGAGACTAATGTCCTTAAAAATTTAATAGTATAATTAGCATTTCTCCATTATTTACACACATTAAGGACAATCTTTGTAGTTCCTTCATAAAATGAAGTGTGTTTCTTTAAGATATACTTAAAAGACTAATACTGCAGCATTTAGAAAGACTTCACAAAATGACAGACAAAAAGCACAGCAAATTATTGCAGCATTAGAAAATAAAAAGTTAGAAAGAAATTGCAGAAGCAATGTGTAGAGTTTTTTGTACTTCTGTACAGTGAAGATATACCCTAAGCTGTCAGGACCATATTAAATGGGGCATAGTTAAACGGAGTGGCTCTGATAAGGGGCTCTGCTCTGCTATCTAAGTTCTAGATCAGTTGGATTGAATTTCCTGCATATTGCACATTTCCAGACTTTCATTCTCTCTCTTTCCTTTCAGTGACACTACAAGGACAGCCTTAGATATGCTTATAATTTGTGGTTTTATAATGCAGGAGACATCTACATTTTCAAAGAAGAGATGATACCAGAGGAGTCAGGAGGAAAGTTTTCAAACACATTCATTTTGCATATGTTCCCTGTAAGTTTTATTTTTTTTTAAATGACCTTGCAGATGTTCTCAGCAAAGATGTCTGTATTAAAGTACAAAAAAAAGAAAAAAAAATTGCCTGAATTTGAAACTATGTATGGAATGCCTTGACCTCAAGCATCCTCAACATCAGCCCTAAGCTAAGAGTTTTTAGGTCCCATTACAAAGCTTTTTACAATGTTCCCAGAGAATTTGTCTCTCAGATTCCCTCAGATGAGGCTGTTGTATGTGCTGCACTTTGGTAACTCAGCTCTATCAGAACAACAAAAGTAACAGCCTCAGCTTTAGAGTACAAGTTTCCGGACTTGTCCGCCACAAGTTTCCAGAATTTGTTAAAATTGTGGCTGTGGTTTATAATAATCATAATAATATGGACAAGACAGCAATCTCAGGAATGAGGAAAGAATGCTATAGGGCTAAAGCATCTCTGTTCTCCTTGTGCTGGACTTTAAAACTTCAAGGGAGAGGCCCTTGCTAGGCAAGACATCGCTCATCAAATTCTAAGGTTAATTAAAAGAAGCTTCACCAGGAAGGGCATCCCTTCAGCCTGACTTTAGGCTGTAATCCCAGACTCTGTGTGAACACTTCTCAATGCTAATGTGAAGTTAGTCCAGAACCAGACTCTAGCAGCTAACAGAAAACAGGATAATTTTTATTCTACATTAGAACATTACTCCTCTCTGAATAAATTAAATGATCAGCTACAGCTAGTACCTTATTAAAGTATAAAAACTAACTACAGGCCATTAACAGAGATTTTTACCGGAACAAAGTGTGACACAGGTCCAATGTATGTTTTCGCTTTTGAACATTACCTCTTAAGTGAAAAATATTCCCAAATGTGGTCAAACAATTTGCCTTCTCCACATCAGCAGTGCACTTTTTAGGCTTAATGACTTCTACAATGTTCACAGGAATGTTCAATACTGGTATGCAATTTTCAGGGAAAGGGGGAAAAAAAGGTCCTATTATTTCACTCTACTACAGTAAGATTATAGCATCATTGTGCATGTATCTTCACTGGAATTGAATTGCCAGCAGAAGCAGTAGAATCTTCATGACTATCTGTATAATGTGGCCTATAGCCAAGCTGCCAACCTTTGTATTAATTCACAATCCTCTAGCTACACAAAATCTTTCTATCTTATATATAAACAGTTATTATCCTGTTTGCCTGCAATGGCAACAACCAGAAGTTAAAAAGAAGGTAATAATGTTTTCATGTACCGAAGCACTTACCAGGGTCTGATTCTGCATTTCCATATCAGCTTTTGTGTTGCTGTTTTTCCTGTGGTTTCCTTGAGAGCTGATAGAGCTGCCGTGAAGAGAGGAGCCCTGGGAGCTGCCCTTCGACACACTCCTGTAGGAAACATTATTTGATCCACTTTCTGTCTGCTGAGCTGCTTTCTTATCAACTCTGCAGGTAGAGAGTGATTCCTCTGATAAATTGCATTGCCCGTCTTCAATCACTCTACTTTCCTATTCCTTTAATGTTTAAAGTAACCTCTCTGTATCTTTCTGTCTCTAGACCTTTGAGTGATAAATGTTTCTAACTAGCCTTGATCAAACCTGTCACTTGCAATTTCAGGTAGTATATCAATTTAGCCTTTCACATGTGATGATTTATATTATATTTGGGACTGCTGTGGGGCAAACGCGAAAACACAATATACCAATTGCTAAGTTCTTCTGTGACTAAAGGTTGTGATAGCTGGAAAGGTAATTAAATCTGACAAGTTACCAAATATGTGTTTTCTGGTTACAGTACAGGAAGATGGAATACATTAAAGCATGCACCTAATTACCCTCTATCTTTACACACCATCTGCCTAGATTCTTGATTTCTGGGATAATTTGAATTATCAGCTTGGATGTAACTCACCTATCTTTAATTTCAAAGACCAATGGTTTGGTTAACAAAGTAACATGAACAAAATTATCATCTCATTGTTAAAGTTTTTTTTCTTTTTTATTTTTTTATTTTTTTCCTATAGAGATTCATGTTCCAACTGTGCACCTACTGCTTGCTACTGTGCATCCTTAGCACATAGAGAACATATATTGAACTTCATATCTGGGCATCTGTAAAGGTACATGGACTTCAACACATCCCAAACTGTATTCTGGAGTTTTACCTGTTTAAAAGCTCTCTCATAAAGCTGTCTTTTGGTGAGTAGGCAGCTGTGGTAGAACCTCCGACTTGTTCACACTCAATCTCACTAGAAGAATCTTGGGAAGGCTTCATAATTTTGCTCTCCACGGCTAAAATGTCACCATTGTCTGTTCTCCTGTTAATTTCATTTTCTATTTCACAGTGTTGTTCAGTTTTCTTCTTTTCTTTTCTTCTCTCTAATTTTGCCTGCTTAATTCCAAATCCTGAAACTTTTGCATCCTTTTTTTCCACCTTAGCTTTAGGAACATCAGTCTTCCTGCTACTCAGAGCTGGGAGCTTGCTCTTTCGGAAGCCAAACCAACTGGCTATAGAAGGCCCAGTCTTTTGTTTAGCCTCCACAGTGGGGGATTTGGTTTGTCCCTGACCCTTTTGCACATTCTCTTGAATGCATAACATGACTTTCTCCTCTATTGTAGGTTGCAGAGATGGTGAACTCAAAAGATCATCGACCTTCTCAGAGGTTTCTGCCAATTTTAAAGACATTTGTTGTCTTCGTGACTTTGTTGCTTCCATTTTATGAGGACACTTTACTCCATCAAAGCTTTGGAAGGACAAAATTTGTTTGGATGATACAGTAGCCGAGGCCTCTAACTCCAATTCTGCTGACAGAACATTTTTTTTACCTAAAGCTTCATGCTTAAAGCTTTCAACACTTTTCTCACTCTGTGCAGATAGACTGCGTGCATCTTTCTGAGAAAATGGTTTGCTTCCATCAGATTTTGAAGTGCTGTGCAACTGGTCTGATTTTTGAGATGATCTGAAGGGCAATTTGCTTGGGCTTCCATGGTGGCTATTGCAACTACTCGTATTTCCAAGAGAGCCTTGTCTAGGATAAGAATTTTCTGTGGGTTTAGTAGTACATGAAAGAGCGTCTGGTGTCACTGCTGTCCCAGGAGTAGCCTTGATTTGAAGCCCTTCCATGGCTGAGTTCTGCCTTGTTAGAGAATTCCCTCTGTCAGAAGTGTTTGTAATAATCTGAGTCCGTACTTTGCTGAGACCTTCTGTCACAGGGGCAGACGGCTTCTCCCCCGTGTGAACGCTGAAACTCTGACTACGAGCCTTCGCTCCGTTCATGCCCAGAGCCGGCTTCAAGTGCGACTTGTTGCTCGAAGAAACAGACCTCTTAACTGATTTGTTTTCTAATCCATCTCCTCTGTCTACCACCAAGTTGCAGCTTTCATGTGAATGAGCTGATGCTGTATCCATACTAAGTCCCACAGCACAATTATTTTTTACTTCAGTATCAGACTTGGAGTCCTTTAATTCCGCATCCGTCGCACCTTTGGTGGTTACACACACAGACGCACTTTGCTTGTACTTACTGGAACTCACATTACTTTTGGAAGCTGCATTTATACTGTCCTTTTCCTGCTTCCCTGGTACAGTAGAGCTCTTGCGGAGAAGCTGGGGAGATTTCACAAACAATTTCAGCCCTACAGGGAGACGGGTTTTCGTTCCTCTCTCATTAGAGTTTTGAGAGGCATGTGCAGCATCGCCAGCATGAAACAGCGTTGACGGGAAATTGTTTACCTGAGATAGCAAAGGCTCACTTGTGCTCGTCGTATGACATTGAGGAGTTGTGGGGAGAATGTTTGGCATCTTTTGTAGCTGATCCAATCCACTGTCACTGGAAATGTTGTTTTTGCTGGAATATGTGTCTTGTGAAGGAGTTGTTTCCAGTGATGGACAGCCTAGAGAAAAGGACCTGGCTGTTTGAAAATCTGTGCTGGAATACTCACGATTCCTGCGGAGACCCACCTGATTAGGGTTTTTTGGGCAGATTTGCTTTGTGGAAACTTTGGAAAGTCCTTGGCATGCACTGTGAGATTGCTGAGATGTGCATTTATTTTGCATAATTCCTTCTGCATTTTCTTGAAGGTAAGATAATTCAATTTTGGCCCCAGAAGATACATTTTTTGCTTGCATTTCATGACTAGATTGATTATGAAAGCCAGAGTTCACACTTCCTTTTAATGGAGATGATTTCAGTACATTTTTTGCTGTTTCAGTGGGACCAGCTCCTCCTAACTTTACTGCTAGAGGTGGAGAATTCGCATAATTAGGCCGAATCAACAAGGATGTTGACCTGCCTGGAGGAAGGGGTGGGGATGGAGACCGCGCTTCTACAGGAGCTAAATCACAATGGAAGTCTCTGGTTGGGGGTTCCCCATAGCTACTGGGCTCTATAAGGTGCTGAGGCAACAGTGGTGATGCTGGACTCTGACTCTTTGGATACTTTGACCCATCTCCTCTGCCAGGACGTTTCAAGTCAGGCAGGGGGTGGGCAGGGGGCTTTGGAACCTGAAATTCGACTTTTGAATCAAAATGACGAGGTGGGCTTTGAGCCTTTTTGAATCTGGAAAGCTTTACAGGCGGCAGAGCAGGTGATTTCTCAAGGGCTGTGGTGCCCACTGACAGAGCTACAGGTGCCTCCCCACTCTCAGTCATCAGAGTTTTTTGGGGAGAAAATTTACCTCTGCTGGGTATTTTAGTTACGTTTGGCTTTTGATTGATTCCTGCATGCACGGTGGAGCTTGAATTGGCCTTGCATGGTGCATCATACACTGGCTTCACTAGTTTCTGTCGTGAAGTATTTTGCTGTGCCACTCTTCCACAGCGTGAAGATTCACCACAGGTCAGGGGGACAACTGTATTTTTATTCCCTGTATTCTCTTCAAGAGTGTTTTTCCCAGTTTCATCTTTCTGTCTTTCTAAAGCAGTGTGGTGTCTAGCATTGGGTCCTGGCTGCAAATCAGTTCTTCCCTGAGGTACAAGTTCAGTGTATTCTGCACTGGACATAGTTTCTGGTGGGTTGATTGAAATCTCATTTCTCATTACAGTGACAACTCCAGTTTGATGTGAGCTGAATTCAATTGGCTCACCATCCTTAGCATCATATATTACTGTAATGCACTCTTCAGAAGAAGTCTTTTTTACAACTTTTTGTTGTTTAATGAAATTACATGGCTTTGGCCTAATGTCTGAGTGAACAGGTATCTGGTTCTCTTCTTTGTCAGTAGATACAGACTGAGAATTCTCCGTGACTTTGAGCAAGTCAGAGGTCTTTGTATATTTCTCAGGAAAGGGAGTTGCTAATAAATCTGAGGGACTTTTCTCATCACTGCTTTCTATATGCAATTCATCCAAGACTTCATTGTCATCAGTGTCTGAAAGCTGAAAATTAAAGTCCTTCCAGCCTATATTAGAATGGCCTTGATTTAACTGTAACTCAGGCAGCTTTGCTCTGGTGCATGATTTTACTTCTGCCTGAAATCCACTGACAAAACTAGTCAATTTCTCAGGTCTTTCCTTTGAATCAAAAAAGGAACTTCTTTCTGGCAAATGTCTCCTGTTAGGATCCCAGTCAAAGAGACTGTCAGAAATGCTATGAGTTAATTTGTTACAATAGGTCCTGCAGTCTTTGCTTGGAACTTCCTGCAGCAAGAGTAAGGATGAGGAGTCATCATCTGCATCATCATGTGAATCTGAGTCATAAGAGAAAGTTTTGTTGTGTTCAATGCAGATACTTCCCATTTCCACCGGCTTACAATGAGTCTGTTCATTATGGCCGCCACACTTAATTCCAGGGGAATATATTCCTTCGTTGGAGTTCATGCAATCTTTGTAACCCCATTTTGATATTACTGAAGGTGGTTCAAGTAGTATTTTTTGCTCCTGCAATTTTTTCAGCCCTTCTAAGATATGGTTTTCCTTGATACGAGTTGGAGGTAGATCATCTGCAGGACTTGAGAGGTTGCTTGGGAGCGAAGAACCAATGCTTATTCTTTTATCCCATCTCATGGATGACTGTCAAAAGAAAATAAAAATCACTTGTGTTACTCACAAGTGCTGTCGATAAAAGTGTTACTATTTTGGTAAAGAGATAGAGGAGTTGCATATGGGAATTCCATTCTATTCTTTGCTATTTATAGCAAAGTAATTTTTTCATAAAGGATTTCACAGTGGTGTGAAGGCTGCAGTGCATTAAAAAACCTGTAGGAAGAACAATATGAATGAAAGGATTAAGATAAAGAAGAAGAGCAGTTCGGACTATGAAAGGCAGAATAAATGTCTGAAACAAATGAGGAGACTGTAAGTAAGCTGGAATGATAAAGGAATTGCTAAAAAATTAAATGGAGAGCAACAGTTTAGTGACAACTGTTTTCAATATCAAAGACAGAGAAAAGTAAAAAAACTTCCAAAACTGGCAGCTTTTTCAATTAATCTTGTTCCAGATTAATAAACTAATACATGGAGAAAATTAATTTGATTTACCCTTTTGCTTGTCTTTCCATCATTCCAAGTGTAGGAGGAACCACTGGAATATTCACTGCAAGCACTTGAGAGGGAGAGTTCACTGCTGCTGCAGCTGCTCCGAGGATACAGGCGGCCAGAGCCTGTCATATTTAATTGACTCTGGCATTTCAAGACAGGTATGCTGGATTTCACATTCTGCTGGCATTCCTAAAATATGAGAAGAAATTGAAATATCTTATGGGTAGAAAATGATCATTTAACTTCCCCTTGATTAAGAATGGCAAAGAAAAAGCAAGTAAGCCACTTATGCCTTCCTCTCATGCAATTTAGCGTCTGGTGAATTTAATACAGAGAACTAAACTCTAACTGCTAACAATTTCATTTGTCAGGGGAAAAAAATCCACAGTCCTCAATGTTTTCTTCTTTATTCTTGGATGAGTATCCTGCTATTCTTCTGGTAAAGATTATTCTGAGTCTATTTGAATTATGCTTCATACATAAGCAGAGTGCGCCGGTAAGATACAGAAAACAAAGTTATAAGAATACAAGTACATCTTGACAACTGCATTATAGCCCCACAATGTAACAGATGAGGCTGCACAGCCTGGACAAAGTAAATTAATTTAGTATCCTGAGCAGAATGTCCACTGAGAATGGAATCTCTCCATTACAGTCTAATTTTGGTTTCCTATCTAGTTCAAAGCTTTGTCTAAGAAACTCTCTGACGTAGAACAATCCATCTTCGTGTCGCTCGCAGACAGCTGAAGCCTCTTGCTTATGCAATTTATTGACACTTTATGGCTGCCTTTAGTACTTGTGTAGTTATCGCCCCTTTCCAAATGCAATTTCAGCTGACTGTGACTAAGTGCCAGCTTTGAGGAAGAGAGTAATGAAGAGTAGATAGCACTTCAGGTAAAATATTAAACCTCTGTAGGAGTAGCTAGGATGCCTTTAATTTGTTTTCAAACTAATACTCTTGAGCCTAACAGCGTCGGAGCTTCTTTAGTGGTAAGTGCCTTTACTATTCTCCAGTTTCCTTACAGAATCAGACATCATTTTAATTACCAGGAACACCAGACATAACTACATGGAAAGAGGTTGTAATGAGGTGGGGGTCAGTACCTTCTCCCAAGCAGAAACTGATAGGGTTCAAAGGGAAACAGCCTCAAGTTGTGCCAGGGGACATTTAGATTGGATATTAGGAAAAATTCCTTCACTAAAAGAGTTGTCAAGCACTGGAGCAGGGAAGTGGTTGAGTCACCATCCCTGGAGGGATTTAAAAGCTGTGTAGATGTGGCACCTGGTAACATGGTTTAGTGGTGGGACTGGCACTCCTGGATTAATGGCTGGAGTCAGTGATCTCAAGAGACCTTTCCACCCAGTGGTGAGCGAAAAGTTGGATTTGATGATAATTATAAAAGTCTTTTCCATCCAAAGTGAATCTGTGATTCTGTGCCTTCATTTCGTAAAACTTCCCTTTGGATTTCATGAAGGCAAACTGAAGCAATATCTATTGATTTTTGTATGTAGATATACTTCAAATTAATTTTGCTTAAATGAAGCATTTACACGTAGGAAGAAACAAGAAATCTAAAGTTATTGAATCCATAAAAAAATTATCAAGGCTGTGTATGCCCCAGACACAGCTTCTTCATGGAAATCTTTGGAGCAACACTCAGTTTGTAGGCACTTCTGCACTGACAGAAGTGCAACACTCACTTTGTTGGCCTTCTGCTAATTTCTTCCATTTACTCCCCCATGTTCCTCCCATTTATTACTACTGGGGTTGAACCTTTTTTCATCTGAATGAGAGAGAGCAGGATTTTTACTGCTGAGGAGTTCATCAGTACAGCTGTTCATCGCTCAACTGACATCATTATGTTCTGGTTTTGACAAACGTAACTACAGGGCAAATCATTATTCTTCGTCACAGGCAAAACCCAAGGATGGGAAAATCATTTAGAGACACCAAGAGCACATTTCACCTCTGGGAATTATTGGTACATGCTCTCCTAGGAAGTCAAATGGATGCAGGAGGAACAGCCTTTAAATCCAGTGGCTCTGGGAAGAATGCATCTTTCAGCATCACAGGCAGGCTGATGCCTGTGTTTTTGGCTCAGAAGCTGATTTTGTTGCTTCGTTGAGACAAATGAGTTTTTATTTTTGACATTGTGGTTCCCCTGGGAGAACCCCCTGCCATCAGCTTCCTCAGCTGTGGGGGTGTCACTGCTGGGGAGGGTGACTGTACAGAGGCTGATGGCAGCAGCTGCTTGTTCTGCCTGTTCCTCTGCATTTTGGCTCTGGCATTGGGAAAACGTCATGTGGAATTCTGCCCTTTATCCTGGGCTGTGTCCCAGCCATCACAGCGTTCAAGGGAAGGTTGCCTGTAAATCCTCTCCCTTAAGATCCTCCCGCAGGAGGAAAGAGATCACTGCACAGTCACGAGCATTGCCTTCCTGTCACCTTCAGCTAGTCTGAGAGCCTCTCCATCCTCTCACTTTGTTTCCTTTACACCTAAGAGAGGAGAAAGGCATTTGGTCCTACAGTTTCAGCAGTGGGAAAAAATGGAGCTATCTATGCAAAGCCAAAGAACAGTATATTACTGCAATCATCTTTAAGAGAGGAGAAAATGTGCAAAAAATATCATGTCACTCCAGATTACGAAGTAGGGTATCTACTCAGTTTCTAGATTGGATTCAGGTCACGTAAGAGAGTGGAGTTTTCTCCTTCAATTTGCCTTTATTTTCTAAATTATTCAAGAAAGTACTTTGAATAGCATGTTTATGATGCATTAATTAAATACATTTAACTTGCATGTGGGTCTATTAACTGACATAGTGAAATTTAAATTTTTTGTAATCATGACTCTTTAGTCATTACCTTTGATGAAATTAGAGTAAAAAGGCCTGAATGTGGTATTACAGTTTAAAAATGTAATTTTCACTAGAAATCAGAGAAAACTGAAATAATCAGACCATTAAAGACACAAAACTCTATATTAGAGCAACTTAACCTGAAGGCTTAATTAAATATGTTAGCATTTTTGTGAACCTTTGAAACAATGCCTTTTCATTAAAGTAGGTATTACAAGGGAGATTACATTTTTGTTGACACTACTATATTTCAAGATCAAAGGCACAAGCAGGTTCAATGTTCTGTTCTTGTACTCTTTGTTTCCCTGTGTGTGATTTTTGTTTTTTTAAGCTACTTTTCTCTTTGACAATGAAACATGAAAGCCACGCTGGTGAACGTTTTGCCAAATAAGCACAAAGCTCACTCTGTCTGAAAAAAAAGAAAAAATGCAGAGCCCATGAATTTTTAAAAGTTCATACATAATATATCATAAAAGTGGGATGAATAATACGGGGCATGGGCTTTAATAAAAAGCTCCTTGACCATTTCTCAGAGATTCTGAGATGTAATCAATACCCAAAAAGGTGTATCGGGGACATTGCTAAGATTTACGCTTTTTTTGCACACAGTGACACTATCTGCTCACTATATCAAGCGAGGACACAATATTGAATTTCAGAGAACAGAAGGAAGTAAAAGCATTGTTATCTGCCTCAACAGTGTTTCAATTCAGAGATCAGCTTTATGGCTCTTCCGTGACACCAGACTTCAGAGGAGAAAAGCAGGTTCCAGATGAGGGGAGCAAGGGCAGCACAAACACTCACGAGCATTTGAGCATCAGCACTTCGAGCTTGCACCAGGCTTCGGTTTCGTTCTACTTCTGAAAGCAAATCCCCCGATGAGAGGTCCAAGATGCGTGAATGGAGTTTCTGGGGGAGCAGAAGGGAAGGAGCAAAGCATAAGCATTTGTCAGATATTCAGCAGATCAGCATTTTAAAAATTCCAAACTCTGCTGTTAAATTTCAAGGGAAATGAAGAGCCTGAGGTAAAAGAGGATTTGTTCTAATTTGAAATGTTGCTCTTTGTGCTTACTTTGTCCAAGATTTCCTGTCTGGAGGACAGATCATTCTTCATCCAAAACAAACTCCACTTTTTCTTCTAGTCACAGCTTTGCAACTTATCATTACTTCACACACAACAGTAACAAATGAACACGAGTCCCACCATTATCCACAGAGTTTGACAGGTTTCAGGAAAAAAAGCATAAAAATGAACTACAAAATTAACATTTATAAATCAATCAACATGTTGATGTTGTTTTATTTACGAGCTGTTACACCTTGTGTGAATGACTGCAGAAGTGACCCTATTTTTAACCAGCATTGATCTGCTGAAGGCCTCCTCTGCACACATTTTAACTCAAAGTCATTAATGTCATCTGTTAGGGACAATTAATATGAATAGAAAATAATTGCATCAGGGAACTGGGGACTCAGAGGATTTTGTGCATTAATATTCACATGCTGTTCGATTATATACGCAGGTCTTTTCTCAGTTTTGCTCGGAAGGATGGCTTGTGCCTTTCCCTCCATGTTCACCTGTACTCTAATTCTAGGGCTTTCAGTCTGCATTAAGCCTGGTTTGGTTTAATTGCAATTTCAATAAAATCTGTGATTTATGTGAATGCCTCAGCCAGTGACTCCAAAAGCGAAAATACCTGCAGTCTTGTTAGTCCTGGGCCAACACACCATGTAACAGGCAGTATGGATCTGACTCAGGGTCCATTGAAATCAATGAAAATGGATTAAAAAAATAAAACCCAAGGAAAAAAAGGACTTTGGATCAGGCTCTTCTCACTTTCCCATTAATTCCCCAGGCTTGCAACCTAAGAGACCACATCTACCCCCCACAGCTTGGAGGAACAAATGGTGCAGACCCTGCCAGGTGCTTTGCCAGAGGACTCTGTGAGGGATGTGAACCACAGAGATTTGTCGAGGCTGTGTGAGTGCCCCATCACCCCGTCCATCCAAAAAGACTGGTCAAAGAGGGAAAAAGAATCTGTAGCCAGAAGAACCTTCACACAGTGTAGCAGCAGCTCTCTGCAGGGCCCTGAAATGAACGTCACACAGTATCTTACACCCAGCTACTCCCCAGCCTGCTCTCTGGGTACCCACTGCAGAAATTAATCTCCTAAAGAACAAAGCAGGCAGCCATTCCTACAGCCTCTGTTATCTGCATGCTCTGCTTCACGATTCTATGCCAGACAATGTAGGAAATTTTTTTAAAAACTTCTAATTATGAATTTGGGAGTCATTTCTCAAGAGTTACCCATTCATCCAGGTTTATTAAGGAGGTATTGTCTGTTGCAGAGAGATTATGGAAAATATTTTCAATGATCAATATTCTGTATAAATGTGTATTACCCAATATATTGTTGAATAGATAGAAATGCTGCAAGCACTCAGTATCCAAGATATCTTTCATTATAAATATGAACTATATCCAGGCTACGTGTTTTTAACAACAGTGATGCCTGGGTGTTCAGTGTGCATCTTTCAAAGTGCTACCACTAGTATAACTGTCAGGTGTTTGTTAAAGATTTAAACTCCAGCTAAAATGCGTGCCCAAAGTCACAGATTTACTGACTTTCTACATTTGTTCCTCTTGACAATAATTCCAGCTGCAACTCAACCACCCGAGAATTCCACTGCTTCCAGAAGCAAGAGTCACTAGTGCTATGAACAAGGGGTTTGCAGACAAATTAATTACTTTCTCCAGGGAAACCAGTCACCTGAGATATTTTAGTGGAAGTTACAATAGTCAGATCTGTGCATTGGAGATGATGACTGGGGACATCTGAGATGGATGAACATTTATAGGTGAAAATGTGTTTTCCCAGAAAAAAAGGATCATAGAAATAGTGCTAAAGGAATTTTACAGTTGTAATACTGTCTTGCCATTTTTCCACTTCCCCATTTTATTACTTAAATGGGAACATATAAACATTTCAATAACAGAAAAAAAATTCCCGTACAATGTCACAGATGAAATTCAGTGTTACTTACAGAATACAGAATCTGTGTCAGACATAAGAGCAGAGACCAGCCCAGGCAGAAATCAGAAACAATTTTGGACCAATCATAGCCTAGCTGGAAACAGCTCAGAGTTCTGGGGGTCCCTCCCAGTGGCTCAGTGACCAGAGGGGCTGGGCTGCACAGGGGTCACAGTGTGTTTGAGTCACCTTTGCCACTGTAAAACTCAGTGGCTCTATAAAACTGCAGTACCAAAGGCAAATCAGCAGACTAAAATGATTAACAAAGAAGGAAAGTGTGTTCTCAAGATGTATAATGTGATTATATTTCTGTATCAAATGAGATCATCACATTGGGAATATTCCTCCCCACACATATGCAAATAAACTAACAGAGGTGGTCAGCACAATGACTAGCATTAACAAACAGCATAATAAAGTTTGAGGTCATTAATTAAATATAATCACACAGCACTGAAGAAAGACATCCAATTACAAAAGAAAAGCATAAGAAAAAATGTTTCTCTTTCATTTAATTTTCTTTTTTCCTTCTCCATTGTCTAATTAAAGAATGGGGAAAACTTCAGTATTTGTTAAAAAAAAAACCTCATTAATGATGCATTTAAAATCAAGTAACAGATTGTGCTAACTATGTATCCTCATTCTGATTTCTTCTCAGATACACAAAATGTACTGTGTCCTTTGTGGTTATTTTCAGATGATAGTCACATAGCTAGATCAAGGAGTTTCTGCTGCCTTGGAAATGGTACAGTATTAAAGCCACTGTTGATGCTATCATGACACAATGCAACAAAAGGCAGGCTATTGCACAGAATGACTGCAATGGAAGAGATCACATCAGTTTAAATGAATACTTAACTATGAAACTGAGGAGTTACAACTATAAATCCAAGTTATCTGCCCCATTTGTTGGTGCCCTATATAATAAAAAGGGGAAAATGAGCAATACTTAGAGGTGCTGGGGAGCACCTGGACCCCTCTGGAAACAAGAAACCATCAGGGTCACTGGGCTACAGACCTGAAACTCCATTTGGAACTGAATACAGCATGGACTGGGCCAGCTTCCTTGGAAATGACCCTGTACTGAGTACTGCAGGGCAGTGTGGACTAAATGGTTTGTTACATCTTAGCTTAACTAGACCCGTGTCTCTCCAGAAATTGGGTGCTGAGCAGCCAGGGCACAACAGAGGAGACTTCTCTGCAGGTGCCTGTGGCCAACAGCAGCAAAGCTCCTCCTTCGCCTGTGAGACTGATGCAGAAAAGGCAGTGCCCTTTGTGGTTCAATGCCAAGATTTACTCCTGTAACCCACATGAAAAATAAAAACAAAGTAATTGATAATTTAGGTGGAAACCCATTATATCAAGTGCAATAGGAAATACAATTATCTGGCAGGCAGATAACCAATCCATCAGCCAGCAGGCCAGTTCCCCTCCCCCAGCAGCATTCTTAATAAGACTTTCTAGGAAGATAAAAGAAAGCTACTACCTGCTGGCACAAGGCAATATTACAGAGACTCCCAACCATTGTGCCTCTTGACTCTATCTCTGCAGAATATCTATCAGTTCCCATCTCCTTTTTAAACATCTAATGGTCTGCAGCATTGCCAGAACAGTTTTCAATGAATTATGCCAAGGTGTACACAGCTCTCCAATATTGGATGAGTTAATTGCTATTAAATCAATTGGCTTTGCTTTTCTCACATGAGCCAAAGTCTATCATTCACAGGAAGAAAATTCTCTCTCTAGATACCAAGGAGACATTTCTATCCTGCTGCTCCATGCCAGAGCATGTTTGTTTGTTTGGTGTGTGTGGCCCTCTCCTGTCTTTGCTGTTTTTCAGGGCATCACAAACCTGAACAGGCACATTCTGGCCCCCTTCCCTCTGTAACCCAGCCACTGAAATTGAGCTGGCAGGGAAAACATTCTCATTTCCATTTCACCATAAGGACAGTAGGCCACAGAAGGAAAAAATATTATTTGGCAAGATATTTAGATATTATCAGCTTATGTAGAAGCATAATTTTTCATTAAACAAAATCTTGACTTTTGTAGTCCTTAGATACATTTCAGAGGGGAGGTTTAGCTGGAGATGAGCACATCCTTCACCTTTCCCAGCAAAAGTTACCTGCACCGCTCAAAAAACCACAGTGTGAACTTCTCATCCACTAAATATTCTGAAATTAAGGAGAAAATTAAGTATAGTCAAGGAAAAAAAGAATAAAACCTCAGAAAGTAGAAATCAATTTTGCCTTTAGACAAATAAGACTTTGGAATATATATTCTTTTGATATATGGAAATTCTTTCTAAAGAGAGTAGAAAAAATTATTGTCAACAAAAAACAGCCAAATATGAAACAAAAGTGAAAGCTGCAAGAAGATGCTTCAATTTTTTTAAAATTCTAATAATCACCAATATAGGAAACATACTTGCAACTGTACACTGAGTACATACAGAAATGCCTGATGCATTGTTGTATATAATTGATATCAGAAAACAAAAAGTATAATAATTACTTTCAGATGACTGGAAGTCATCTTTTTAATAGAAAATTCTGAATTATTTCCTACTATTTATTTGCTGTAATCAGAACTTCATGGCTAACACTGTTTGAACTTCGTACTAAATGAAAATCAGGTCTAGTGAATGGTATCCTTGTCCGTGGCAGGGGAGCTGGAAAGAGATGAGCTTTTAGGTCACTTCCAACACAAATCACTCCACAATTCTATGAAAATTATTCTTTCTCTTAATGTTGGGCCATGTTTAACCATTTACAGGATTGGGGCTGAAACTGGAGTAAGAAACTAACACTCTTTGAGTGTTTAAAAAACTTCTCCCTAATGCAAAGTACTTAGATGTTCATCACTTAGACCTCTAAAAGCTATAAATAAAGATCTGCACAGACAAGAACATCCAGCTTCTGACTGTAAAGGCAATGCACCACATTAAGCTAGTTTTTTTATTTCTCTGTTGCTACAGGTACCATTTCCAACAGACCAAGCTGTTAGTGAAGATATTTGGTATTTGACAAAAAGCATGGAACATCCTACAGCTCAGTCTGGAATAGGCGAAGAAGCTCAGAAGTCTTACACCTTACAACTTTATTTAGTACCTTGTCTTTCACTTTTCAAATGCTGTTCTGTCTCAGGGCCTGCCTGGCAGATTAACTCAGTTTGCTCCTTCTGTTGCTGTGGGGGCTCTCAAAAGCTGTTACCACAGGAGATCACCACCACAGCTGGTTGTATTTATTTTTGGTGGCAGGAAAGGGTTAACACACAGCAGGTGAGGCCCAGGAAAACTCTTACAGTGGTCTGAGCAAACAGCTGGAGACTTCTATTGATCCTACCCTCAGCTCTTTAAAATAAATGAAACAATCACAAATATGCAGTATTGCTCAGTGGTGATAGGAGGATGTGTTGTATAAAAGTGAATATTAAAGTATTAACTTTAAAATGCATTTCAGTAAGCTAAATGAGTTTTTAGTACAAAATTAAAAAAAAAAGGAGTATTTCAGCAAGTCCTTAAATTTCAAGTGAAGTGTGTGGATCTAAGTTTTCCAATAATCCAATAAAAATACTTCAATGGAAGTTCTAATTTGGTATTTTCCATCAGTTTTTTTGTTGTTTTTCCCTCTTACTAGGCACACTTTTCTAAAAAAACATTACAGAAGATGCTAGACTTTAAATCCAACCCCAGAATTACCAGGGGTTTGTCAATTTGCTGGCAAATCCTCTGGGTGAGTTTACTGAGACTTAGGCAACATCCAAGACAAAATCCAAGGGTATGATACTAGAAACATTTGTATGGAAGATTAGGGTGCTAAAACAACATCAGAAAATCCTGCTAACAAGGCAACTCCAGCACAAAAAGTAAAACAAAGTTTGATTTTAGTCAGATGCAGTTTCCAAGCTCACAGCTCTCTATTACTATTGAGCCATCCAGAGATTGCAAAACTCAGTGAATTAGACCCAAAGTAACTCCAAAGGCTGGAAACCTATATTCTAGGGTATAAATTGGGAGGTATTAAGCAGGAATTTGATGTACAAACACAAATAGCATAATCTCTCTGTTTTCTTCAGAGAGTTGACAACATTAAAATAAGGCTAAAATTACTCCTATTCCAAATCCTTAGTTTTATTAATTTTTATAAACTGCTTTAAATAAAGGTTACATTGAAAGACACAAAGCAATCCCCTCTGATCCCAGTTTTCATTTTATGTGTTTATCAGTGTTTTCAAGCTCTGAGATTCTAAAGTGCTATTCTCATTTTAATAGCACTATGGTAGGAGTCTGTAAATATTGCAGTAATATGAAAATGAGCTAATTTAATTTCTTAGGAAAATGCATGTATGAAGTTCCCTGTGGTTTGTAATTACTGTAAAGTCAACAGTTTACATCAATGACCCAGTAATCAGCTACTCAGAATGTGAATAATTAATGAAAAAATGTTTTCAAGGAGCTTGCAAATGGAAGACTCCTTGGAGTATGGTGAAACAGCCGTGCTGGGAGAATAGTGATGTGCAGGAGCCGAGCCTTTTATTAAGTACATATTTGGATTTTGTCTCTTATTTTTCTCAATGTCTTCCCATTGATCTAACACTGCTTAGTATGTCAAATCCTCTGTGCTAAATGAGGGCCAGCACCACAGAGGCGGCGTGAATTATGGCAACACCAAAGAGTGAAGGGCACATCCTGCACATCCTGACACCTGCTGTTGTTACACTGCCCACAAACAAAACCATTTTGTTTTCAACACTTCAGCGTTGGCAGAAAGAGTCCAGGAAACAACTTTATACTGAAGTCCTGTAACGAGGAAGGATTATGCCATTAATCTTTTCTGGCATGCCCTATACATGCTATCTAAGCTTCAGCAGTAAAAACAGTGGGCTGGTTTTTATTTCACTGTATTTAGGAAATGCTTTAATACAAAAGCACAGGAGAAAAGTCTCACTTTGCAAGAGTCATTGCATTATCAATCCTTATATGATTAAAAGCTACTCATTAATTTCAACATGCTGCTAAACTGCTCCTACAATGGCAGCCAGTGACATTCCTACTAGCACAACATAAGATTGGACGTTGCCTTTGTGATTCCTACGGTTTAAAATCCATTTTCACATTCACTTTCTGACTATGCCCCAAAATAATCTAAAGGAATTAGGCAGACCTCAGTGAGATCTTCTTATTGACATTTATGTTGATCAATGTTGGCTCTACCAGAATTGGAATCTACAGATCAATTCCCTTATTAGATTCATTCTCAGTGCTGCCATGATCATTTTATCACAGAAGCTGCTGCCATCAGATGCTGCTTTATCACTTTATAATGGGATAAACTGAAGCTTTCCTCTGGCATATAGGTGGAAATGATAACGGCCTGAAGTCTAAATATTTCTTCCACAGACTTTCAAAAATATCCTAATTAAATGCATAGGTCTGTTTTAAAAACTATTTTCAACTGAACTTACTTAAGCAGCAATAATTTTTGTCCACATGAAAATTCCAGTTCTCAAGGTGTTAAACAAACCCCACTGCTACCACTGGAGACTGCCTTATTAATCACTTTCTTCTTGCTGAGCCTACGAGCCAGATGACAGAAAAAAAGAGGCTCAGAATGAAAATATGACAGAAAAATCAAGATGGTCTCAGGAACAGCAGGAGTTTTACATGGACACACAAACACACGTGCAAACACTCCTAAACAGCACACACAATACATACACAAGTTTTGTCACAAGTGTTTCATCTGGTTTTGAAAATATGCAGGGACAAGGTATTTTTAGTGAGAGTGGTGTTACAGCTCCTTTTGAGAGAGGAGTTCATCACATTAATTTAAATCTCCGATAAGATAAATTAGCTTTTTTATTGCCAGGTTGAACTACAGGGCTATGATTGTTATGTATTGCTACAATCTAAGTCTTAATGGCATTTTAGCCCTGTGGTGGTCAAACAGAAACCATTTCAAACCTTCTAAAGGCTATTAAAACATGTGCAGATGTCTGGAAAATTAATACTATTATCTAACACTAACCTTTTGCCTGTAGGAGGAAAAGGAGAGAGAAGGCTCAGGGAAGATGTTTTAGATCAATACATGGCAACTCAGGAGGGCAAGCTCTGTTTCACAGGGAAGTTCAGTGCCTGTGAACGGGGGATTCAAGTGAGCAGATTCATCCTTATTTGGATTGCACTGGAATCATTCATTCACTAAAAAAAAAAATAGACTTAAGAGAGATGGGCATAGTTTTTACAATCCTTCTTAACTGCTGTTTCCCAAGGTCCAGATTCTAGACACTGGAAAGGTTCATTCATTTAAATGACAAGAGCACAAATTTGTTAAGGTTAATGTTGAGTAATATTTGCCTTGCCTCAGTATTATGCATTAAGAAGTTACTCCATTCCNGCCCCCCCTTTTTTTTTTTTTTTTTTTTTTTTGTGTAATACTGTTGAAATGTCATGTGGATTGAAAGGAGTTTAAATGTAGGAGGAGAGTTGCAAGAAATACTTTTATTGTTAGTTTAAGGCTTTTACATATATATTTTCTCTCCAACTCTAATGCATTTTTTGGTCTCTGACAGAGTAATTCCTAATAAGAAGAGACTTTTTCTTGAATACCTGGATGCAAGGTACTTGATTCTATTCCTTTTCCTCAAAGAACTTACTTAAAAGTATGATTTAGAAAGAATAAATGGGTAGATTCCCAGCTGGAAGGAATTATTGCCTTCACTTCTCATACTGAAATGAAAAGAATTTCTGCCAGGACAGGATTACCCCATAGGCTTCCCAAATTTCTACTGCTTTTCAGAAATCAATCTTCTACAGGGTCGTAAGTGTGCATTTCCAGTGGTATTCAATTCTTGAGAGCCCCAGATCTGACCACAAGAGCTCCAGAAGGCACTTCAAGTTGTTCAAGGATTATCCTGATACACCAGAATCACAAGGCTTCTCTAGGACACAGCACAGCTCTGGACACCTGATGATCTCAAAAAGCAGCTCAAACCTTGGCCGTAGCCTTCTGGAATTCCACCCACCTACTCTGGAGCGAAATAAAGCTTGGAAGGATCTCCCCATCGGCCTGGCCATGCAGTCCAGGTAAGGCTGAAGCACGGGTGAGGAGGGAGAGCCGGTGCCAGTAGCAGCAAGGAGGGTGTGTGGAGGGCCTGAGGACACAGCCCTGACCTCCCACCTTCCCCTGCACATCCCTCCTGCTCCCCAGCCAGCAGAAACACCAGGAGATGGAAAATGAGAAACGTCAGTCACTGTACAGTCCAAGCATTATTTAGAATCTGAACTGGCCTTGGGAGGGCTGGGGACAGACGTGGCATAGGATGGCACGGAAAAATCCACTCTCCCACCCTGCAGCCAGAGGCAGCCTCGCCCAGGTTGGGAGTTTTACCTCTGGCTCAGGTGGCTGAGAGCTGCAAACCCTCTCAGCAGCTGTCTCTGCTCAAAAGAAGCTGTGCCAACCAACTCTTGTCTAGGAACCTCTGCCCTTGTGAATTGATAGTTTTTTCACCGTGGATAAGAGCAGGGCTTAAGGAGGTATTGTATGGGAATTTCAAAAAGGATCAGCTCCCATTTTGGCAGTAGCTAGATTTTTAGAAGAGCTCAGCACAATGCCTGAGCACTTGGAGGTCTGGTCCCATGTGAATGAAGGACCTGAAGACCTAGATGAAAGGTTAAATCCATTTGTTATTCCCCAGGGAGCAAGTACCAGGTGAAGACTGGTGACAGGGCAGAGAGTACCCATATTTCTAATTATTGTCAAGATCTCCTAGGGACCATTTCATCGAATTAATCTAAGTGAGCCTCTAAAACACGATGCTAATCTCTGATTCATGCTCACACTCGCAGTATCTATAATTCATAATAATAATTGTGCCTAGACCTGTGTCTGCACCTGCATCTACTGTACAGGAAAGGTACACAAGGCTTATTTAGAGAAAAACAGTTAATAGTAAGTAAAGGAAACTAAAAAAAAAAAAAAAGATTGAGCATTTCTGCTTTTAAAATATAATGGAATATAAAAATTTAGGATCAAAACACCACAAAATTAAGTAGCTCATTTCTGAAATTGCATACCAGAAAGATGAGCTGAAGAGTGGGAGTATATTTGGGATTTTTAAAGCACTGCTATTAATTCATGATGCCATTACTTCGGCAGTCTGTTTTCCATACTTCTAATGCAGGAAGATGGTGTTTAATTCATAATGTTGAAGATGCCCTTGTGATGCACACAGGACACAGACAAATCACTGCCCCTTCCTGCACCCAGACATCGCTTAGTGACTAATGGAACACAGCCTGCCCACAGCTAGAGAAAGAAAGGAGCAGGGATACAGTCTGAAAACGCTAAAAATACAGAGAAACTCAAGGCTGCCAATATCACATTGTTAAAGATTTAATGACAAAGGTAACTTTTCCTTTCAGCTTGTCCTTATCAAGAGAGATACCCAGATGGTAATTTAAGAGTTAAGGCACTAATGGACTCTTCAGTTTCACTGAGCACCTCGTGCTGATTTTATCTTGCAATACAGTATTTCACATTCTCAGCTAAGTCAACAGAGATTTAGTCAATAGAGCCACGGCCTTTGGATGAGAATTTGAATCTTACCAGTATCCAAACTATCATTAAAGAAGATAGGTCATTTGGGAAACAAAGAAGAGCATTAGTAAAATTCAATACTAAAAGATGGGGTTGGTTCCTTAGGTGTTTTATGATTCATTATGAGTAACATTTTGTTCTAATTATCAACCCTTTCTTCTATATGCAATATCTATAAGAATATACAAAAAATATAAATTATATCACAGGAAATTTTTTTTTTTCATAACAGATGGCAATAGAAAATACCTATTGAGTAATCTTATGTGCTTCAACCCACTCAGCATAATGTTAGTTTGTTCCACTTTATGGAATGTGTAATTTTACATTACTAGCAATTCACACTGGCCTGATATAATCTGAAGAGTTTAAATGTTATGAAGCAGAGCATTATTGGCACACCTATTTCTCAGTAAAAGAGCCATGATTCTGTATTGCTTCACGTCTTCAAAGTGCCACAGCATTTAAATAACAGTAACAAAAACACAGTAATAAAGTAAAACATAAATGAGGTTTTATATGTATTGAGTGTAATCATAGATGAAATGAATCCTTTATCTATTATTTGTTTCATATATGCTTTTGCATAGTTATAATTTCTTTAAATCTTAAAGTTTGAAGAAAATAAAAATGAACTACATACTTAGCTCCATTAGCCCAATAAAAAGAAAATCATAGATCTGTAATAATAAAGGTTATAATTCTGTAGTGCTTTAGAATTTCAATAGATTCCCACTTCACCACAAGACAGAGCCCTTTAAATCTTGGAATTAATTTTATACATTCTTTTGGTATTCCATTTGAGAGTTACAGAGCGTGAAATACGCACCATGATGAGGAAACAATTACCCTGCACACCTGTTGTTTGAGCACACTGCATTTAAGCAGGACTTGCAGTGGCTGCTGTTTTATTCCACCGTGAAATCCAGGGTGGGGGAGGCTTTAAAAGCTGACCTGATGATATGAGCTTGCACTTTTATACGTAACACGTGGCTTGTAGGTACCACATAACATGCTGTGATAACACTAGAACAAATCCATGCTAATTTTTGCTACCAGGACGTCCATGAGAAAGATTTTTTTTTTCCATTTAGAAAGGAAATAAGTGACTCTTTACTTAAATACAACAACTATATATTAAAAGAAATAAACTGAAAACTGCAAAATCGGAAATATATCAGACAACACCTGGATGTGTTGGTCACACAAAATATAAACACATGAGTAGCTCAGAGTTTTCACTAAGTTCACAACGGGTCTCTAAGCAGCCTCTGTGCTTACACTTAACTGTTTATGCAGGGATTCACACTGAAAGCTGTTAATAAATCTTGTTAATATATTCAACAAACAGAACAGGCTGAAAGAGCAGCCACAATTTAAGCATTTTATAAGTTATATATAATTGCATGAAATAATAAAGCATGTCTTTTTAATGTTTATTGCAAGAGTGAAGCACAGGGCAGGTTTGGAAAGGAATATAGCAATATTGTTTTTCCTATTGTGGAATTCCTTCCTTTTTAAAATTTATTCCCATATGGAATATACACAATAAAGGAAGAAACATAAACAATGCTCTTGTACTTAATTACTCTGTCCACATACTAGCTTAGGGTTTCAAATACCATATTGGATTCCTGCCATCATGTGGATCATCACTGATAATAAAAATCTATGCATAGAATAAAGAAAAATTGTTGGTTCACTCAGTGTCAGTTGCTTATTTTTCTTTGTCTAAAAGTTGGCAGTAAAATCTCACTTTTGCTGTCCAGGACTGTCACATCAGTACAGCCCCACCATTCTCCTGACACTTGCTTACTCTGAAACTCTCTTTGCTGTTGAATAATGCCTTCACATTTCTTCAAAACTTAAAAAATACTGCTCTCCTCTGTCAAAATCATTCATAAATACTTCACCAAGGATCACTTGTGGCTTTCCTGAATATTATTTCCTCATTTGATTTGCTGGTTTTTGCTATTGCTGTAGCAATTTATTTTCATCAGGACAATGGAACTGGCTCATTTTTAGACTTGGTAGCTGAAATTTATCTATTAAAAATTATATCACAGAACAGCATGTTTGTGTTGATGTGGAAAACCATTCAGTGGTTTTCTGTGGAACCTCTCCAGGCTAGTTAAAATACTTGGATAGAGGAATGCTGAGCAGCTGGGGGTAATTTTCTCTTAAAAGCATTATCATTCTCATCAGAACTACATGCCCTGGGAGCTTAAGTTAATGTTTTGATTTTGTTTGAGAGCAAATTGTTAACCGGATTGCTGAAATAAGGGACAAGAGTCTGACAAGAAGGTAAATCACCAAAACACAAGTTACTGACGGAGCAGGCCTATCAGGTTGATCTAAGTCCCTCACAATAAGATGCTGTTCTCCACTGACCCTCTCCCTGTGCTTTGCTTTATTTCGATCTGTGGTGAGGGATCTTGCCCTACCTCTCCTCTCATTCCACCATCTGTAACAAACATTTTTGTGTTCCTTTATCATCCTGCCTATCTGGGAGCTCCTTCCTGGGCTGGCTGCATATCAGATACACCATCAAATTCTTTCAGGTATTGTGCTGCTGCTGTGCATTCAAAACTAGAAATCGTATGGCTTAGGGAGATGAGATGGTGTTTCTCCAGAAAGGGATGTTTCATTTCCTTCCCTCATGACTGACTTTTTTGGTCACTCATTTATCTAACCAACTAGCTCTCCTAAATATTTCATCTCTGCAATATTTCTTTAGCGTATATTTGGAGCTGTAAACAGCACAAGTAATAAATGTGGTTCGTAATGTATTATTAGATGTTGATGCTTTAAGCTGAGATGAAACACAAACTTTCTAAGCTTTATATTTCTGTCTTCTTAGATATTATTGCTAAGTGAGGACACGGAACAAATAGTAAGTAGATAACAGTTTACTGAGATAATGCAAGATTGGAAACAATGACATCACCATCCTCATATGAAGAATGTTCTTTAATTTTTTCCTAAAAGCCTCAAAAAACTCGTGTTTTCCATACTAGATCACAGTCTTGATTCCTGATATACAGAAAAATTTTTATAATTTCTCATGGCTACAAGGCTGGAGGCTCATGAAGATCCTGAGGTGGGTAACTGTGCACTTTGGTAGCCTTGACCTGGAGGAATCAATGAAGCAGGGCTATGGCCTGAAATCTTTTGAGAGCTATACATAGAGTAAAATCTACTCTTACACTTCTTAAAAGGGGTTCTACTAGCAATATAATTCTTGGATAAAGGTTAATGTACTAGTTTAAACTTAATATATCTCAAAGACGCTTTACATTTATGTGATCACCTTCTTCCCTGTTGATACAGCCCTGGAGATTGTCTTAACTTGCAAGCAGTATTCAATTACTGCTGAAGAAATTAGCAGGTCTGGAATTAATTTCTCCTTCAAGCCACCAGTCCTGACTTCTGAGTAAGGAAATACTCACTACAGAAGCTACCACACCTTATTTATGTTTATTTGTTTACAGAGGAGAAAAGGACAGAGTTTGTTCTGGAGATGGAACTTTCCAGAAGATTTGCAGAAAGGAGTGCCCTGACAATCTGATGGATACAGAGGAATAAACGTGAAGTAAGCAAATAAGCAGGTCAGCTGCAGGACTTTCACAATTTTAAATACAATTTGCTGATTTGGTATCAAGTCTGCGTGTTCTCTGGAGAGCCTGCAGGCACCTGATTTCTGTGAGAAGGAAATTCCACAGCTACTCAGCATATAACAATCACTTGCTGAAATGTACTTTGGAATGCTGACAAACTGCTCCCTAACAGTGTGTGATGATCTTTAGGTTTCATCTCAAACCCTCAAACACCTTCTCTCTGAAACACTTCAGTATTACACAGATCTCCTTGCTGTGAAGCAATGCAACTTCACTTTTAACCTCCTGCATTCAGACTTCATCATGTGTAACGACGTCTGCAGCAGAGGTCAGGCTCTGAGCCCAGACATTCCATCTCCTTTTGTCAGGTCTTAGGGCAATTAAGTGCCTTCTTCTTCTTCCCATATATAATAATGTCATTAGTGCAATTTACCCCTCCCTGCTAAGTTGTGCAACTGTTTCCATCACAGTCTGTACAACCACACTCTGTCTTGTACATCAGGGCAGAGCTGTCAGGTTATTAAAAGGACTCAGACAAATGCAGGCATCACAAAGTAATTATTATTTAACTTGACCACCTGAGAATTCAACACTCTCTGCTGGAGAATTTTAGATAAAATTTTAGGTGTAAAATTAAACAGTGTAGATGCTCCATGAGTAATAAATATAAGTAATTTAGCCAGAGAAACACAAGGAGAAAATAGACGCTTCAGGAGACCTCCCCGCTTGGTTCTGGAGTTGATAAAGTAGAATTTTTATGATGGAAATAAAATGGCAATGAAAATATAGTTTAAGATCAGGGATACTGTAAATCTTATGATTAGAAATATTATCTTATACTTTCCCAACTATGAAAATTTTATTACTTATTTAATCAAATAAATCATCTCAATAAATTTTGCTACTTGCCAATTTTTCATCCCTTTTCACTGAAAAACCCTGCGACAACAACTTTCTGGGTGAAAAGTGAAGGCAGGACTTCTCCCATGGGAACAATTCATCTAGCAAACATCTTGACTTTATGTAAACAGAGATATATAATATAAAAAAAAAATTAAAAGGGATATTTATAAGAAGCCAACCCCTGATCCCAGTCTTATCCCTTCAGCCTCCTCCAGAATATCACTTCCACAGATTTCTCTCTTCACTTGTAATTGGTTTTAAATCTTTGACTATTATCCCCAACTCTTTGTCCCACTTGCAGATGAAGCAAAAGGTGGGTCACTAAAATGGAGTTCCTGGTTTTCTTTCCCAACTCCTCTTGCTATGACAGGCAGAATTGAGTATCTTTTTAACAACCACATTAACAGAGGAAAACGAAGGCTGCCTGGGCAGAAGCTACTCTTTTGTGCTAGGTTTTAACTATAACTATTGCAATTTCTCAAATGGTGCTGACACCAAAACACCTTTCCAAGGCTTCATCATTTTAAAAAGCTGTTTCAGAGAGATTTCTTGAATATTATAAAATAACAATAATGAAAAAAGATAATCAGCCTTCTCCTTATTTATCTATTCTAGTACTGCCTCTGCAAATCACACACCTGAGCTACAAAGGATGCCCCCAAAAAGAGAGGGTAGCTCTTAAAACTGTCTACAGCATCAGAGGTGAAGAGAAAAAAACCTGAATTATCTTTTTATCCTCCTAAAATTTTGCATAGAGAGTGCATTGCTCATCTTTTCATGTCAGGACTGACACAGCATCTGTGTCCCTCCCTGCAGGCAGTAAACCTGGTACACCAAAATTCCTGACAGCAAAGAACCTGCACGGCAACACACACAATCACAACAGCTCAACACACATTGCTTCAAAAACACTTAGAGGCCCTTCAACTTCATAAGCACTTAGGCTTTTTCTAAATGCATGAAAAAGTGATACTTTTAACACCATTTCTACAGGACAAGATGTAGATTCCTGAGGCTGTCATGAAAATTGTACTAGACAAATTAATTTTTTTTTAAATTGGTAGCAAAATTAGTTTCTTTTGAACTGTGTGAGAAGCATGAGCAAAACCAACACAGTGCAATTGGTATGGTGTCAAGGCCATTACTCTGCAGCCAAATTCAAAATACTTGTATCAATCAATTCACTGGAAAAAAAAAAAAGTGAATGATCTGCTATCTAAGACATATGAATCATATATTTGCTTGCAATGATACACCTGGGGCAATGGTGAAATGTACACTTATCTTTAAATCTTGTTTTTAAAAAAGGAATCTATGCTTCTGTTGAAAATTGAGAAGTCAAAATGTTTACTGTTTAAAAATAAGCTTACTCTGTAATACAAGAGTCTCCTAATGTCAAATATGGAATATTTTTATGGTAATATACAACAAAATCTAAAGCTGATATGCAGAAAAAGTAGCTAACAATTATTTTTAGCTTATGCCCTCTAGCATGGCATTCTTCAAAATTTGTAATTTTACTGAGTGTGGCTACTCCTAGGATGAGATCAGCATTAAATAATATTGAACTGTATTGTATCAGAGAGTACAGGAAAGGTGAAAACACCCCACGCCCCCACCCCCAGTTAGCAGAATGTGCCCATTCCCTTATTGGGGTCAGGATCTAACAGCAATGTCCTTAAGCACATATTGATAACTTTTCTGTAGAGTGACACATTTAAACCAATATTTACCACCTGCTCTAAATCTGGGCTGTGTGCACTTCCAGGAAGACATAATGCAAACTGTCCTTTAATTTTATGTAGGCACACAACAGTATTTGCTCAATTTCAGTCCTAAGAAAACATCCTTCTTCAGATGTTGCAACTCAGGCTGCAAGATCACAAACTACATGCCATTTATTTGAGTCTGGAGTATAATTAGAGTGTAATTAAAATTCTGGAAACTCACAGATTTCCTGTTTTGTTTGGTTTGGATTTTTTTTGGTAGAAAAAGATATACAAAGTGTTTTAACAGAAGTTCTTCCTTTTCTAACATACTCTGCAACTTGTTCTCTGCTTTTTTTTTTATACTTAGCAGGCTAAAACCTTTTGATAGCAAGAGAACAGACACAGCAGCAAATTATTCTCCAGGGAGATCTGGACTTTCTGAATGAACTTAATTCCCTTTTGTCCTCAGCCAATAATGACAAATCAAGCGGAAAGGGGGAAAAAAAAATCTATGTACATTATTTCCTGCCAAACTGTGCAAGAACAATGATGTAAAATAGTTTGAATCCCTGAGGAAAATGTGTTAGATCATTTGGTTCTTTCTTCTACCTGGCGCAGGTTCATCTTTTTCAAGTTTTTTTCAGAGCTGCTGCACAATCCAGTTTCAAGGATCTCAAGTCAAAGGGTTGATCCCACTTTTCCGATGCTAACACTTCTGTAGCATTCCCAGAATAACCTGGTTTTATTTTTGCCACACAAGGAATTAGGAATAGGAACTGCATCTGTAATAATGACAGTGCAGCATGTGACTTCTGTACAATCTAATCCCAAGGTGACATTAGCTGGAGTCAGACACTTTGGAAACAGGAAAAAGAAAGAAAAAGGTTTCTACCCCAAACCAGGAAGAGGAGCAGCTGATGAGACTGTCAAAAGCAGAAGTGAGCAATGAAGATCCACGCTGTGGTGGATGTGTCCAAACTGTGAATGGATAAAGATAAATCAGTCGTCTGTGCAGGGGTCTGTGAATGAACTAGGAAAGGAAGCAGGGGGCAAGGGACAAGAAACCAGAACAGAGGAGGTTCTGACCTAGCAACACCCAGATCAACACAAAATCAAGAGAGGGAACAAGAACCTGAGGAAAACTCAAGAACGCAGATCCCTGTGGTGGTGACCTGGCTCCACCCTACCTGTGCTTTAGAGTTCCTCAGTAGGTTCAAGTATTTGCCCTCAGCATGGAGATTGCCTTGCCTTAAACATCAGCTGTGAGCAGACCGTGTTTCTGCAGGAAACCCAGCCCACCCTGACGAGAGCCAGCAGCCCTCAGCTGTTGGACAACACTGCAAGGGCCAGATTTTCCTCTGAGTTTACAGATGCAGAGCAGCGAGGGTTTAAGATACACATTTCATGTCACTTATATAACTGACATGTCCTGCAAAGCTCTAATCAGTCCTCATTTGCTGTCCTCCTAGCTCATGGTCAGATTTGTTGGAACTTCTGCAAAGCAATTCTACTTCTATGAAAGGATGACAAAGCAATGGGTTCATTCACAATAACAGGCACTGCCAAACGAAGAAGGATGCTGAAACATCTCTTGGTATTCCAGAATGGGAAATGAGTGAGACATGGGTCAAGTGGTTTCTCAGCTATATCCTCCCATAAAACATTGGCAAAAAAAATCACTCTAAGCCTGTGAAGATGTACTTAAACCCTTGCAAGTAAGCTGAAACCAGGACAACATCACATATGGCAAAAGTTAAATAAATGGGCTGTCTTCTCACAGGAAATTACACTGTTCACCATCAAGCAGGATGTTAAGGAATATGAGCTTCTCCCCTGCAGAGGGATAATGAACCCATATCATTCCATTTATCATAGCGAAGAATCACCTAAAAAGTAAGTTACTCTGCAGGTGTGCTCCTCTCTCCAGATTTGCACGCAATATCAGAGCTCACTGGCACACATTTTCAGTTTCAATGGGATCAGAGTACAGATAACAGATATTCTCCTAATATATTAAATCTATCAACTGTCATTTCCCACTTACCGACACAGCTTTGAAAGGAAGAGAAATATTTTATAATTTTAAGAAATATAAAGCTCATAGCTTGCTTCCTGCAAAGGCCATTTCCCACCTGAAGGAGGAGGTCAGAAGCTGGTTTGACTTTCTGCTGGAAAAGCACACTTAAAGTTCGATTCTGTTGTTCCAGATCAAAAACTCTCATTTTCAGCTTTATACATTCCTCCCTCAGACCCTGCAGCACAAGGGAAAACAGAAAGATTAGAAAGCAGGTAAAAGAAGCATGTAAAAATTCTAATGTCAGATACTAAGATGAAATAAACATACAACTTTTAAAGCAGTATAAATCAGAAGAATGTGCTGCTTCATTTTCTCTGGTTGTTTGATCATCCATTATAACATTAAAGAAAATCTTGTCATGACAAACAGTAGCTATCTGGTGCTTCCTTGCAGAGTTTTCTGTTAGCATAAAAATGACTTTGCTAGCAATGTGTTCCATTTTTCAGCTGACAAAAAGCATAAAGTAGCAATTAATAGATGAATATTGTAACAATCATGAGCTCAGTAAAACGCACAAGCTATAGCAAACCAGACAAAAGTTCAAAGTGGCACTGTGCCTTCAAGGTACTCCTCTGAAGTCTGATCCCCTCCTTGCTTTTTCTAGAACAACCAAGTCAGCATTGCTGTGCCTGATGTGGATGGGCTGTGTCTTCCCAGACGTCCCACGATGTGCCCAGGTGGGCAAGAAGGCCAGTGGCATCCTGGCTGTATGAAAATAGTGTGGCCAGCAGGACCAGGGCAGTGATTTTCGCTCTGTACTGGGCACTGATGAGGCCGCACCTCAAGTTCTGTGTCCAGTTCTGGGCCCCTCACTAAAGAAAGGCACTGAGGGGCTGGAGTGAGTGCAGAAAGGGCAATGGAGCTGGGGAAGGGTCTGGGGCACAAATCTGAGGAGGAGCAGCTGAGGGAGCTGGGTGTGTTTAGCCTGGAAAGAAAAGAGGCTCTTTTCACTCTCTACAAATCCCTCAAAGAATGTTCTAGCCAGATGGGCATTGGTCTCTTCTGCCAAGCAGCAGCTGATAGGACAAGAGGAAAAGGCCTCTGGAATGGCCTCCAGGACAGCTTTGGGTTGTTTACAAGAAAAAGTTTCTAATGGAAAGGGTTGCCAAGCATTGGAACAGGTGGTGGAGTCATCATCCCTGGAGGGATCTAAAGCTGTGTAGATGTGGCACTTGGGACATGGCTTGGCGGGCTTGGCAGCACTGCCTTAATGGTTGGACTCGATGACCTTAAGAGTCCTTTCCAATACAAGAAATTCTCTGATTCCATGAAAAAGATTTCAAACTGGCCATTAGAAGCAGAGGCAGAAAGCAAAACCAGTCAAGCCAATATCTTTCAGATGCAGCTAATGTCTGTCTGTCTGTCTGTCTATCTATCTATCTATCTATCTATCCATCCCTCTATTTATCTCTCTGTCTCTCTATTTATCTATCTCTCTCTCTGACTTTCTGTCTTCAGTGTAAAACCTGATTTTCCTGGTCACCTGAAAGAAGAACACAGGATTCTGTCAGAGGATTTTGGAGACAGTGCAGAATCTGACACCGAACCTTTCAGCATATTTTGTGCAGCTGCCCATTTTGAGGTAAGAGAGCTCCACAAAGCAGGAAAGGTAGTCTCCTAATAAAGACTACATGTAAAAATAATGAGCTGCAGCCATATCTCAGTTGGTTGGTTTGTTTTTTATTTTTTTTTTAAATTACATCTCCAAAATACTTACCCTTATTTAAACTTAGGACATTTGCTGCCCTGTGGTATTGCCTAACTCATATTACTTTCCACCATATGAAGGTGGAGAAACAGGCCTGAGCACCCCCATATGCTGTCCTGTCAATACCATTAACAACATGATGACCTGGCTTGATGAGAAAACAACTCACAGGGGAAATTATAGTCAGATGTAGCTTAAATTCTTGCCTACAGTCGTTCTAGTCTCTGCTGTAACCAGCACTGAGGTTATGAGAGGTGAACACGCATTAAAATGTTCATCTTGAGACTCCCAGAAAACTATAAACATCTTTTTATGCATATGTATCAGATTTTATGAATGCTGGATGAATGCAGTTATTTTCTCCTGATGGTTTTATAACATTTGTTTTAGGTGGCTGTCAAGTGGCTGTTCAGTTGAAATTGCAAGAGCCTTCCAACATGACCCTCAAAAAATCTTAAGGCTGCTGATTTCTGAAGACCTGAAGTACTTTCCTGTCAGTGAGACCTCCCATCCCTGGTCTTGCATAAGGCAATTTCTATTAGGAATAGAGATTGCAAACATCAAGACCCATCATTATCTGTCTTTCACAAATCAGAGAATTTAAAACTGAGCCTTGGCTGTTACAACAGTGCTTAACATTTCAAGACTACTAAGGGCACTGAACAGGAAAAATGATTCACAGAAACTAACAGTGTAGAAAAAATTCAAATATTAGCAAGGCCTCTGCCCAAAACCTTCCTATCTCACAGTTTTAACACCGTAAGATTTACGTTTCAAACTTTAGAATTTCTGTAAAAAAATGAAATATAAGATAGTAGATTACCCACCCAGATGCTAAAAACCCTGCCAGTGGTAATGCCACACACAGCCCAGAGGAGAAACGATTGTTTTTTAGGTAGCAGTATTCTGGTAAAATAAAGTCTGAGTTTAGAAACTTGAAGTCCTAAAATTACCAATTAATACAACTATCAAATGTCTGAAACATATAATTCCTCTCCTGTGGGCAAAACAACTAGCTATTAAAGTAGGAATCTCCCAAATACTTAAAATAGTCCCAGGGTTTCCTGTGGTGATATTTGAGCATCTCTGTAGTCCTGCTTTATCTCTTCAGTGAGAACAAGACTCACTCCTCTCCAAAATGGGATCCAATGCTTAGTAAAGGTTCAAAAAAAATGCTGCTCTCCCTCTGAACATGCTTCTTTCTGCTTTAATTATCACTTAATTCATGTCTTTTTTATTTAATTGATGAAAATGGAGAAATAGCTTTCGTACAGAACCCAGAGTAAAAAGAGTAATCTCCTGAATAGATTCCTATGAGGAGATTACAGTGCAAGAAGTAGATACACAGGTCACAAAATGATTTAATTAAATGGTTTAGCTCAAATTTCAAACTGCTGACCCAGGTATTACATGGGATAAAAAAGCCAGTTCTCAGCAGTCCAATCAGCTCACATTATATAAGAAGTCTTTGGGTGGAAGGAGAAAAAATGGATGTTTTCAGTATTATAGCATTCAGGTTTGCCTCAGTAATTTTTTTGGATGTCTGACTTCTTAAATTTCCTAAAGGCAAAATTTTCTATTAGTAAGTGGTAGAAAATCCATAGAATTTTGCTACATAAAATTGTGAAATTATGCTGCGTGGCTAACTCAGCACAAATTCAATTTAATGTAGTTTCTCCAGTCACATCAAAAAAAAGTCTCTCATGTTAGAGAAATTCTATATGTATTGTACAAATTATATACTTGAAAAGTGAACGTTTAAGACGGTAATTCCATTTCAAGGATTCAGTGACAGTGATAAATCACTCAAGCTTTGCTCACTCAATTTGTGTCACCAGAATCTCTCAGTGGGATCACAGTCTTTCCACATCCCAGCAAGTACACAGCGCTTTACTCGTTCCATTACAGCCTGTACTTAATTTAAGCGAAAATTAGTCCTTGAGGGATGATTTCAAATTCACAGCAAAGCCCACGCAGTGTGTGCTACTGTACAAAATCACTCTTCTCCCTTTTGTGAAAGCTCTCAGCTTTTCTCCATGTCTTGCTCTGCTCCAGAGGTGTGTTATCTCTCTGTGGCATGACTGACTCTGTCTTACTGCTCAGCTGCATGATGGTAGATTTATCTGTTTACCAGCACTATTTGGGTTCTGATATCTGTCCTTTTGGGACTGGTGTGAGGAGTGCAATTTCCTCTTTATTGTATGCTATTGTGTTCCTGTCTTTTCTTATAAAAGGGCTTGTATGAACAGTGTCAGGAGCACTATAACAGTTAATATTCATTAGCATTTAGAAAAGTACTCTCTTTTCTCCTTCTATGGATATTAAATTAGCTGTTATTACTCAGTAATAGGTAAGCAGCTGTTAAATCCCATCAACCCTAAGTAAATCACTTTATTAAATGTATTTGGATCTGTTTTTATTGTATCCTTAGGAACTCCTTGGTTCCTATGGGTTTGGAAGGATTAATTACTGAGGAAGTGTGTAGTCATCAAAATGTCTGACACCTTTGCAAAGGGAATCAGCAAGCTCCTCTCTCCATTTGGGAAACAATCAAAATATTTGCAAACTAGAGATTAATATATTGAGATTAACCTTCTAGTGAGTATTTCACTACACATGGTTTTATAACACAAAATGTATTATAAAAAATGTGTGCTGAAATTATACACAAAATGAGGTTTTTGTGTATATTAACAAGAGAAAATACCTCCATTGCTATTTAGACTGCATTGAAATACATATTTGGGATTTTTTTAGAAAATACTTCAAGTTATATTTCTAGCAGGTGTGACAGGAACAGCTCTGCAGTCCTCTGATGATGCACAGACCCTATTCCTACGTGTAAACAGAGAAGCACAGCACAAACAGCAGCAGGGCAAACTTCCCTGGACGTCATGGCTTGCACAAATCACCTCTGAGCTGCAACACCTCCAACTGCTGGAAGGCAGTATCCCTCTTCCAGACTAAAAACCTTTGCTGTGCATCTAAAAATCGTGGGATGAGCAATGATACTTTCAACCCTGCCTGTTCCCTCTGTCCCCACTCTTCCCTTTGCAGGGAGCGTTCTGAATGATGCCCTGCTGGGCAGAATGATCTCCATAAAGGGAGGCTTTGGAGCTGGTCCTCAAAAACTATTTGCATCCAGAACACTTTTGTGCATGTGGCAAGAGGTTTTTTGATTATTTTAACTTGGTCTTTCTTGCTGCATTTTAAGAACATTATTACTTGTCCTGTCATTAAGTGTAGACAAGACACTTTATATTCTCCTTTGCACTATTTGGTTGAAAACACTACATTTATGTCTCTTTCCGAATCATCTTTTTAAAACTAAATGATCCAAAGCATTTTAATAATGCCACATCCATCAAGTGGTCTAGACCTTGCAAAGGATCATTCCATGAATATTGAGATGCTCTTAGCTTATTGTTATAGAACTTTATATTTTGTTTGTCTTTCCCTCTTTCTCCCACTGACAAAATGAAATCACGGAATCATGTTTAACTCAAAGACCAATTCAGATATGACTTGATGCAGAACAGATCTCTGTAGGAGCCACAGTGAATCTTCTCATTGTGCCAGGTTTGCAATTATCCTACAAGTATTTTTCCTGTGCAGTACTTCCCCTGCTTACTGAATGTGTGAACACAGTTTAAAAATGTATACTATTTAAAAATATGTACATATCTCTCAAATAAACAATGAATATCTGCAAGCTTTAAGTTACTCTGAAAACACCCAAATCACAACTTACCTTTTGAGTAAGTAGAGCCTGAACAACCTGATTAGCTACCTGAAAGAAAAAAGTAAACAAATTTACATACATTATCATATGTGTGTATGCATAACAATACCTTCTTTTGTGGCCTGTCCTGGTTTCAACAAGGGCAGGGTTAATTTCCTCTCAGTAGCTGTTACAGTGCTGCTTTGGCTTCAGAATGAGAATGGTGCTGATAACACGCTGATGTTTGGGTTTGTTACTAAGTTGATTCTTTTTCCTAAGTCAAGGACCTTTTTTTTTATCTTGTCTCATGCTCTGCCAGTGAGGATATTCACAAAAGAAATTGGGAGGGAGCATTGCTAGGACAGGTAACCCCAACTGGCCAAAGGGAAATTCCACACCACAGAACATCATGAGGTATAAACTCATATATTCTTTCCTTGCCAGGAAAGAAATTGTTCTTATCTCAGCATACAAGTTTTATGCTGATTCTTCTCCCAATTCTATTGGATTTGTGCAAGTGGCTGTGTGGTGTTTCATCTCCATCTGGGCTTAAAACCACAACACTCCTTTTTTGATACCCAGTGTGGGGCCCAAAGGGTTAAGGACAGATCCAACCAGAGTTAAAAGATTGTTATAAACATTGACTGCATTGGTTTCACAGTTGCCAGCGGCTTTACCCTCCACTTTCCATCTGCAACCACCACCATTTCTAGCACTTTCATTATTTTAATCAGTTAATACCAGAGAGAATACATGAAATTCACATCAACTACTTCTGTGCTAGTCCTCATTATAAGCAAATGAGCACTGTATCAATTGCAGTGTGACATGAGGGGCATTTGGTGTTAACTTCTGTCATCTCTTCTTTGCAGTAGATTAAACTTCCACAGTTCTATATGCAGCTGGTGTGCATCAGCATGGATTGACTGCATTCACCAGAGTGGATTTTTACCAACCAAGGATGGAGGCCTGAATGTTTTCATGAAGTTTAATTGTTTCTTGATTAAATATTGACAAAATGGTACATCTATCATGACAAGCAGAAACTATAAAGTGCCACAGAAAATGGAAGTACCTACTGTCATCGAAATGTGGTTGGAAGGCATTCACCCCACATAGCATAATTGACTTGAATGAGATTACACACCATTGATTAGCAGAACTATATATTCAACAGGGAATTTTGTAAGTTATTTATTTTATACATCCTTTCTAATTTATATTTACTGGCAAGGATAGGTGCAGTGAGGTGGAAGAAGGAGGGAGAGCAAGAAAGACTGAAGTAAGAATTTCTGTTGATGCTGTCTAACACCATATGTGCATGTTATCACACAATGTGCTGACTTATTGGTTTGCTCCTGCATTTAGGCAGAGTAAGTAGAGATGTCTCTCTTAGCAAAAGAGATTTTTGATTTGGTTTTGGTTTACAGAAATTACAGTAAAATTTATGCAGGTATCACTAAATAATCTGCATTGATTCTTGTTGCTCTTAGCAAATTAAATAAAACCCCCACCATCACTGATGGAAACTCAGTTAGGAGCAAAGAGCTACAGCAGCTAATTCACTTCTGCAAATAATTTACTTCTGCTAGATACAAAAGCTACATTTGATTCATACTCATAAAATCACCTAGTATCAATTTTTTTCCCCAAACTTTTCCCTAACTTCAGGCAGCCTGTGGAACAACGCTCCAAAAGAATAGCTCTATATGATTCAACAGAAGACACAGACTAATATTAGAACAGTAATAACCAACAGAAGTAAACATGCTAGGGTTTTGAAAGCCCATGTGCCTTGCCCTGCAGGCTCTCAGGCTCTCCATCCGACACTCTTCCTTCTGGCAGGTACTTTAAGGTCTGTTTGCTCTACCTGAAAATTGAACAAACCATAGCGAATACATTATTTCTTTACTTTCTGACACGGAGTTACTTTACCAAGGAAGAACTAAAAGGTTCTTTGAAGTGTGCACTAGTCACTCACAACAGCATAGCCTACAAAATGACTCCTACAGCTTTGCATATTGTACAGAGGAGTGTAAATGGCAGAATATTCCAAACGGGAAAAAAAACTGAACCTGCTGATGCATATATGACAAATTTTCCAGCTTTTGAGTGAAGATAGGTATCTAAATGGAAGTACCTGTCAGTGATCCATAGCTCCCATGGAACTCAATAAGAAAGATATGCAACCAGGTTCTTTAGAATAACGTGGCTATGTTTTTCTATTATCCAGCAACTTGGCAAACTGTGTTGTTATTACCATTAAGATTTTCAGGTCTGTATTTTTGGTATTCAGCAGGAACAGAGGTGGGAAGCCTTCAGTGAAATGTTCTGCAGTTACTAAAATTAATTTAGCACTCAATAAGTGGAATCATAGCCAAATGTTTGCATTCGAATGAGGTTGCCATTCTACTCCTACAGCATATGGAAATAACTGTGAAACTCAATAATCTACTTCATTTTAACTTACAGGTATCAGGAGACACCATGGACGTGAATGAACAACATGAACCAGCTCCACAAAACTGTTAGTCACAGCTACCGAAAACTGGAAACTGAGATCACCAAAGGCAGGGGAATTGACATCTGAGATGCAGAAAATGTGAAAATATGAAGTTCCCACTTATATGAGGCATAACTGTGGCTCAATCCCACTAAAATGCAGGCTGTAAAATTACTTGACCTGTGATAACTGCAGTTAATCAAGGTGAAACAAAGAATAGAACAGAGCTGGCTGGTTCCTTGGTCTGCAGAAGGTGACACCGCTTGCTTCCACACTGCCTGCCTTTCCTTTGAACTTAATACCCAAGATATTAAGGTGATGTTTCCTTTTCTGGATTGCAATAAAAGAGATAAAAGATCCAGCTTCACTTTTTCCTTGGGCAATTATGTTTACAAATATATGTCACAATGTGGTCTTAATAGAAAAGGTATAAAAGAATGAATCAAAAAGAGACCCTAATGCAACATCTGTTATGCCTTTTACAAGTACTGAGATTTTACACAGCTGCCTTTAATGTGTGATTCCATATGCACAAAGACATTTCAAGTGTACTAAAATAAAATATTTTATCTTTTATTCAAATCTTAAAAACAGAATGCCTTTTTTTGAGATAACTCTGCATTTTTGATTAGTTAATTCTTAAAACATCAGCAAAAATATCAGCTACCCCAAGTTGCATAATTTCCTGCATGTGAATACAGTGAAGCTTTGACAGAAATCTCAGTTGGCACAATGATGTGAATAACCATGACATTGCCACCTACCAATAAACTGACAGCTGAATTCCACAATAGGAAACTGGGATTAAGCATGGTAACCTCAAAGCCCAAAGGCACAGGAAGACAACCCCGGGTTTTGCATAAAATTTTTCAGCAACAGAAAGACACATTTATGGAGTATGTCTGAAATTAAATAAGCTCTTATTTACCAAGTACTGGAACATTTCAATGACACCTTTTTCCAGAAACTGTTCCAAGTTTTTTTACATTTACACTTCAGAGATTAAAAATTATTTTAAAACCAGTGAATAATTGTTAAAATTCATAAAGGACTCCGTTCAGCTTGACCTGTATGCTTTTCAGATTTAATCTCTCTGAACATTTGAGTTTCATTGAATTTTACCATGGAAATGATTACAGAGCATGCATTTTTATGTCACAGTTGCAGGCATTTATGCAATATTAAATGTAGGGCATTATATGAATGAAAAGTACTATGTAAAATAACTGATTAAAAAAAAAAGAAAAATCAGATAAAATAATGGCAAGCATAGCTTTAAGAACTCAGCTCTGGTATCTCTTTGCTACAGACAGACAGAAAAATGACAGTGGCTATTTTTACTTCCTTCCTATTCAGCTTAATGGCCACCAGCACCTGAGCAGAGGGCACACTGTGCATAGCAAATGTCCTCCTCACTTTGCTGAGAGCCAGAGGGACCACGCAGGTCACACTGCCAGGGTGGCCAGGTTAAATGGTGCCTGAGTGCCTTGAGCAGAGCTTGCCCGCACCCAGGGGACAGAAGCTGCAATCTGAGGTTGCTGAGTGATGAGTGGAAGATGGCAGAGTTCTCTCAATAGCTATCAAATGATGCTCTCAGCCTCCAATTCCTCAAGGGCCTGTCGAGCCTCCCAGACTGGAACAGCCAGAATGGCCAGGTGGCAGCTTGGGAGGGAAGCGCTCCTTGTGCATCAGCCCAGGAGAAGTTCATTGCACTCCCAACTAATGTGACTACAGTGGCAAAGTTAAAAAATGAAAATCATGGTTGTAGCAGGCGCTCACATGTTTCAGTGGCAGCTTCAGCCGTCTCAGGTTCGGGTGTGATCACAGCCCTGTGTTCCAAGGAACAGCTCTGTTCCTCACTCCAAACCTGCCAGGGGCCCCTGAGGCAAAGTGGGGCTGCAGCACACACAGATACACGGCTGCTCCTGAAATACATCTGCTCCTAAAATCACTGAACACGTTCTGAGAGCCAGACTAGGGAGGGGCAGAAGAAATTTTCACTTTCAAGAAGAGAGGCTGGTGTAAGATGAGTTATGAACAGAGCAACCATCAGACTGAAAGCCCTTAACAAAGAAAATTTTCCAGTGGAAATATTTTAAAATAGTTTAAATTTTTTTCAAAAATCCTTATGGAAAGCCTTTTATTTGTTTAAGATATCCAGTAACAATCCCTGTCTGGAAAGGGCTTTTTGGTTATTAACCAATTAAATTTCTCATCTCCTATTCTCTTTATTGTTACTATCAAGAAAAAGGGTGAGAATGTGTGATTTCTTGTGCAGCTCCACCAAAGGAACGTGCTCAGGTGGATGCTGACCTGGGACTCCTGCAGAATTTGCAGCTAATAAACATGGTTTTCTTGCCTCAGTCACTGGCAACAACTTCACCCCAGTGACCAGAAGGCATTAGGTCCAAGCTTGTGTCAGCTGAAACAATCCTGGTTACAGTGCCTCTGCCAACGCATTGAGGAGAAACAAAAAAAAAAAAAAGAGATAAAGAAAAAATGAAACAGAGAAGCACAAACCCACAGGTGGTGAGAAGCACTTTCTCCTGAAAAAGTTGACACACTGAGAGAAGATGGATACAGCTGTGATAATACAGAAGAACTGAAAACAGCCAACATAATGTTGAAGATAATAAAGTTCAGATCATAGTTTGATTTAATTATGTGATCTTTAAATTGAAACAGTGTGTGAAAAACAATCCCGGGTAAGAAATCCATCATGTTACTGCAAACAGAATAAAAGAATGTTTTCGGTCTTTATAATCTGCACAAAGTGTTTTGCTGAAATGGACAGTTACAGTGCTTCACTCATTTCCAAAACTAATTATGTAAGCAGATTTTGTCCGAGACAATCAGAAAATAATTTCAAGTCAGGCTCTGTAATTTAAACAGAAGTTAGCAATTACATGGTAATTTCATCCTTATCACCAAGATATCCATGCATGGTTTGAGTGTGCACTGAAAGAGTGACTCAGGCCTCTGCAGACAAAGGCTCTGCTCATCCCCCAGGAGCCACAGGCAGAGCATGATCCAGTGGGAAGGTGTATTTGTAAATTCCCTCACAAAAATATGCCACAGTGGCAAAAGAGTGGATTTTCACTAAAAATCTGCACTAAACTGAAGGTTTCTTGTACCACAGCTGTACTGCGCAGGCTTCTAACACTTCAGCAAATGACAATTAAAAATTTAAAAAGCTGTGGGAACACTGGAATTGTCATCTGCCCTGGGTGGTTTGCTTGCTCACGCACTTTTTTCTCCAAGGTACAGCTGGGCTTTTTCTTCTTGTTTTGTTTGCATGTCAGCTAATTACTTATGCCACGACACATCCTTATTATGGAATGGGTAAACGATTCCCAGCAAGCAACCCTTCGAGCCACTAAGAGCTTTAAAACTGCTTTAAACTCTGAGGCATGCTGAAGAGCCTTACTGGGAGACAAAAATGAGCATCAGCACAAGTGTGGAGAAAGCTCCATGCGCCAGGAGACAGCAGACACTTCTAGAATGTAGGCAGTGCTGGAGTGCTCAGACAGTAAGTGAGGGGTGAATTATATTCTAGCTGTAACTGGAAGCTCTGATCTGGCCAACAGCTAGAGAAAAGCCAGCATTAAAAGCCTTGTATGTAACCCTAAGGGGGAGCTGAGAGACACAATTCCGGGGTTATGGAATGTATTACATGGGAAAGCTGAGGGATTCTTTATGGGAGAAGCCACTGCCACACATGTTCCACTTTACAGAAAAGGAGTGCACAGCACCTAATAGGCAAATTATAATCTCCTCCTCCTAATGAAAGCAAAGCAGTTCTCTGTATTGGTCACAGGGATATCAACTTTTCAGTGAAGAGCTGTGGTCAAAACAGGATTTGTGGCAGAGGTCATGGAGAACAGCACCTCTGACTGCCAGACACATGTTCTTGGAATTAATTAGAATGAGGTAATACAAAAATTGCAGAACAATGCCAACCTTCTGAGAGAGGGAGAGATCAATTTGTATTAACTTAATTATAGTAGCAGGTAAGAACAACCTTTTCATCTACCTTACCTCATCGAGACATCTTTCATACTGTTCTCTCTGATTTTCATTTTCCAGAGCCAACGCTGAATTCTCTGCCTACAATAAAGTGGAATAAATAAGTAAATATGTAAATTTAGCATGGGATATCTTTCACCACATGACAATTCATAAAAATCCTCAGGGGGCTTACCTACTCTACTTCTATCAAGATCCAGAATAAAATGCACAGTACAATTTATTCTGCTGCAGGTTGGTGCTTTGAGTAAAACCAGAAGTGACATTCATTTATGAGATTATTCACACCCTGCATTACAATTTAGAACAATATCATCGCAGATATTCCACGTATGTCCACCATCTCACCTTGTCAGGTGCAATAGAGTTGGCAATGAAACACTATAAAAGATGTTGACACATCTTCTCTTCCTCTCCCTCTTCTGTTTAGAGGGAACTTGCCACCTGAGAACCACCTGGACACAAACAGAGGCAGCCACCATGACAGGGAAACAAAATCCAACATTACACAAACCTTTAACTGTGGCAGCCCTTCTCAATCTTGGTTTGTGCAGTAAGGAACCCCACATGCACAGGTCATTCTGCAGCTAACTGGGGAATTATTACATCCTTTAACTGACCCTGGTAAATTTTATAGTCTTTACTTACAAAAAAAAATCTGATTATTTCAAGAGTGAGAGGTATTTTGCTACATCTAAATGTTGTCTTGAAGTCAGATTTTTTTTTTTCTCCCACATATGTAATCTTAAATATGATAAAAATTCCTGTGCAATAGGGCCTTTCATTGGTCTTTAGTTTTCATTACACTCACATTTTTGCATAGTGAAAACTTAAAGATAGTACAATCTGGTAAGTAAATCACAGTAAATTAAGGTATTTTTCTCTATATATCTATATTGACTTTAGGAACACTTCCACTGTGGGAAAAAGAAAATCTCTAAAGTGTGATGGAGTTTCATCAGAGCAAGTTTCAACTAGTTTTCTTTTAAAGACTGAGAAACGAAAACAACATTTATAAAAATCTATGAGTTAAATCTGGCTCCAGAAATCTCTCTGCCTCCCATGCATAACTTCCCAACACAAAAATCAATACATTCCCATAATTACAACTATTATGCAATTTACAGTACTTGCATTACTTTAACCTTCTATCAACCTATAAAACTTAAACAAGTGCTGTTTCAAAGGAATTTGTGGTTATATAAAACAACAGTGATAAATATAGTTAACATTTGTAGTTTTAGAGGAAAATTAATGTAATGTGCTGTATGGAAAGACTCTGTGAAAGATGCATATTTGCCTCTTCCTTGTTAAAAAAAAGTCCATGAATCAACAAAATAAGACGCCCAAAGTCTATTAAATTGATTCATCAATAAAAATTTCAAATTCAGCTGAATCATAAAAGCAAGGCTAGGGAGCAAAAGCAAAATGCACACTATTATCCAGCATCTTGAAAGAGATTGAAGAGTAAAAGTGTGGTAAGAAAAAAGGGCATACAGAGTTTACTTATTTAAAAGTCTAAATAAGCAAGTATACAGAATCTGTGCTTTATCTCCAGGGTACAATTAACGCCAGCAAAGGTGGTAAAATGCTCTGCATCATATTTTCACAATGTCACCTATGAATGGGTTCAACATATGGCTATAAAAAGTCTATGGGTGATCCTGCAGAGAGCACTGTGAGATGAGGCAGCAAAAAGTGGCAGATGCAGAACCAGCAAAGTAGAAGAAGAAGCTGCAAAAGCAGAAGCAGCAGTAAGAAATCAGAAGCTGGAGGGTAAATAGTCCTCCAGATTGAAGAGGCCCAAGCTTGCTTTAACAGACAGATTCTTGCAGATTGGTTGATAAGATAAAGAGATGTTTGTTACATAAAAATATTCCTGAGTTAAAGATTTTTCAGACATTTTCTCTATGAATATCCCCCTAAAATGCCATCCAAAAGAAATTCTTACGGTTTTGAAGCAACCATTAAAGGATTAGTCTGCACAGACTTCCACTCCCACATATTGATATACTTACAGATTTTATTTTTAATTTTTATTAACATAAAAATACATTGTATGATTTTTCCTAAAATAGTTTGGGCAGACTGCTTACACCAGAAATGTGTGAAAGAACTACAGCACACACTTGTATGATATGCAATATTGAGAGAGCTCCCCATGCTTCTCTTACTCCGTGTTTTGGAGTGCTGTTAAATGGAATGCTAAATCTTACTGGATCCGCTCACTGAACCTCTGATTTCAGCAAGCTATTTCATTAAAAACAGGCTTCCAAAATTAGGAAATCTAAACCTGACAGCATTATAAATAAATGCTACATTTCAGCTCTTATCAAGCCACAGTGGAAACATCTGTATAATAAAACTTATTCTCACACCACTGGTTTTAAAATTGTGTGAAAGGATGTAATGCAGTCAATGTTAGCTTGACTTCTGTGCTTGATTGCTAAGCAAATCATGCCTATTTATTTGGCATTTTTGTAATGAGGACTAGACTAGAAGGGAACACTTGACTAACTTTGCTTTAGAATCTGCGCCAGCTCCCACAACACGGGAAAACCAGTACTTGATATATTAAATCACTCTACAGTGCAACCAAATACTTGATACTTAATAATCCTCATTCCCCCGAAAAGTATTCATTTGGAAAATTTGTAATAGCACTTACAGTCTCAAAACCCTACCTCCTAATCCAAACCTTCATTTATTTAACAGAAATCACTGGGTTTTGATGCTATTGTAAGGCTGCTCTATTTTTGCTCCAAAGGATCTGCCTGCCTCTCATATTGTATATTCTGGGCATCCTTTGCCAGTTTAGCAGAGTACATCTCCTTGAAGGGAGCTGCTATTACATTTCCATTTTTATTTCCAGGCCACACTTAGAGAAGGCTAAGCTGCAAGAAGAAGCCCCCCTTTCTTCTCACAGCTTGAAAGCTTTTGCACACTTGCAGGCACCAGGGGAGGTGACAGTCCTGACCTCTGTGCAGTCTCTAATCCCATCCAGGCCCTGGCACGGGACTGTGCAGGGAAAACTGAGCTTGCTGAGAACAGCTCAGAGTCCTGAGCACAGCACTTTCTGAGATGGCCACTGATTTCAACAGTGATTCCTAGTTTTAGGCATAGCTGTCCTCTAGGAATTTATGTACATTTTATGTCACACATAGAAATGAACAATCATTCTCTGTCCCTCAGCCTTGCTAGCACTAAAAGTGATGCAGCCCAACAAACATGGAACACTCAGTACCTGCCACCAGCACCTCAGACACACACATCTGAGTGCTTCTCGGAGGGACAGCTCACAAAGTCCAGCAGCATTCAGTCAGCCAAACGTAACTGTGGCATAACTTACCCCTAAATGAAAGATCTGTATGTGCTGCTTTTGCATCATTACAGACTCAAGAATCCTAAAATGGCAAAATAGACATTCCTCCCAGTTCTGATTTGGGAGAAAGAAATTTGGGATTTTGCACTAGAGTCTCTCCCAACACTGGAAAATTTAATGACTTGGATAATGCCAAGCAGCCTCCAACTTCCTGAATGAGAGACAACACAGCTCTGAGATGGAGTTTGTGAGAAGGAATTTGGAAAGTAAAACTTCAGACTACTTTAACAAAACAGGCTGCCTTGAATTGATACCACTGCTAACATATAGTCATTATGAGAGACTTTGTCAATGGATTCTAATTCCTTCCTCAGGAGAAAAAAACAGCCCTGGTAATGATAAAAATTCTTTGAGTCAGCTAATAGCTTTCAGTCTCTCCCATAGATATTTTCTCCTGTGGGGCAGCTGTTTGCACAGTTTCAAAGTTAGTAAAAGGCTACACACCTGATGCTTCAACAGACAATCCTCTGTGCTTTTATAATGGTAATGAAATTAATTAAAACATTGAATTTTCTGCTAGAATGCACGAATAAAAGAGAAGCATGACTAAAAGAGAATTATGTACAAGATAGTTTTCGTTACTCAATCTTTGTCTCTGAGTTGAGACAAAACGAAAGGATGGGAGGGGGAAGAAAGAAGAAAGCAGGGAGTGATATGCATTTTGCACTAAGGGAAGAGAAGATCATAGAACCATAGGCTGGTTTGGATCAGAAAGGACCTTTAAAGATCATCTAGTCATGGGCAGGAGATAAAGGTCTAAAGGTTGGACGTCTAGTTAGCAGCTCAGCGTGTTCTGAAGGTATCATCAATAAAGGTCAAGAGGAACAAAGTTATGACAGTGAACTTTAGAATCGCTGACAGAATGCTACCCCACGGTTACCATGTGCACTCCTTTGTTATTCATACTAAATGTTTGTCCATTTATAGAAAGCTTTATTGATTTACACAGACATTCATTTGTCATGCCCAGTGCAGTGTATTAAGAGCTGTCCAAGCACTTCAAATGTACTCAGCAATTTTTTCCTGCTTTCAGCCTCTGATTTTGTAGACTTCTGTGGTCGCAGCTTCCTACAGCAACATGGGAGGTCAAACCCTGTTGTTGGCAAAGTAAGAAGTGACGCTGTTGTATTTTTTCCTTAGGTCCTTGGAGCATTTTTGGTAAGCTGCTATTCTAGGAAGAGTTTACCACTCGAACCACCTCTGTGTCTTTGGTCACAGGGAACTTTTTGCATGTTTCTATCTATACTACGCAGAAAATTTGTCCTTTGGAAGACTAATCCAACAAATTGTCAGAGAAAAGTTTAACACCATACTTATGCTGGTCAGAAGAGCTGAAAATTACATTTATGCTTTTAAATCAATGTAATTGTAGCAACAAAAGCCTTAATTTAATTCTAGCACTATAACAGCATTTCCACTGGCCACTTTCCAGTGCCTTTTATATCAGTAAAGACAGCTCTTTGCTAGGAGTAAAACGGGAACTGCACCTCAAGGCCACCTGTCAACACTGGGATGTTTCCACCTTGTCCTTTACACTTTTTCCACAACAGATCCAAGCTTGGGCAACCATGGAGAATCTCCCTGCTGAACAGCTCTGATCCCTGGCCCTACATTCCCAGGACATTGAGACTGGGAAGTCCTACCTACTGATGAAATAATCAGTGAATTTAGTGGAATAATACTTAACTAAAGTGGGGTTTTTTAATTTAAATTTCCTAGTCTATTTCTTCTGGGTCATGGAGATGGGAGAAAAAAACCAAACAAACAACAACAAAAAAAAAGAAACCAAAAAACCACCAAAAAGAACAAATTAGTGATATGATGACATCCAGGCTTCTCACCCTTTGAAATACTTAGCCTTCTCAGTAGAATAATTTTCTCTTTTATTTTTTAATAGCCTGTTGTATTTAACCCCACTTAAACCATTGACATATTTTATCTGAAATACTTCGCCAGTGTTTAATTCCCATTCACTTAAAACATGGCACGGAAGTAATACATATGTGATGTTAAATAATAAACACAGAACTGTACAAGTGTCAATTATAATTCTGCCTACCAAAAGCCACATCAAACCTTACTGGGCAGCATTGGTGGGGATGATTCTTGCAATTCATAACTTCAGTGATGTCTTTTTATAATTCTTTACCACTACAAAGCTATATTTAACCTCAAAAGCAGTCTATCTCCCAGGACATTCTCTGCTATAGCTGTGCTATCCATGGGGTTTTAGACTCCTAGAGAGCAGTACAACTTTCTAATGTACACTAGAAATCAGAAGATATTTATTCAACATCAGGAAATTACCCACTCAAGGTTACAGAAAACCCTTGGGTTTAAATGTTGGGAACAAAAAGCAGCCCAAGATCTGTGCAGCTTCTTATGATGCCTCACCAATTAACGAGTAGATTCATGTATTTAAATGTGAATTTGCAGCAAAATTACCTAACAGTTTTAAAATTTGTGTGGATTTCATGCTGTCAAGATCAGAACACAGAACTTGCTCATTTATCTGCAGATTTTTAGCAGTTTGCATGGAGAGACTCCCACCCATAGTCCCGGATGGGGCTCATAACCACAGAAAGCTTTTCCCCTCTGCTGAGCATTTCTCAGTTCACAGAAAATGAAACAATGGGTGTCCAGCCTAAATGAGGAAGCCTTCCTTTGGAAAGAAGAGTGTAATTAGAACTTATTCCTCCAAATCTACTTATATTGGATAAATCTACAAACTTCAGGAGCTGAATCCAACAAACCAGAACCAAATGAGATTCACACACTGCTGATGACACTGTTCTAAAGCAAACCTCATATTCCTGGGAATTCCTCTGTGAAATATCTTTCTTTTTTTTTTTTTCCCAGAATTTTGGGCTGGAAATTTTCAACTGGTTCAAGAATGGCAATATTTGTCTTTTCTTCCAGTTAACTCTAAAGTAGTTAAGAATCACAAGCCTTTAAAACCATCACATTTTCCTTTCTGACACCGCAGAAATATTTGGAGTTGACATTTGAAGAAGGTTAGGAATGGATCTAGCAAAACAGACTGCAGTATAAGCACAGGCTTATCTTCAAGCAAATAATCACCTAGGCTACTACTAACAGATACATCAATAATAGAGTTGTATGTTTACCTGCATGCAAATTGTAGAAAACAGCAAATTCTACCAGTATTTACAGAGATAATAATAGACTCTCAACATTTCCACAATACAGGCCTCTGTTCAAATGGGTTAAAATTATGAAGGATGTCCTTTTTTTCCCCAAAAAATTCTTCCTAATGATCCATATAAAACATTTTTTGAACATGAGGAGTAAAAAAGACCTGAAGAAGCAGAGACAGCCAGTATACAACTGTATTTCCTAAAGTTAAAGACATGGTCTCTATAACACACGTACACTTGACAAAGCAGAGAAGTAAAGCATGGAGAGCCAGAAGCCCCACCAAGATTCCCATTCCATTCTTTTTTTTTCCCCACTTCTTGTTGTAAGTGATTCATTCCTTCATGGAATTACTCAAGAACTGAGAGCATTTAGCTCAGACAGACTTACTGTGCTTCACCATGTAGTATTCACAGGCAGTTATTTCTTCTATCCAAGAAATAAAAATCCCTGGTCCATGAAAAAAGGTCTCAGATTCTGAAATTGTAAGTCAGGCTAAGATTCTTACAATTACACGCAGTTATCTGCTCTTACACAGGCAGATAAAGGCAGGTTGTGAGGACTTGATTAATCCAAAATGGCATTTTGTGTTTAATATCAACTTGTATGGGACACATAGCTAAATATCTTTGCACTGAAAACTCTAATAGGAGACAATCATACCAGATATGGTCAGTTGCATTTGTTTCATATTTTTCTTGACAAGGGAAATTCTAACTCTTTGAAATAGTAATTATTTGAAATTAGTAAAGATTAGTTGGAAAACATTGACTATCTGTAAACCCAGCACTCAATAAAAGCTCAATAAAAAAAGTACAGTCATTTTTATGGTGCAGTCATTTTTAAAGAGGATATTTGCTTTTCTCTCAAGGAAACATTTTCGAGAAGACTTTATCAAATTTACGAGTGACATTGAAACCAACAAATAAACTTTGTCTTTAAATCCTTCTGAAATTATACATATGGCAACCCTTTTAAAAATGTTTGTAAAAGGTAGTTTTTCTTTTTTTTTCCTTTTAATTTCAGATCTTGAGGAAAACTCATGCATTTTAAGACGGTTTTTCAAGCAATAAGCCAGGCCACTTCAGAATTTACTGTAAATGAGTTATCCTTCAAAGCTGGGCAATTTTGACCATGAGCTCACTGACACTGTGACAGTTTTGTACTTGCTGTGATTCCATTATCCACACCTGAGTAGCACACAAAGCTTCAAGGTTCATCTAATGGGGAGGTTGAAAAGAACAGGGCATTTCAGATCTGTGTATGAAAATGAATGTTTGAGCCACTTTATCCCAGCAGAAAACACTTCTTATTTTCCCTCTCTTGTCTCTGCGACAAGCAGAGAATATATGGAAATGCTACTGCTGATTCTTGGCCATGGGAATGGGATACGGAGAAGGAAGACCAAGGGACAAACTGCCTTCACAGGTAGAAAACCTTGAAATTAAGCATCAGGAAAATAAGGATTACCTAATGTATATTCAAGATTTTTTTTTTTTTTAATTTTTAGAAACTCTATCTGTCAAGAGCAGCTCTTCTCCTCTAAAGCAGTCTTTCTGTGTTTTTTTTTCTAATAACATTGCACTGAAAAGAAAATATAATTTCACAGGTCAGTGCAAAAAAAATTGCTTTAATGCTGTAACTAGTGCTTCCAGGCTGCTCAATGCACCTGAACTGAAGGGCTGCTAATAAATTATAGTAAACAGTAAAAATTTGGAGCTCAATTTGGCACCATCTTCAAGGAACACCAACAGCAACCTCCTCCCCACTCCCCCAAGGAAAATACACAACTGAGCTTGCTCATGGGGGCTGATGATAGAAACAAAATATTCAGACTTTACTGCCTTCCTGCATTTTGTCCCCTCATTTAATGTATAATCTGCAACACAAATGTATCCCTCACCAAATTTTTCTGGATCTCACCGGAAGGTAAAACAACAGATGTTTTCTCTGACGTCAGAGAAAGTGGATGCTGAATATTTATCAAGAAACATTTTTTCCTAATTATTTCTCCTAAGTTACTTCATTTAGTTCAAACAAAAGTAATTATGAAATTAAATTATTTAAACTGACAGTCTGGAAAACACTGATTCCACACTCTTGAAAGTCACATTCACTGATTGGGTCATGGGAAACTCATACCTGTTCTCTGCTATGCAAGTGGGAAAATCTTTTTTTTTTTCTTTTCCAAAGAAACATGTATTTTTTTCTGAAATGGAAATAATAAAATATAAACTGGTTTTCCACTTTAAAAATGTACGTTGAGTTTTTCAAAATTTGAATTCCAAGAAAAAAAAAATTACTTTTCTTTGTTATACTATGCAATAGGTTTAAAAATTATGTGATAGTGTAATTGATATTGCTATAAAGTATTTTTAAACACAATAAAATATAAAATATATTATTTCCTTCTCCTATGCTGAATCATTTTACTCTGTTCCTTTAAAGACTTCAAGTTAAAAGCTTTCCACCACAAGAAGCCATTAATGTCACCTGTTTCACAGTTCGCACCATAAATTTATAACAAGTTTTTCTGTTCTAACTACATGGGAGCACTGAGTTATTCCTGAAGGCGATGTTTCCTGCAATTCCTCTCTCCTCATCAGAAGTCACCCATAAGTCAACCTCCCCAGGTCTTTCAAAATGAACTTCTCTTGATGGCTTCAGTTATTTCTGTCCCTCGCAGCTAAGGAGCTGTGAAGCCAAGTGGAGCAGGGCAGGTATTGGTGCTGTGTTATGGAGAGCATCAAATGCCACATAACGTGCAGCAATTGTTTTGTAGCCACTAGCCAACTCCTAATACTGAGTCACAAAATTACTGCTCATTTCTTGCTAGCTGAAATGAAACTCTGTTTGCAAACATCACCCTGTTTCTCCTGAGAGCTCTCAACGTTTTTCTCTTTTGCTCTTACAGGCGCACAGCAAGAACTGGGCAATGCCCCTTGCTCTACACAGCAACATGTGGGCTCTGCACTGACACTTGCTAAATTGAAAGTTCTGATTCACTTAATTTTTAATCTTTTAGAGTGAATTTGCAGAGTAATTGTATTTGGCCCAGAAGAACAACTGCACAGGCCTCAAACTCTGTCTTTTAAAAGATTCAGCAGATTAGAGGGGTTTGTTTGTTGTTTTTTTCTGCCCTGTGCTCACTTAGAGATGGGATAAGGATCCCGTGGAAACTGTCTGATGTGGCAGCATCTGATTGTGATCCTAACTAGTTATAGGAAATGTGTCCTACTGAGCTGGCTGACACCAGGTCCATCCACGTTGGCTTTTTGACTTGGATGAGCTGTGTGTCCTCATCTCCAGTGATTTTTTCTGATGATCACACCGACCAGGCTACAGCTCACACCGTGGTGTGGCCTTGGATCCAATGGACTGGGTTTCCCTACAGGAAATGGGAACCTGGGCTGACCTGGAGTCAGAGAGACTCCCCAAAACATAGACAGCAAAATCTGAGGATCTGCTCCTGTTACACTACACCCAAGGCAGGCACACAATTACAACAGGACATCTTCCAACATCAACAGGGAAACCCTAAGGAAGTCAACTGTCTGGACAAAAATGTATCTGACAACACCAAAATAAAGCAGAGGCCTGTTGGGAACTTCTTCCTGCACACAAGAGAGATGTGCAAGAAGAATTTTTCTACTTGGATATTTTTATAGCTTTGTACATTATGAAAACAGAAAATAAAAACCTGTACAGAAATATATACATTCAAACCAGCTACATGGAAAGCAGATTCTTTGTAATTATATATTGTGTCACTTTGTTATATTAAACTCTTCCTCAATTATTAACTTAACATTGCTCTTCAGCACATAAAATTTGTCTCAGATTTTGTTCTTCATACTTACATTTGTTGGCAAACTACGTTCTAGGAGGTCCAAGAAATGCCTTAGACTTCAGCTTTGGGAGAATGTGGCAAACCAGAAGTTCTTAAAAAAAAACAGGTTTGGCTGAAAATCACAATCTCACATGGAACGTGCTTTAGGTCAAAGTTGATGGGATTCAGTGGTGCCCCAGTAAGAAGCTCAGGTGTGAAAAGCACAGCAGCAGCAGCCCAGTCCTGATCTGCAGAATGAGCCAAATTCACATCCCACGTAATTAAACACAAATCAAGTGCAGCCACTGGAACTGCCCCCACCTTCACATGTCTAAATTTGATAGCCAAATATGATAGTATCAAAGATGAGGAAATGTTGCTGTTATCTTATTCCAAGCTCCCGTTCAAGAGCAGGATCAGTGATTAATCGATTGGCCTAAAGGGAAAACGCAGAGAAACGACCAAAGATAAATCAATGTATGAAATACTATGCAATGTCACATACACCTAGAACTGATCACATTACTGCTCTGTCAGACTGGCCTGCAATTGGGGAATATTCCTGCCTGGCAGATGTCAGCGAGGCAAATCACTTGCTCAAAAACAGGAGCAATTCTCATCTCTTATTACTATTCACTGTCTCTGAAAAATACAGGTTTTTCCTAATACCAGCGAAGTTCTTTTTTTACAGTGAACTAAGAATACCTATTTTTACTCATCTAAATGGGTAAAATTTTGAATAGTTACCCTGGTGACACTGCAAAGGGCAAAATATTTGAGAAAAAGTGTATAAAGATGAGCATCACTGGAATGGAGAAAAACCTATATTGTGCCCCAGCAAGGGGAGCCAAGAGGAAGATGCAAACTGTTTGCTTAGAAGTGAAGTTATATCAACACTATCTGCAGAGATCTGCTAGTGCTGGCTCAGGTTGCTCATGCATTGCTCCACTGGGGCCAATATTCTGGTTCTCAAGAGCTAATTAGCTCAAGTGAAAGCTGTTCCATGCAGCTACACTGCTTCTGCCACCTGAACTACTTTGCTTGGCAGGGCATTATATAAAAAGATGATGCTGTTTATAAAGCTTGCAACAGAGCCTTTTTCTCTCTTTCACACCTCCTACCTTAATTGAATCAAATTTATGCATGTATGTGTGTAAAAGTAATCTCTGCACAGCACTGGGGAGACACTACAATGTCTAACAAAATTCTTTTCATGAGATACAGATCAGACTTAAGTTACGGAAAAAACACTCATTGTTATTTAATAAAAAGAATATGACAATAGTCATTATTGGTAACAGCAGCTAAAGTATACTGACATCAAATAGGACTGAAGGAAATTACCAAGGAGGATGCAACAGACTTTTCTCCGACATGTCCAAGGTCTGAATACGCAAACTCCATAAGGTTCAAAAGATGAAGAAGGAGGAGCTATTGGAGGCAATTAAGGAGAAACTTCAGCTGTTTCAGCCCCATGATATCTCTGCTGAGAAGCCTCCACTAATTTCCAGATTACCATTAACTGTTAAGAGTAATGCTAACCAAGCCTTGCAGCAGGACAGATGCAATAGAAGAAGATGCTTTAACTTCTGTTTAAACACACAGCAGTCTCACATAATGCACAGCCCTCACACTCATTTCTCAGCTGATCTGAAACTTTTGCTGCAATAACTTTACAGAGGATTTTGCCTAGCAAAGTAGCCAGTGTTTAAGTACTTAGAGCTTAATGAGAAGCTGAATGAAAAACACAGGTCTTACTTGCTTCCTCTATTTAAAATAACTTTTTCCTGAAGAACTTAAGTATTAAGACCCAGAACACTCAAAATCAGAAGAGTTTTTCTGGAGGAACAGATCATTTGACTGAAGACAAGAAAGAAACCTGCAGGCTTATTAAAGGGAAACAGCTGTAATCACCAATTGAGCACTTCTCCTAAATAATTTCCAAGTCTTGGCCTTGTCTGAGTACACACTGCCCAGAAGAGGAATAGGAAAACACATGAATCACAAAGATGAACGAGCACTGTCACCAGTGATGGAAGGCCAGCAGGGATCCCAGGTACTCCTGTGGGAAGGGAAGAAGCTCTGCCCTCTAGATGGCATTATGTGCCCGTAGATCCCAGATGGAGCCGGGGAGCCCTGCCAGGCAAGGCAAGCACTCTTCACCTGCACGGGAAACAGGGCCCAGAGTCAGGAGCATCAGGTGGCAGCTCCTGGTCTGTGTGGGAAGGTGAGAGCTGCCCATTCCTGAAGGGCAGAGCAGGGGCACAGACCTGTTCTTCCCGTGTGGGAGGTAGAGGAATGGTGTTTAGCCTAAAGTGGAAAAAAATGGAGGATCTGACCCCATATGGGGAAAGGCAACTTAACTGGAAGGGGTGGACAATATGTGAAAACATAATAAAAATTAAAAAACAAAAAGTTCTTATGAATAAACAAAACTCCCCTTGACATTTAATAGCTTCTGAAACAGACAACTGTACAGTAAAATGTGCATGTAGCTATCCACATCCACACGCACAAGGCTATAATGCATCCACGTGTAGCTTTTTGACCATACACTGAAATTTAACACTTACTTAGTGATAATCAGACCATCAGCAAAAATCAGTTTCATGCATAATGGACCAATGTCAGACTATTCCACATTTGATTTATCTATCTTCTCTATATATTTATAACTAATCTTAAAATCTGTGCTTGTCACCATGACAGATTAAGCAGACTTAAAAATAATTGTTTGGGTATTTTCTGCTGTGGACTATCAAATTAGCTGCATAATAAAGTCAGTGAGTATCGAATTTCAAGAGTATGTTAATCATGCAGATTTCACATTTTAAGCATTTCCCAACACAGGAGACAATCCTTACAGGCTAGAATTCAGCACAGTGCCCCTAATTCCAGTGCATGAGTGTAAATACACCTGCCCAGAATCCTTCTATAATCTCCAATGCTGTATTTCTACAAGATGAACAAAAAAGAAATCACTACCAAATTAAGAAAGTGCATCACCGTGAGATGCCAATATTGTTTAAGCATTTTCAAGGTTAGTAAGGAGAAATTAAAAGAGAAATTATTTTACTATGTCATAAGTAAAGAGTTGTAAGGGATTCAGCTCCAACAGCTGAGGTAAATTAATTGGGATTTCCTTTGTAGCCAGTGGAGAACATTCACAGAATACTGGTATTTTAAAAATAGTGTTAGTTTGAAATGAACTGCAACTATTTATTTAGTTTATGAACTGCAGAACTGTCATTACTGTCAACCAAATTGCATGCATTAGTATGTAAATTAAAAATACAGGGCGTGAGTCTAAAAATCTCTGTCACATAGAAGCTTTCCTCTGAAACAAGTGCCACTGTGAGTAATGAGCAGGCTCACAGAAAGGGCTTGTGGAGAGCAGGGCCCAGAGTGCACAGCTGAGAGAAACGATTTAAAAAACTACTGAGTCTCTCTCTGCAGTGATGGATGTGTAGGGATAAACACACACCTAGATCTGTAACACAGTGCTGGGAAATCTCATTCCATTCCGCGGGGAGAGCGGATTCTCAATTGTACCGCACGTCTGATTGCTAAAAAAGGTAAATTACATTAACTGCTGATTATCTGCAAGAAGGCACCTCACTTGGAAAGAAGGGCACTGAAGAACTATCATTAGATTATAAAAGGCAGACAGAAATAGCAGATTCCGTCCCTGCCACCTAGCAAGGACTGTGTGCAGAATACAGTTAACATTCATTACAATAGAGAAAATCTGACAGCTTTAATAAAACCGAGATGATTTTCCTTGACTTCTGTGACTTACCTTTTCTTCACTGACTACACCTATTCCTCAGACCTTCTGGCACCAAATATTATTCTTGTGGCCGTACTCAATACTCTGAACTTTTTAAAGAATGTTGTTACATCAGCCAGCTAAGTACCACAGAGCTTTCTCAATATACACACAATAAGAAAAGAGCCATTGGACTGGAACCTGGAAATACCTAGAAAAAATTAATTTATGACCTGCTTTCTACAAAAAGATATGTAATTTCCTTTGGCTGTGGTAAAATGAACATTAAATGCTTAGCTGTTCTCATTTGTTTCAATAAAATTTCCATATCTCAATATATTGTCTTGAGGATTCTTTAATTTTTACAACTGCATGCACAAAAACTTAGGGAAAAAAATCACCACTGTAGGTGAACTGAAGTATATGCTAAACAGTACCCTGACTAAAATATTAATGTGAAGCAAAAAAATTGTATATAAGACATATACATATATTGCATTTTCTCCCACCTGCAAGATGTTGGATTCACTGTTCTGGAAAAGAGTATTTTATATTATTCTGCCTTGAGAAGGAAGAATCAGGAATGGTACAAGTTATTCACTCCTTTCCTGTGTGCCTTGTGCATAGGACATAACCCTAATCCTTGCACTGGGAGACACTGATGTGTGTGATGAGCACTGAAGCTAGACAGTAACTTTGATTAAAACCTCTTTACTGCGTGAGCAGGCTAAAGGAGAAAAATCCTGATATGCAGCAAAATTCATGAGTACTTGATGGGGTATAACACAATGACATGCTTAAAACAATTAAATGCTGTTTTAAGACACAACAGAACAGGAATAAGAGTTGAAGCCTGCTCTGTTGAGCACTTAGTTGAATTAGCTTATTTCAATAAATTACTGCTTTGTGGATATCTCTGAGTCCAAAACAGAGAGCTGTCTGGAAGCTTTTACCTTTTCAACATGTGCTAAAACCTCAGAAGCTCTGCATGTTGTGACCCAAAGCATTTAACTTCTGAACCGTTTAACTTCTGCCATGGTGTGTCATAGGAGATGCGACTGGATATTCTTTTATTTTCCCTTAGACTCAATCAGAAAAGAAAACAATACAGTTTGTAACTCAGACTTAAATTCGCAGGAGGCACCACGGTTGATTTTAGAAAGCATCTTAAGCTCTCCTTGAACTGAACAGTGAGAAAAATGCAGATAAGTATGGCCTTCTCTATACCTGTTGGACCATGGAGACAATGACTTAATGTGCAGTTATTTTTATCAAGGCATTCTCCCATTTCAGGAGATGGAGTTGTTTGGTGAACAGTGGATCAGAAATCTGTCTCTAATGATAGCAGGAAATGGTTACAGCAATGACAGAGTAAATCTGAACAGCTCTTCTTACATCCAGTGGGCAGAGCTATTTTCAACACCCCTGTTGTAAATTCATATCCCTACTACATCATCTTGATTTTTCTATGCCAAAAGAGAAATTTCCATGAATTTCAACTGGCTTAGGGAAAAAAAATAAAAAAGGAGAGAAAAATTGAAAGATAAATATTTTACATGTCTGCAAGAAATATATCCTCTTCTCTTAAACACTCACCACATACAAACTGAATTGAACTGTCTGCCCAGGAGAGGTTTCTGTTAGTTCTCATCCATATGAGGATATTATTTCCAGTAACATCCCAACAGACAACTCTGTGCCAGCTGTGGAGCTTCACACCCTCGTGGGATGTCTGGAAAAGCCACGGTGGAAGATGTGAACTGGCAGGAGGGGTACAAACATCTGGGAAGGATGTGCTTTTGAGGACTTCAGCTGGAGCAGGTGAGGGCAGACAGCAGGAGGAAAGCACCCCAGGGCACAAACGCAAGGAGAAACAGGTAGCAGCCATGAGATTTGCTTCCCCAAGACCAACTGAGCCACTGAGGAACTACAGCAGATGAGCTCAAGCGTCAACAGGTTATAGAAAACATTCAGCTTGATAGTACTTGTTCAGTTCTCATTTAAAATTTACTCAGTTATTGGAAAGCTTAAACAGTTTGACAATACTGTTATCTGGAAAGAGCTTGAATAAACTGGGCTGGTTTTGAAACCAGTGATGCAATTCCGTGCTGATTCATTGTCAGCCACTGTGTAAGTTTGGAAATAAGACTTTCCCTGCCTCATCGTTTGATCCCTCACCACAAAAAACAAGAGTTCTTAAGCACAGTTCAGAAAACTAATTATAAAAGTCTTCTACTGAAAAGATTTAAAAGTAAAATAATCCAATAATTAGAATTAAGAAGGTTGGTCTTTGGTGACAAATCAGCATAATGAATCTGGTTATGAATCTTGGATGGCCACGGCATTTGGCTAAGAGGCTTCTGGCTGAATCAGATTAAACACATTGGCTGGAACAAGACTGATTCCTACAAAATTTTTAGAATGTTGCTAGAAAATATTTAAAAGTTCCATGATTTTTCTAGGCATCTAAGTCAAGTGATTCACATTTCCTATACCCCAGTGAATCAGCTGACTTTGAATAAACAAGACGTCTTTCCTCACAGATATTTTCAGAAACTCGAGCTCTTTGCCTCTGCATGTGGTGTGTTTCTTTCCATGGAAAAGAAAGCAATTATTAGTTTCTTATTATTTTACGTTGCAGTACATGGAAAAACATTTAAATAAAAATAAAGAAGAGAAAATAAAGAGCAAAATAAAAACCAGCAGCATCCCATTCAAAGTTATCTTCTCAATTTACCCAGAGGTATTATGTACCCTTCTCATATTTCTTTTTTATAGTTCATAGTTCATTGCTATCATGTCTTCCTTCCTCTGCAGAGTAGTAAAAACATAATATCGGAAATACTTGACATACTTCTTCATTTGTTTAATGGTGATGATACAAGGGAAATTACTCCTCTAATATATTTGAACATTTAGCTTATTATCCTGAGTGAGTTTTCTCCCAAAGCTCAATTTATTAAAACAGAACACATCTTTCTATGAGGAACTGCAGAGGGTAAGAGGGCAAAATTCTTTAATTAAAATTAGAGTGGTTTCATGATTCTACCCCAGCAGATATTGCTTCTGCTGCAGCTTAGTTTACTGAAACTTTCATTGAGCCTCACTCACCCGCAAGCAATGAGATTTTCACACATGAATTAGGCTTTTCATTCAATAACTTCAAGGTTACAGTCTAATGCTACCCCGGTGGTTTGCTGAAAAATGCAAGGTTGGGAGCAGCCCTTGATCAGTATTTTTTGAGGCCCATTGCAGATGGGGAAGCAGTCACTCAGCAAACCAGGGGAACCTCCTCTTCGTCACCCAGGTTTATTTTATTTTGAATGCAAATACTGTGGTTTTAACAAGGTGTTGGCTGTGCACTGTCCCAGTCACTTCACCAGCAGCCAGGAACAAATACTTTCTAAGCAAGTTGCACTGCTGCAGTTGCAAAGAAGGACCTGGTCCAAAAGAGCTGGAACATGTCATTGAGTCAGACACTGTTAATTCATGCTGAATTACCCTCCCTGCATAAACGTCTGTGCAAATGACAAACTTTAATAAGACTTCAAAGCTGACACAGTATTTATCACTGATTAAATTGTTAAAATCAAAGTAACTATAGCTTTTACAGACATGTTTAGATTAAGACTGACATTAATGCCGTATATCAGTTTAAATCACTTGCAATTATGCAGGTGCTTGGTGCTCGCATTTCAGTCATTTGAGGCTAAATTGGGGCAGAGAACCCAGAGTTCCTTATTGGATAACAAAGCTTTGGGACATTCTTAAGGGCTTTACAGACACTGTTTGTCTAATACAGAATATTCTTAAAGCTTCCCTCTGTGGACTGTAAATGTGTAAATTGTTCTTGCTGGGAAAAAGAAACAGCAGACAATCTTGAAATGAAAATCTATATTACACCTAACATACCCAGGAGAGCAAATTAAGGCTTTGTGAAAAATCTCCATCTTGTATGTATGTGAGTTTGGAAGGATAACATTATTGTTTTACTGTAATTGTGAAAATGGTGAAAAAAAATTGGAATTGCTGTATAGAGGTTGATGCATGTCCAGCATAAATTATACTTTTTTGTGTATTTCTGGCTAAAATTAAAAAAAAAAATGCAATTCTTCTTGTAATGAAAGCAGAATTAAAAAAAAGAAAAAGGAAATTCCACCATGGAATTTCATATGTTATTTACCATATTTCATTAATACTTCATTTTTTGCAGCACTCCAAATTCACAGAGAACATATCAGAGAATGGTTTTTTTCTTTGTAAGAGTTAGAAGGCATTTGATCATAACTACTGAAGTAAATTAAATGGCATTTCAAGAGCAGCCAACTAAAAATGCTGAAGGCACAAAGGAATTTTGATATCCAGGAAATCACAATTAATTTCAACTATGTAAAATGGGACACAAGATGGTGTGAACCATTTTTTATTTGTCATCTGTTTCATTTGATTAAAAACGTATGGTATTTATCAGTCAGTAGAGTGGAAATAGAATTTTCTGTAAACGATAAAGGACGTAAAAAAAAATTATAGGCAAAAGGAGCAATGGGAGAATATGTGTAGATATCTCTTATCAAAGTATATGATGGCTTTCACTTGGGCTGACTACAAGGATACTTTATTATACTGATTTGTACTGTTCACTGAGAAAATCTCCAGGATAAACAGTAGTTAATAAAACATAAAAGCTATTACTGAAATGTATTTGGCAATACAATTGACAGCAAAAAAAGAAGAAATTTGAAATACAACTCCCATGATATGGAGGCTATTTAAAGAAAGTTTTCTGTGAAAATGAAGCCTTGCCCCTTTTCTCATTAGATTTCCTGCTCCAGATCCAACTGAGCAGGATGACTACAGGTTTTTTTCCCATTCACAGAAACTCCTGAAGAAAATCACCAAGTACCTCACATCTACAATGCCAGTATTCCAGGAAGGGCAGAAACAATTTCCTCTATGTTTGGAATAGGAATTATTTTTCCATACAGACATTCAAAAAAAAAAAAACCAAAAAAAACCCAGAACTAAATAATCTGTTATACCATACATGTATCTGGAGGAGCTACCCATTTATCCCTGAGCTGGGGGACTGGGGGATAGCCTTTCTCTTCTGGTACTTCATTCAAAATTAACTGGAAAATTAACTGGAAAACTAACTCAGATTTACTCAACTTTTTAGGTGAGCAGCCAAGAGAAGTTATTAGCCAGAATAAAAATACCTGCTGGATCTAAATTTTTATAGAATAAAAACTTCACACCACTCATGCAGGTTTTTGCTTAGATGTGCACTGTCAAATACATTTATACTAATGCGTATAAATGTAAATTTATAATATATATGTCTTTGTAGAGACTTTGAGAGAAGCTCAGCCAAGCAACAGGCCAGTGAACACAGCTGAGGAAGAGGATGAAATAATTCTGCAATGCCCTAACAGAACAGCTTGTCACAGCTTGCTACAGTTGAATAACAAACAGACTAATAGGAAGAGATATCAAAAGCTTTCTTACCAGTGCTGATATTAATGAAATTATATTAATAGGCATTAATGGATTAGGTTACACACTCTGACTATTATATTTAACAGCTTCTGTTTATAGGCAGTGTTCAGATTCTAGAGGGCACAGATGGAGGACCAACTCTAGTAAGCACTGTATTAGCCTTTCTGATTTCATTAATTCAGTAACATCTAATCATGTAAAGTAAGATTAAAGATCCTGACACCCACAGCACAAAAAACTAACAAACAGTAATTTTTTGTTCCCTTCTACATAGACTAATAAAATATTTAGAATAATTAATCTGAAAATAGTAAAGAATTAGAACAGCTAATTGCATGTAACTTAAAAAAAAAAGTCTCTTAATTAATAAACCATACAGTCTTTGACACTACAATTTATATTCTTCAGAAGAAAAATACGGCAGAAATTCATAATGTTAAACAACACACAGTCAACAACATTTGTTTTGATTATATTGGATCACAATTAATGTTGGCCCTGGGGTTCATCTTTCTACTTTGATAGCTCCGTACTCTACTTGTGCAGATTAATCCCTGAAGTATTGGCATTCTCTAATGCGTGGTTTTGAACAAGTCACTGCACAACACTCACACCAGTGAGGAGATGTCTCCACTGCCCTTCCTGAGCAGATCCTGCCTGTCCTTAAGGGCTGTGACATTACTGAACACCTCCCACCAAGTGGGGACAGAAAGAACTGCAAATGTCATGCAGACTGATTAAGAATGAGGCAAAGCAAACAGAAATCATGCATATTTTGGAAATAAAATACCACAAAGAACCTACAATCACTCTCCATCAAGAGGTAAAGCAAGACTATACATTTTTTTTTTAGAGTGTTACTGTCTTAAAAACTTAGTAGCATGTGTTTTTTTTCTTCTCAGGGCAAAATTAGAGTCATTTAAAATTACATGTGTTTATTTTACAAACAGTTGAAGCCTTTAAAGTAAAATTGCAGAGACTGCCTGCACCTTTGAGATTTCAGATCCTGTATTTATATTCAAATGGTGTTGATTGTAACTATTATTATTTTACCTTTAACAAAGTCCTCAAGAATAAAAACAGAGAGTTTTAATCAATCAGAGTATAACTCAACCCAAAAATTATCACGTAAAAGGGTCTTCACACTTAAACAAAAATGTATAGGGCCAGTGATAAATCTACTGTCTACCAACACCTTGCACAGCCAAAATGTCACTCAGATCATTCTAAGATATTCATTCACCCATACCTATAATGCTTAAACAGAATAGAAGGGAGGAAACACTAGAAACATGAAAAAATATGGCTTTCTAGTAGTTAAAAATTAGATTAAGATATGCAGTCTTACGTTTTCAAAGACATTGAAGCCCATGCTTCTACCAAGGAGCACAAAATAAGTTCATGTTTCCTGTGGTTAAAGTTTTACCTGCACCTTGACCATGGCTGCCTTAGGAAACTTTGAAACTTTTCCTCTAGTTTGAAGCTATCACAAGGTGCACTATTTCACAGATCTTAATTTTCCAGAAATGCACTCAAAATGTAGAGTGTGCAGTCCTCCATGAGGTCTACAAGGAAATAGATTTTCCACAGCATGGCAGTAAAAAGGCCTGAGCTCTCCCAGGCAAGCAGTCCAGCAATTAAAAATTGAGCAATAAACTACACTGGAGTAAAACCAGTTTTATGACAGTTGTTAAACCACCAATATTAGTCTTGCAATATTAATAATTGAAACAAAACGAGTAAAACCAATTTTTCTTATTAAATGGTCTCAAAGGAATTAAAATAATGTATTAAATTCCTTTTAAAGATATGTGATGCTCAGCATTAGAGAGGGATCCTTTTAGTGGTTCTAAGCTTTTTGTTCATCCTTGGTAAATGAATTGTAAAAAAATACCCTCTAACATGAAATCAGGTGAACTGTGAAAGATTAGATTAATACTACAGGGTGATTCAGTGCCAATAAATGAATGAGGCAGGGGGAAGGGTGGTCTTTTATGTGTGAAACTGTTGTGTTTCTTACCTCCAGAGCTTTCAAACGCTCCAAGAGCAATTTTGTTTTTTCCTTTTCCTCCTCAGTGCTGCTTCTTTCACTTCTTGAATCTTCATCTGCCAGAGTGTGAATTTTTTCCACGCCTTCTTTACATCTCCTACTGTCTTCTGACAGCTTTTCCTGAAATGATTTTTAAAAATGTCATTACTCACAGGTGCAAATGAAGTTAACTATGTAAATATCTCCAATTCTCCCTTGTATATGAATGAAGAAAAGGCAGAGGAAGTTGCTAGTGACATGACTAAAAGAGCAAATAAGTGGAGTCGTGAAGGGTCTGTGACACATCCTATGCCAGTTCTGCAAATGTATGAACAACTTAACTGCTACATCTACTTCGGGTTTTTAAAAAGCAGAACTCATAATTTCTTTAGTAACTTCCATTTTCTTCTTTAGAAGTTGCAATGAACATTGAACATACCAGCTTTCAATGGTAGAATTTTGCCACTGAGAGATAAAGCAGTTTACTGAGGAAAAGCTGACATATGTTCAGGCCTAATGTGTTTCACCTTTCTTCATCTAGAGCTAATATTGAATTATTAAATAACGGGCTGAGAATCAAGCTGCTACCAGATGAATACTGATTTAAGAGCTGCTCTAGCATATAACTGGAGAGAATGAGACTGACAACAAAACCTTCAGAAGTGCCCCAGTCTATTCCTGGTCAGTCAGCCTGAGCTGTTTTCAGCTGCAGCTCCTGAGTGGACGGTGGCTGCCGAGTTTTAGCAGAGGTCTGTAGAAATTACAGCATTGAACAGTGAATCCTGCTAACTCCAATAATTATCTGTCCAAGCTCTCTGTCCACAGAGAGAGTGAGACAAAGAAAGAAAACACCAAGACTACAAGCAGGCAATGTAAAACACTGCCCAAAATGACAAGGCAAGCATAAGAGGAAAAGAGCACTCCACAGATGTCGAGAGTGAACCGTCATAGGAGCACAGCACAGGAGGGACAGGCTCTGCCTTGCAAACCACCTTCACTAATTGCACGAGCAGATGCAGTCTGACAACTCCTGAGCAGACTGAGAATGGAAAATGTGAGATAAATCAACATAAAATACTGGGTGTCAAAACAAATCTAGAGAATTCCTTCAATGGGCATCTAGTTCTTCGTGTGCCTTTCTGATAATTATGTACAAAAGTCAGACATTCATGATCTTTGAGTTACCCCATAAATGAGATGCTTCCCCCATAACTACTACACAACATGATCTCTGTCTAAGCATAAAGGTGTGCATTTTCATGAAGAACTGATCCAGCTTGAGCAACTGTGCAAATACAACTGTTTGAGAGTTAATAACAAAGCATTATCTTAACTAAACCCCACAGAGGTAACTGAATTAAAAATCATCAGTCTGGATCATCAACAATGTCTTCTTAAAAATATTAACTAGCTTAGAAATTGGTTATTACTATGTTAAAACTTTAACCAAAAATTAGTTTTATATCATATGGGCTTAATTACTGAACAACCTAACAAAAACCATGAAGCAAAGAGCTCATTCTGAGCCTCAAAACATAGATGTCAAAGAGTCATTCCATCAGGTTTCCAACATTATTGCTACCCTGATCACAAAGGAACCATAAATAGAGTACTTGGGCTTTGTTTTTCGTGCTTGCTACTCACTGATGCAACAATCAAGTATCTGTAAAAGAGCCACTAAACCATTTTTGCTTCAAGTTGCCCTAAGGAGTGCATTGAGATAAAACACTTCAATGAACTCAGGGGAAAGAAATGACAAAGGTATATCTCTGATGCAATTCAAATACAAACTATTATTTTTAGGAGGGGATGTGACATGAATCAGATGTGGTGAACAATAGAAGAAAACACAAGCATATGCACAGGGTCACCTTTCCTGCACAAACTCAGGGCAGCACTTTCAAAGGACAGGTTACAACATTTCATTACAGAAAGTGGAATAATGCAGCTTCTCACAGAGTAAATTCCAGCTACGTAAAAAATAACCTGTTCATCTTCTAATTAAAAAATTAGGTGAATTTTGAACACTAGAGACATAATCAGGAACACACATCCTGCTTTACTCTGATGTGCACCTCAATACCTCATGACCCTTACTGCTGCTACCCCTGCCTGAGTGTTGAAGTAAAACTCGCACAGTTCCAAAAGTAGTTCACTACTGAGCAATAATATATGAGTTTCAGTATTTCAGCCATGGAAAAGGTGCAGAACACAGGAAAACACTTCTGAACTCATAAATTGTGCTTAGACATGCCATGTGCTGAGGGCACTGCCCCATCACATTCACCAGCTCCACCTGGGTGATGTCCAGTGAGGGTAGAGAGGAAAATCCACACTCCAGAAAGCAAACAGGTATTTGTAAAGGACCCTTTGTGCTAAAAGTCAAGTCCCTAAAGAGGGAGGATGACAAAGGCTTTTGGAATGACAGAAACCTCTTGATTGTGCAAAATTTGTTAATATCAAAGGCAGCAGAGTGCTGGGGGAGGACGGAAGAGGCAGAGATCTGCCAGAAGAAATGCACATCTCCTGTGGGACGCTGGTCAAATCCTACAGAGGGCTCTGGAGTGAGCATGCTGCAGGCAGCAAACAAGGGGGTAAAGCAGCTTACTCCTTGTTTTGTCTGGAGTCCTACACTTGTGTTATCTCAAATAAAGAGCATCTTTTGCCACTCCTGAGCAGTCTCTGCTCATGCCTCGCATATTGCAGTCACAGGCAGGCTGTGCTCAAATTGAATTAAAAAATCCTCCCCAGGTCCAAAGTCCAGCAAAGGCAGAGTAAGTGCTGTCCTGTTGATCAGTGCAGTTTAATTTCTGGGAAAAAGTAACAGATGGAAATGGTGTTCCGGAAGTAAAACAAAACAAAACAAAAATAAAGCAGAAACTGCTCTGAGTCTCCCCAGACCAATGACTTTAAGATACATGCCTGTATCATGAGAGGATGCAAACACAGCAGCCTGATAAGAATTCTGCAGTAAAGGCTCTTCTACTTCTCTAATGCTCTGTGTCAACAAAGAGACAATAAAAATACAAAAATTCAAATCTTACTGAAACTAGAATTATGCTGCTCACTGTAGACCCGTTCCCACACAAATTAATGAGAAACTTACAATCAAGTCCCACATTGTGTAAGCTTCTCAGGCTGGTTTAAAGTGTCATTGCTCTTCTGAAACCAACAGTATTTTACAAATCGTAAATGACATCCTGCCCTGACCATTACTTCCAAGTATTCAGTTTGCTCCATAAATCAAACAAGCAGTCCACTGATGATGAACCCTTTGATGAAACACCACGGGCCCTGTGGCCAATAGAAAACAAGGGGTGGAAGCAGTCCCTGCTCTCCAGGATCAATGAAAAGATATAAATCACTAAAGACATTGATCTATGAAGCTGTACAATGCAGTGGCCTGACTGAGACTTATCAGAAAGCTGGATTTCAGTTAGCTGAACTAGGAAAGAGCAGTACAATATTCCTTCTTTCCAGTAATAAATAAAGAACAATAAATTAGGAGAGCAGGAAATCCACCTGAAGTTGCAAATGATAATTCACTGGAATCTGCGGAATGTAAAGCAAATTTTCTCTCTTTTCTCTTCCACCTGCCTTTCAGAATATTGAACAAGAAAGTGTTTTCACTGTTGATAAACTGGGAGTAACTATAGTGATAGGAAAGGCCATAGAGAAGCTTTCAAAAGATAAGAGAACAAAGTGCCTATTTCAGAAGTTACCTATTCCTTCATCCCAAGAGAGGCAAAAGGCTGCTAACCCTAACAATGAGTCATTGGGATGTCTTTCACCTCAGAACTGTCACTTTTTCAATGGAAAGCATCGAAAGGATACTTAGGCAGATATTTCTTAACTATTATTTCAGAAATCATGTTACTTTAGAAGCTTTATTGGTAGTACCATCAATTGTCTGTCCTTTGCCCTTTCTTCTTTCTAAGATGCTTTCTAGGAATGACACTACACACATACACACATGGAAAAAGAGAGGAAAAAAGGGCTCACTTTGAAATATTTCAATTTGCAGGTATAAAATTTCAAACCAAGAAGAGTAAATGTCAGAAGACACAAAGAAAACAAAAGTAGCTGACAAAGATTTTTCTAGATTAATGTTTTTACAGTGAAAACTATGATTAGGCACTGGACAAGTGGCTATAACAATACAAGATAGCATAATCTAATACTGATATAACTGGATCTGGGATCTAGAGCACTGATTACAAACAAGCACTCCTTCACAAGCACATTGACAAAAATCTGGTTGAACCAAACAAGAATTAAAAAAGATCAACATCTTTGAAATGCTGATTTTCCCAATGACTGTTGGATGACATGAACTGCTTGTCTGCAAAGTGATAAGTAATAATTAGAGACGACATCTTTGCTTGTAGAAGCTAAAGATCATTTTCATGTGATAAACACAAGTCCTTCAGAGAAGTGAAGTTTTTCAGGTGCAATGCAGTAAGGATCCCCCAGGCACAAAAGATCTCAATTTCAATTTTGGGTGTCAGATTGTGATGCCTGAGTGGGATTTTTTCTGAGTTCCTTTTAATTCTTCAACTTCTGAAATTTATTAGAGAAAAGGCTTTACAATGATAACAAATTAAGATTCTTCTGAGAGTCATGCCTGCAATTTTCCAAAACTCCATTTTAATCACACATTCATCGACCAAGAATAAAATATATGTAGGATATATAATTAAACAGTGCTTATGATTGCTCATAACCACTTAACTGGGGAAAAAAAATCAAAAATATTCACAATGTAGCTATTAATTGTTCTTATAGAGATGCGGTGGTAACAGGCATCCAAGAATCCAGTCTACATGGAATCCAAACTATGCTGATAATTCAACACCTAAAAACACTTAGTGCTTTCTGTGCTGTGTCCAGAGCTTCCACAGGACCTTCTAAATAAGATATTTACTGAAGAGTTATCTTAGATTTCAGTGATTGAATGTGGTGATCTGAGTATACTACACTACACTTCTAACACTCTTTCTATAATCAAGGCAGATTCTTCCCACCAAACCCAAACTGCAATTTACAGATCCATACAAAATAGTTTGTTTGCACTGCTTTTGGCTGGGGTAGTTATTTTTTCTCACAGTAGCTGCCATGTGTTTTGGATCTGTGCTGCAAACAGTTGACAACACCAAGATATTTCATTACTGCTGAGCAGTGCCTACATGGACCCAAGGCCTTTGTGCTCCTCGCCCCATCAGCGAGGGGCTGGGGGTGCACAGGGAGTTGGGAGGGGACACAGCAGGGACAGCTGACCCCAAGTGACCCAGGGGATGTCCCAGAACATATGGCATCCTGCTCAGCAGCACAGAGGGGGAAGGCTGGCTGGGGTCCACTGCCCAGGGACTGGCTGGACACCAGGCACTGGGGAGTGAGCGGTTGTTTATATTTGCATCGCTTCTCTTTCTTGAGGTTTATTTCACTTTGTTATTTTCCTTTCCATTACAATTTGTTTTTGTGTTTTTTTTTCTTGTAACATTTCAATTGCTAACCCATTATTTTCTCAACCCATGAGCTGTCTCACTTTTACCCTCCTGATTCTCTTCTCCGCATCCTGCTGGAGTGGGGCTTGATTGCAGGCTGCAGCCAAACCACACCAGAGTATTTATAAATTGTGAGCTCCTTTCTTTGCCAGACCATTCTACAACCTTGATGCATTCTTAGATGATGTCTTTTCAGTGCTGTTTCCAGTGCAGACCTCCTAGTGTTCAACACCATTCACTGTGAGCGCTATTTTCTAGACTGTTGATGAAGATAAAAACTGTAGATGAGGGTTTATTTGTACTTTCATTAAGAAAGCAGCCTCAAGCTACGCACAAATAGCTCAGTCTGACTGCACAAGCTGAAAAAAAGGCAGAAATTGCTCCAAGCACTACAGACTTAATATTGCAACAAGTTTAAATTTGTTTCCCAGCACCACCTTGCCCTCGTTCTCCTCCACCGTCATGTCTTTTTCCTAAATACACCCTTAGAAAATTCACAGTATCTTCTGATATACTTTATAACCAATTTCATTTAGCAAAACCTGAGATGTCTAAAAGACACATATGTTAAGTCTAATGTGAAGTGTGTCCTGCATGATTCTCAGTGCAGGAGTAACCACTGATATCCCTGTGATCTTGTGATCTGAGTATGTCTTTTCCATATGCAACTTAATAAAAGAAAAAAAGTCTTTATTTCCTAATAGAAATCCAATTAAACACAATAATCTGGACCTGAAAATACCACAAACCGAATCGTAACTGAGAAAACAAGTTACAATATAAAAAAAATTACATGTAACTAAAATTATAGGCAATTGAAATTATCTTAGAGTATAAGCCTACAAATATGACTTCTGCCTTACCTTCCTTGCTTTTATCTATGTATTCAGCTGTTCTCTCTTGCTTTCTTTCCTCACAGTGGAAGGAGAGTTTAAAATTTACCTTTGCTTTAGACAGCACTATTTCAGTAAGTTTAATAATAATATATTTTTGTTTAGCTAACAGCTTTTGTTCCGAACAAGCTGACCAAAACTGAAGGGAAACAAAGGAAAGCAACATATCACAAAAGTTTACAGAAACATCCCAAATTGTCCATGATTTAACATTACCCTTGTCAGAAAAACATATTAGATTCTTCTTTTTCATCTCTGGGTTTCACTTACAAAGTAAGCAGAGCGAGCAGCAGCGTTCCCTAGATTAAACACTTGTGATGGATAGGAGGAGCCAGTACATACTTTATGTTTCTGATATGTGCCTCCCTCCACCCGCCTATCAATCTAAATGTACTCCACATTATTCTCCACTCCAAACACTCCTCAGCAGCACAAGCTATCATCCCTGCTGAACAGCTCCGCAGTACATTAATAAATTTCCCAATGATGCTTTTATTGGCCGTTCCACGCATCAAAAACATATTTCTTTTGAAAAAGTTCAGATTGGAAAGGAGTGTGAGAGCAGAAAACCTTCAGAGCGCTCAGAGGATGGAGTGCACTGCCCAGATCAGCGAGAGGAGACGGAATTTCTCGTCCCAAGGTTCCCAACCCAGTGCCAGCTCCTGTCCTTAGAGACTGGATATTCCCATTACCAACAGCACTGCCATTCCATTACAATTTGTTTTTGTGTAGGACTGAACCCTGTGCCAGGCCAGGTTCAGGCACAGCAGTGGCAGGACAGCGTCCAGGAGCTCACTGTGTTCCTGGTTCCTTCCCAAAATGAAAAACTTCAGTAACATCGATTAGCAAAGTTACCAGCAGGAAAAAAAGAGCTGTTCCTTCTTCATGTATCTAGATAAGGCAATAGGAGAATAATATCCAGAGTGATTTTTCATGCAGATATTCTCTCAGAAATTGGTTTATTATAGCACCATACTTAAAGTAATAATCTTTCCTTCCAGGAAACCTGTATGTAGCGTTTAAACTTTTGTGGAGGAGTTTGTATTATAGTAACTGCACTTGACTAAGGGTACAGTATTAAAATACCTCCCTTTGACTGAAGTAGAAATAAGCCAAATTATTCTGAAATTCAAATTCAGTAAATTTTATGTAACAGCAATTAAGGAAAAAAAAATTACACTGGATTTAAGTTGCTAGAAATAAGCCAATTTTCCTTCCATAGTATTTTGGAATGAGATCAGTGAATTAAGTGACTAGTGCTCACCATTAGCACAATAGCAGAATCTGATTTTAAAAGTTACCAGTAGGATTAGGAAGAAAAAAAACTGGTATATTATTCCATTACCAGGTAATTTTTTGTAAGTGCTGGAGAACAGTTTCATGTCCCCCAGCCTTGTCAGAAAAACTTCTGAAAGAAGATCAGAATTCATCTTCATGCAAAAATAAAATGTAGGAACAATCATTCCAGACTAGATCAAAACTTCAACTTTTCAAATGTGTTATTGTAATTCAGATTAGCTCTCTTAACTTTTCCTGATAAGAAGACCATTTTCTTTCCAAAATAAAATTACTAGTGTACTGCTGAGTTATTTTGTTAAAATAATTTTAAAAGACAGAATGATTATGAATTCAGCATAATCTCCTTTTCTTTTCTTCTTTTCTTAAAAAATAAGCAAAACTTTAGATTTTTTTTTCAACTACTCAAAATTTTAGATTTTTTTTCTGACAAATAGGCACACAAATGGCATATTTCATTTATAAGACTTGGCTGTGTTAAACACAACTCCATTGCCACGTTTCTGCATCACAAACAACCAGAAAGGGGAAACTCTTTGCAACAAAACTGAAATTTTGAACAGTGTTTCGGGAGCACCATCACCCTCTTTTGGGGGTAGAGAATCCAACCTCACTGTTGTTAAATATTTATCAAAATCTTTGCATAGTGGTGGAAATCTACAAAAAGCCGTAAGGTAATGAATTGTTACTGAGCTAGTCCTGGATTTCTCTGCATGGAAAAGCAGTCCAACAGCAAATCCTTGTGTCCTTGACACCCCAGGATTTCCAGTGGAGCTCCCAAGGGTGCAGATGGCTCCTCTCTGCCCTTCTCTGTGAGACACAAATCTGCTAATATTTGCCCAGTAATGCGCTCCTTAGTAGTTTAGGAGGCTTGGTTCATGCAGTCCCCTGTGGGCACTTCCACTCCAGAGACAGATGGTTAAGGATATATATCCTCCTTCTGCAATAGAACTTAACATTAAAAGCCCTGAGTGGATTTCAGCTAGGGAATTCAACTAGTGCTTTTTTTTCAATTCATGGCCATGCCCCGTCTATAAAATGTTACATAGCAATGGCCTGAACAATAAGCTTGTAGGGTTTTGTGTTAGGATAAAAATTATATTGCCAATAGTTACAGTTTTTCTTCTCATGAAAGAGCTGTTGACACCAACTGCTGTGCAAATTAGAAGTGACAGCCACAACAACTGTTCCTCATTTGAGTAACACAAAAGCATGCAGACAAAAAAATTGGGTTGATGTGGCCAACAATGCCACCTGAAATGTGCCTGTATCACTGGTGCATGTTTTTACCTCCCCATGTGACTGTACCATGTCTGGCCTGAGCTTTAGTGCTCATTTCAGAACTATGTTAAATTGTGAACTTACAACAAATTCTCTTCCTCATCTATTATGTCACTGTACACTGACATAAAGTCAAAATTACTTAAAAACACCTTAAAGTCTTTGAGTGATTTGTAATCAGGTAAGATTCTACTTGGAGTACCCACTGTGATCAAACAGGAAAGTTTTTGATATCTCAAGGGCAAACTTAGGAAGGAAAGTCCGTGGGGTGCTTGCTTTAAAGTCTGGGGTTCAAGAACTGCATGCAATTATTTCTGGGGAATACATGAGCTCTTGGTTTGCCCTTTTGTGATCTAATTTTTAGGTGGTCAGTGTCTCTTGGAAATACCATAAAGCTAATACATATTAGAGCCTTTTAGACAAATAAACTTTAAAGTAAGAAATATGATGGTTAAGGCTATTCAAATAACATGCATTCTTGTCTACATTTATGCAAGCATTCATTATAATTTTTTCCCCTTATTATTATGTAAAATAATAACAATGGAGAATTTTATTTACAACCCGGCTTCTTAAAATTCATTTACCCAGAAGAAATCACATAACTTATCTGTAAGTCCAGCAAATTAAAATCCCACAGGGCATCTAGCTCTATGGAAAGAGTTAGAATATTTTGCTTTAAGTGAGAATTCTGGCAAGACCTAACAAAGTATTGCAACAACACTGCAAGCATTAGGCTCCTCCTTCTTATTGTTATTATTCTAATATTATCACTGTGCAAGATTCAAAGTTCATTAGCAAGAATATTTATCCTGGAGTCAGGCATATTGGTACTATAATAAGAACTCAATTTCATACGTCCCAGAACAATAATTAGATTTGTTTATAAAAGCTATGTAGGCAATGTTCACTAGATCAAAAGCATTTATTGTGCAGAGTTATCTTTTATGACTATGCAGACACTTCAACAAACTTCACACACTAAAACCAATCACCACTGTGCCAGAGAGTATGGGACATATGTTGATAAGTCACACTGGAAATCACCTCATTTGTCCCCATTTGTTACGAAAGACAGAGTTGTGAATCTGCACTAAAATCCCTTACCCTACTGAACCAACTGATCATATAGTTTTGATCATATCACACTAATCACAGAGAAAATGTGAGATTCAGGATATGTTCTGTAAGGTAACTGATTGTACAGGATGCTTTCAGAACAATGTTAGCAGTTATGCTTTCAGTAAGGTTTCCGTATGTATATGGATATAATATATAAAATTTCATTTATAATTCCTTCACAAATACAGTATCATGTTCCCAAAAACTTGAATACTTCAGTGCTTTTAAGGAACATTACCTGGGTTTTACATTTGGTGCTTTTAAGGAACATTACCTGGGTTTACATTCAGGTTCTATTATTATTCAGGTTCTAATATTGTGAATTAAGCTTATAAATATATCAAAAAGCTGCCTGAGTACATTTGGAGGAATTCAAATGAATGTTTTTGTTGCAGTATTGATGCATCTCACTGAATTTGGATAAAGCACTTATTTAAAATTCATCATCTATTTAAATGGTATGTTTGTCCTTGATTTCCACGCAGCTGGTTTCAGTATCACATTATTGATTCATAGAAAGCTTCATTAATATGTTCCTCAGTGTTAAAATGCTTTGTAAATATTTCAGAGCAGAGATTCTTTGCCAAGTACCTGCTCTGAGGAGCCTTTCAGGTATGAGCTGTGACTGCAACTCGCGGTCACCGCCCAGCTTTTCCCGTGTGTGACGGGGTAACAAGCACACACTGAGAGATCCCATCTCTGACCCACATCCAGGGAGCCATCCCAGGGCACAGGAATGCAGCCATTCCTTGGAATTCCCAGAAAAAAAACATTTGTTCACAATTGTCATAGAAGTGAACAAAAGGGATCTGAGGAAGAATGACTCAAAAAGACACTCAGAAAATAAACCCCACAAGGTTCACAAATGTTCTGCAACACGGATGTTCTGTATTTCTGACCTGTTTTATCAGCCAGGTGTATGATGCAGCCTAGCTACTCCTCCAGGAGAGAAAAAACCCATTGCCTCTGAGTCATGGATTAGGAGAGGAAATTCGTAAGCAAAGAAGATTGCATACTAGCAATATGCAAGAAATGAAAATGGCTAAAAAGCAAGCTGAGTGGTATCATGAGTGAAAATGTTCCCAGGAACAAAAAGAGAACAGGAAGGGAAGGAAGCTGTTCTGTACTGAAATAATCCCAGAGACACAGGCATGTGGGTGTTTTAAGGCCCCGGGACAGAAAGAGCTTCACTCTGAAAGAAAGCAAAGCTCCAGTTTGAGGAATTTGCCCAGAGTTACCACCCATCAAATTCAACCAAAGCCTTGAGTCCAGAAAGAAGAGAACAAAAGGGGTCAGTTTGCTGGGTGGAGTGGGCTGTTTGCTGGAGCTGAAGGAAAATGAAGAACTGTTCTTGCATCAATAACTGGGCAACTGCCTTTTCTTTTGCAGGTCAGAAAATAAACCCAGGCAATTTTACACAAAACACACCACAGTGCCCACTCTGCTGCCTGGCTGGAGACAACAAATGGCTTTACCAGTGTGGCCCAGAAGGAGAAGAAAACCCAAAACCATACTCAAATTCTCTTTTTTTTTTTTTTTTAAACTTTAAAAACAAATAAAAGAGAGTGAAAAAAACCACACAGAAATATACAAGCACTGAAATTGGAATGACTACTTTATCTTCCCTCTAGGAAAGCAGCACACAAAAGCTCAAAGACCACATAGATTTTTTTTCTTCCAGTTTAGTGCCCAAAAGGAAAATAAAGAACCCCCAAACTCTCAGTTCTATGAAACAAAACTGCAGTATTTTTTTACTTCTCTTCTTGAGAGTGAAAAAACCCAAAGAACCTGAAACCTAATTGTGGTACCATCTTACTCAGTTTCCACAGTAAGATAGCACAGAGAAAAGCAAAAAATAAAATTATTCCAGATGTCTGTTATGATCAAACAGACAATCAATCCACCTTAAGGAGAGACTGACATCAAGCCCACTTCAGAACAGCCACTGTATGGTGGCAGGAGTGAGCAGGATGTATGGATTGAAACCCTGAAATAAGAGAAGGGAACTGAGTTCCAATTTTTCACCCCAAAAAGATAGTGCATAAAATAGAGATGCCTTTGTCACCAGTTTCTAAAGTGTTCTATTATAACTTCAACAAAACATTTAATTTGTTCTGAAATTAAATCTTACAGGCTATCATTTTAACAAGAAAATTTTATTATATTGAAAGTTAAACTAAAAGGTTCCTTTCTCTACAACCCAAGCTTAAAATGAAAATTTAATTACGGTGACAAATACTCCTTAATATACATTTCTGTTTAGCTATACTGCTGTATTTTTGATCCATCAGCTGTAAGAATGAACTAAAATAACTAAAACTTTTGAAAAGTGTTTTATCTGATGGATCACTACCTGGTATAGACTTTAATATATTATTTCAGTATTTTATAAGAATGCTTATTCTGTTTAAAAAGATACAGCACAGGACTGACTTCATTTTAAGAATTCATGTGCCTGATATTTGATTAACTGAGATGTATCTCACTCCTGTTTCCAGACTCTTAAATTAAAAGCTTTTCCACTACTTTAGGTTCACTGCTTCCAGAATGCCACAGTCTGTCAGGAAAATGTAAAACTCTTCTTTCTTATAAACAGACCTGGTTCCCTTTGAAAAACCTCTAAAATCTTTCTGTCCTAAACTGTGTCCTGAGACACTCTCTCTCTATCCCTAGTGAGGGTGATAAAGTGCACCTGCCACAAGCAGGGATATGAAACTGTGAAGCTTGAGAGGGATCCCCACACCCAATAAGAACATGAGTGGTAAAATTATTCACCACCATCTGAAGCTCAAGTTGTCAAAAACACCCATGTTTACTAGAGATGCTGGAACATATGACTTAAAATTTTAAATGGTTTAATAAAAGCATCAAAACTAGTTTCTGTGTCCTCTGTGAACTATGAGGAGCAAAATCAGCAGATAAAACAAGCAGAATAAAAGTGAAAAACCTTAAACTCCACTGAGAGAACACCTGGGAAAACGTAGGTGGAACCAACTACCACTTACAAGTATTCATAATTAATAAACAAATGGAGGAAACAATGCGAGACAATTTATCTCTGTAGTGGCATTTTTGTTTTAAAGAACTTTTCTATCACAAGAAAACAGGTAATAAGTCACTAATACCTGATATACCTTCATGATATTCACAGTTCCTTCTCCATGCTGGCCTGGGGATCCTTGGCTCTGTAGCAGATTTCTCACTGTCTCCTCCATTCTAGAGAATAAAAATATTTATAAAAGTCAACTGCATGGAAAAAATGTAGGAGTTACATTCAGTGTTTTTGTTCTTTACAAGAGCCTAATGCATCCATGGCTACCATGAAATTAATATTTTAAGACAATCCTAGCCTTATAATGTTCTCATGCTCCATGTTATGAATAACACATTAAGAACACTCTTTTATCTTTGGAAAATGCACAGTAATTAATTGTATTGTTTAAATCCTACTGGGGCTCTGTTACAAAAACTAAAACCAAATGTGTGCAAAAGGTATCACCTTAATAACAGTGTAAACAACACCACGATACGATTATTGCCATTTAGGAAGAGTCAGATTAAAAAGCCCACAGGCAGCTGTGCTCTGAGCCAGCAGAGGGGTTTGTGCACTTCAGACAGGCTGTCCATGGCATCACTGCTGTTCACTCACCGAGTTATGGGGGCAGGCTGTGCAGTGCCTTGATTCACAGGGGCAGCTGCTGAGCACGTTCACCCTGCTCTGCCCTTCCAAACAGGGGTAAAAGCAAGTGCAGGCTCCAGTCTGGTACCACCATCTCAGGACAGTGCGATCAACTTTATCTCCATCAGTTAAAGGAGGAAGGTTTGCACTTCTGATTTAGAAGTTAATAGATACCATCAAAAGTCATCTTTGATCTACACACATTCACCCAGAGTGTTAAACTGATAACACTAACCCTGCTGAATGGAGCCTGCTCAGAATAAGGAGTTCTGCTCCTTCCCTCAATAGGAAAAAAGGAAGCCACCTATGAAATGACAATTCAAGCTGGATCAGAAATTAAATCCCATGGGCTTAGAGATGTCACCGAGGCTGGCCACAAATTGGGGGCCTGGGAATAGGGCTGGTTTCAGCTATAGGTAAGAGGAGGGAATGATCCAAACCAGAGGAGCGGCGACGGACACAGTAACAAAGACATTGGGTTTCACAACAAAAAATTTTGACAATTACAGCCAAAAGTCCTCACACTTCTCCCCACTCCCATGTCCTACACAGATTCTCAACCCTGCACAGCCTCTCCTTCAGCCCTGTTGCAACAGTTTTACTCTCTCCCTTTCTTATTTTCTGCTCTTTTCCTCTCAAGCAGTCTCAGTCCCTTGAGGTGGTTGGAAAAACAGCCCAGATGGAATAGGGGCTGGGGAAGGGGAAACTGCTCTGGCACAGACCTAAGGGTGATGTGAAAGCAGGAGAGAGGAAGGAATACCTTAAATCATACTGCCAGATACACTGTGTATTAAAACAGTGACCTTGAAGGACGTGCCAGTATTCCTGGGCATATCAGACCAGGAACTGCCTGCTGTTGTGAATTTCTACTGTGTTTAGAGAAACACAACTTCTGTGCAGAGCTCTTTCCAAATGAAATTGTGCAGAAGAATTATTCACAGCGTATCTTTTTTATATTTGTTTATTTCTAAGGTAACAATCCAGTGAGACAGAAAATATTAGCTAACTGCTCTGGCCAAAGGCCAGTAGCATTATCTTTTACATGAGCCTCATAGCCTTTCTGTTCCTTCAGTCTGACCAGAATGAATGGCATTGGCTAGTTAAGCAATAATGTGAAGTTATTCCAGGTTTTCTCCTTTCAAGTCAGCCCACCACGCTACATTTCAAGAAGCTGACACAGGGTGTTCATTCTACTCAGATGAACACTGACATTCTACTTATTCCTGTGATGTTGTTTTGTCATTGATGTGCAGACTTCCACACTGCCAGAATGCCCACAGAATAGTTTGACCATCTGTTGACCAAATGTGCATAAAACCAAGCCAGCTCTAATCTCTAGTGCAGACAGTGGTGCAGTTTTTCAGTTGCAGATTGGAACCATTTCTGCTCATAGGCTGACCTTAATCAGATGTCTTTTACATGAAAGAACAAATCATTTTGGTTCACACCATAAATTCCTCTGCACTCCTCACTGAAAGATTTAATTTCTAAACATGCCCACCATTTCATTTTTAAATTAATGGTGTAATAGCATTCTTAATTATTGTGTTTATCTATGCAAATGCGGTTTCAGTGTTAGCCCTCCACAACATTCTTCCAAAGTAATAAACAAACAAAAATGGGAGAAAGAATAGATTCAAGCAGCACTAAATCACCGTATTTCAATTTAGACCTAAGAGCATTTATGAAAATAAAGTCTACTTGCGTATTACTTTGATCATTTAAACCAGCTCAGGAAAATTATGAATTCTTAAATTCAATAGGTCCTTTAATCTTCAGTCAAACTCAGATAATCTATTTTGGACCACAGACCTGTCTTGTTGAACAGCCTTATAGGGACAGGTGAGCACACAGCTTCTTGTGGAAATCAGAAACACCTTCCATCAGCACCCAAATTTCTAAGCAATAGGGTAATTTTTGCAACAGGACCAAGAGCTCACTTAAAGACAGGTGAGATTTTTGTGGTTTTGCTGTTTGCAGCTACTATAAAAGTCTGTAAGAGCTGACAGGTACTAAGTGGAGCCACAGACATAAAAGACTGCGTGGTCACATCACTATCAAACTAGCCCTGGGAGGATCTTAGCAGCTTTGGGTACCTGTGGAATATCTGAAACAGAAGAGAAAACTAGGTTCTGACAAACAGGGAGGTGAGTTATGCTCACAGTCAAATTCACTGTGAAGCTCTGATGGCCAGTGCTCTTGCTCTGTGAGCTGCTGCCTCTTCACTCACATCCCAGTTGCCCATTTTTAGGACCAAATAGGGTACAGGAGGGTAATCAAGATTTGTTTCTTATGAATGATGTATGCATTAATGGCACCTTAATTGAAAAGCCTTTGTTATCTTATGATCTATAAAACTCTCCACAGTGACAGCACATGCCAGAGCAATTTACTACAAATCCTATTTAAAGAATGCAAAAATAATGGAGCCTCTATAAATTTACCTTGGGATCCCATCTTTTGCTCCCTGAACAAGGCCACCAAAGGGTATGAAAATTTTGGAAGTGAAACAGAGAAATTATGAGCTTTATGAAAGGCTATTTCTACATATTGACCTGTATTTCCCCCCTTCTAGTAACCACAAAAGGTTATCTGCTCTTGGTTTTGATTCTAATATCTCAGCTGGACCCAATCCAACATCCAGCACTTCCAGATTATTTTAGGATAGTTATCCCCACACTTGTATTCTGCCTTCATGCTGGACTGCTTTGCCAAGGATTCTCTGTATCTTATGTAACTAGCAAGCTGTTAAAATCTGAAAAATCAGTCTCTAAAGCTCATCACTTCTGAGTCGACATTCTTCAAGCACTATTTAAGAACTTCTATTTATCCCTTTCTTTTGTATTTTATTTACTGTCTATTCATCTGAAGTGCCTCACTTAGTGGCATTAAATTTTCTGTTACATCTGTCAATTCAATGGAAAATTTTAATTTTCTTAAAACTCGAATGTGCCTTTTGACTTCTATTTTTTATAAATCTAGGTTTTTTTAGGGGAAAAATAAATGAAAACCATGTTCAATACAAGCTCCTAAGTTTCCTGGCAAAATGCCAGTTTAGTGTACGGGAACAGAATTCCACCAGTCCTAACCTAAGGATAAATTTCTCAAAGCACAAAACAGAAAAATAAACAAGGCATTCAGAAACCAGAATCTGTTCTTGAAATACAAGAATTTAAGTAACACAAAATATTAATGCTAGTGTGGAAAGCACTGTCAAGATTCCATCTGGAAGATATTTACAATTACAATCCCAAGTGCTCAGGAGTGGCTCATCCAGCCAGGATTCCACCAAAGGGATTGCTCTGAAGCTGTTGAAATGACAGTCTGTGCCACAAGAAGAAACTAAACAAATTGCTAAACTTAAGAGACCAAGGGTTTAAGCAGTCAGGTATGACTTACACAAGAGAATCAGTGAGAAAAAGTAAAGTGTGAAAGAAAACTACATCAACCTAAGGCAGTTGATTGACAAAACAGGTTGTATTTCATGGTTAGAAATACATTTAGGCTGGAATTAAGATGTTTTCAATCACTGAAAAAGTGAGACTCTGAACCAGTCTACCAGGTAGAGTAACAGGATGAGAATAAAAACAGTCTTAAGCCACAACTGATAAATTCACGAAATTAATTACACATCATGGTCAAGAGCTGAAGACTTGAGTTTATGATCCACAAGTTTTTGCTGCTATTGCTCCTGAACCAAAATCATTCCAACACCTAAAATATGTAATTTATCCTGTGCTGCTGAGAGAATACCAGGAAATTAATCCAAGTGCTATGGACATTTATTTTGGCTTTTTTTCTGAGTATGTTTCTGGGCAAGGAGGAGAGAGGAACCTATGGAAAGGAGGAAACAATTCCCTGCCCGGGGAGCGGCGCACAGACACTCATGTGTCCAAGGTTGCAGGAGGAAGCTTCCTCTGTACTTTTGACTTGTTTTTAGCACTTCTCAGTGCTGTGTTTCTGACAGCTCTGCTGCCTCCCTCTCCAGCCTGGCTCTGCTGGAGCAACTCCCTGCAGGTGCCAGAGCACCACTTCAACCAGGCCAGGCTGGGCAGACCCTGCTGAGGTTGATGCACCAGTACTGGGCAATGAAGCTCCTGAATTTCCCGTCAGTTTTCTCAGGACCATCACTTTCACAGGCAGGCACGTCCTCTGTGCCATCCCGCAGAAATGTCATGGTCAGAAAAGCTGCTTTGTGCCTCTCCCAGCTCTGCCATAAATAAATATTCTCTCTAACCCACACTCTGCTCAGCCTTGTCCCACACAGCCCTTCCTGCAGCTCTCCCTCCAAGGGACAGGTAGCACGTAGCTGCTCTGCACTAGAAGGTAGATGACAGATTCAACCCCTTCCCCCTTGACCTACTTCCCTCCACATTTCCACAGGCTGGCAGCTACCTTCTGCTGGGTGCTATCACTTTCCCTTCTCATCATCCTCGAGCCGACGTGACATTACTTGGTGGTTATTTCAAATGTATGCCACAAGAATTCCTTCAGCTTTATTCTGACTTAGTCTTACAGAGATGTATCCAAGGGTTTCTACAGAATCCTACTGCAGCAGTCGAGCTTTATATTTCAGCTTTTTCTTTCTCATGTCATGCAAGGTGCAGGATAATTTTTTAGTCTTAGAGAAAAATATCAATAGCAGATCTTTCTCCATCTTCAGCTTAAGTTGTTACTTCAGTGTAGTTAAAATTCTCAGGAGGGTATTTTTTTTCCAGCTCTTATCTGTGAAAGAGTGAAGCTTCCCGTCTCTCTCATATTTAAGTCTCCTGACTTCTCTTTTTAGCTATAGATTTCCTGCAGATATGGTCTGGGCTTTAGCTCCTTGAGCTGTCTCAGCCCTTCCTACCACCTAATCACAAAGGAACATGTTCCCATGTGGTTTCTCAGCTCTTTTAGCTCCTGTTCACTTGTGAACCAGGTATTTTTACCAGCTGGACTTTGGTTGTGTCTTCAGAGACTGCATTCTGTCTGGCCGTGTGACAGAACTCTGTGCCTCTGTCCAAGCTTCCCAGCACTCTCTTCAATCTCATAATCCAACCAAACAAAGAGCTTCTCTCAGATCCCAGATAAATCTGTTTCCCTACTTGTTAGTAATTTTGAACTTCAGGTTTGGGATCACCTGCATCTCACTTCCCTCACCACTCCTTTCAAAGCTCGCAATGGACCAGGTTAAACAGGGAAAATATCGAAGTGGCTTTACAAGATGTAACAGAAAAAAAAGAGCTCATCAACAGCAGTTCCTGTTCACTGCATCCTTGCAGGAATGTCTTTCCTTTTACCTGGTTTCAATTAAATCAGTGGCTGTCTGAGCTGCAGACGTTGCTTACTCCCCCCATCTCCCTTCAGGAGCAGACATGGCTGCCTGCTCTGCTCAGCTCTCCCCCTGCTCTGCAGGCTCATCTCCAGGCTGTGCAGAGTCCTGCAGCCGCACTGAGAACCTCGTGTGTGAGTGATGGTGGCCCCCAGGATGAAGGAGCCCCTCCTTCCCAGGGCTGTGGCCCAGCCTGCTGCCCCCTGTGCCCCTCCTGAGGAGCCCCTGCACCCGGCTGTGAGCCCATGGCTTCAAGGACGGGGGCAGGAGACAGACACAACCTTCTACAAAGAATTTAGATATTGGAAATGGATTAAAAAGAGAGAGAGAAGTGCAAATGGGTATGTGATAGACTTAAAAAGAGAACTGACAGATGGGAAATGCTGGGGCTTTAAACCCCAAGGGGTTTTCAGTTCTGCTTAGGATACAGCATTGGTACAAGCCTTACAGCAGTGAGCTGGGCAAAGCAGAATACTCAATATCCCCTTTTAATATTTCAGTTGGAAAATAAAGTAATAACATCCTTCATAACAGCAGCAGAAAGACACACATATAATGCATAATTTATATTTATTCTTTCTGTTCATCAGCACAGGTGCTTATCAATGCAGAAATATCCAGGCAAATCCTTCTCCTGCAGCACCATCACTGCCCTTTCCCCACCACAGGCCCCGGGCAGTTCAGCCGTTTGCTGGTGGCAAATCCAAACTGCACAAGCCATGCTCTTTTCACATATTCATACAAACCCCTCTTTCCCAAACAAAGTCAAATGTATTTGACCTGTTGCCCAAAGGGCAGCTCTCTGAGGATGAGCAGCATCACAAATTCCTTGTGCGTGGTGAAGGCAATGCCTGCAGCGCTGCGCTGGAGTGAAACAGACCTCAAGCTCCACGAGTAGAGGAGGATCCTTCCCCAAAGTGGGCAACCTAATCAGGTTCTCTGTCCCCAAGACCACACCATCACTCCAAAATACACAGAACTGAAAGACTGAGCAAAATTTTTTCTTTGTCGAACCATTGGCCATTGATGCCAGTGGAAATTTTCAAGGTATCCTTAAAATAACATTCGAACACCAGTTAAGTAGGGTAAGGTTTTGAAAGACCTCAGCTTTGGCACATCACTGCTCCCACACAAGTCTGAATTCTGTTATCACGCAATGGCAGGACTGACATTTCTCTGAAACTGCTCTAACTACCATCTGAGCCAGGAAATGTTGGAAGTGTTTCCATTGTCTCTCTCAGTCATATGGATTTCACTCATCAAACTTCTATCTACAGCAAAAAGCTTCTGAAAGGCAATAGAAATCAGTGGTAATGTTTATTTCTGTGTTGACAGATAGACAAATGCCATATGGACTGCATGGGTGTCTTCCATCACCAGCCCTGTATATGATTTTGTAAGTTACAGGCATGGAGGAACAAAATCCAAGACTAAGCCTTGCAGAAAAACTGCTCACCAGCAATTCCAAGGATTTTTCAGCAAAAAGGCCTGTCCCTCCTACAGCTCCCCACCAACATATTTGGGACCTTAGGACAGGAGATCTTTTCATCAACTATAAGTGGATAGAACCAGGCACACATAGAAAGTTAATTATTGTGTCATCTTAAACATATGTTCATAACTTCAAACTATATTCATGCTGGAGGCACCAGAAATAGTCACAACTAAAAGCTTCAGAAAAAATTACAGGCAACAAACAGACTGAAAATATTTCCAATTTCAAATAATGGTGGGAGTTTACTTTTTTCTTTTTTTTTCTACATTTTGAACAAATAGTTGTTTTTCCATATTTGCAAATGTTTAGCTGAATGGAAAGATACATCTACCAGTTCCTCCAAATACTCATATTTCATTTTGCATATGAAGACCCTGATGCAGAGCAACCATTATTATTTTAAGTTACTTACAGAATTGTACAGCCACTCAGAAAGAAAAAGCTCTTGTTCAATTCTGAGTCACAGCTTCAAGGTGGTATCAAGACCATCCTCCCACACCTGCAAAAATTTCTGCTTTATGTCACAATGGTATTTATGAATTTAAGGACTTTGAAAAACTACCTACCAATGGAGTCAATGGTACTCTAAATAATAAAAAAAATCAGAAATTCAAGAAACCATTCCTACTTTGGTTCAATAACCTAAATCTTACATCAAAAATCAAATTAACATGACAGTATGTTATGTCCTGACATTGCATGGCCAACTGCAAAGGCCCAAACTCATGCAAATGTACCTACACAAGACCCAGCTATGAGAGGAAATTTCCCACTTTGAACTTAGATTCTCCCAGCATGGCTCACCTCTGTTGCTCACAAAGAACATCAAGAAACAATGCTCTGGTTCCCAACCATGAGATTTGATTAAAAGTATTGTTAAAGACAACACGCAATCTTAATAAACATAAATTCTCTGGAATTTTTGGACTTCAGCCTTTCAAAATTTTATCTCAAAAGCAAGTAAAAAATGGACATTTTCATGTCAGCTGTGACTTCCAGAAGACTTATAAATTTAAGATCAGCAAAGATGGATGAAATGTGTAGGAATACTCCGAGTGATGTTTGTGTTACAAATAATGATATGATATTTTAATTCCTAGGGGGATAATGTGCTGCTGTAGGTTTATCTAAAATTTGTCTTTCCTTTCTGCTCCTCAGCAGAGAGCTTGCTTTGGATCTTCAAGTATATTCCAGACAGAGGGTATGAAGCAGTTCTGGGCTGATCAGCTGTGACTGCGTGTCCTCAGGAGCAGCTGATGCCCTGATGTCCCTCCTGCGTGACTGGAACCACCTCACACGAAAAATTCTCCACATTACACTCTCCAAATTACCAAGTTATGAATTGAAAAATACATAAATAAAATGCTTCCAACATGTTTTGCCTCAAAGTAAATCCAAAGTGACTGCCAGGACAATGAGTGCCAAGTATCCTCTCCTGAGCATAAGGAATACTTTCTTCCAGGTAGGTTTCCTGCAGCACTGCCTAGAACAACACCAGTTCCTATTCCAATGGTGCCCAGCTCAAAGGGAGTTTATCCTTCTGCAGGACAGAGGCAGTAAGCAGAAATATAGATCTACTACTAAAGAAACCTCAGATGTACAAATAATTACTCTTGCAGTCTAATTTTCAGGTGGTTAGAAAGCACCCACAAGAGCAGATCGTGTCAGAGATGTCAGAACGAAAGCTTTGTGGCTTTAGATTTCCAAATCACAGCAGCAGAGCAAAACAGCCTAAACAAGTAATATATGGCCAGATTAATGGTCTCCAAGGGCTTAATTACCTGTGTCATTAGGTAGTGGTAGCCTCTCTAAAATTATATTGACAGCTTTTCTACAACCAAGCAGTTGATAATGAGGCAATAAAAATACATGACAGTGCACACAGAAGAGTGCTGCAGTAGTGTCATAAACAGCACCATCAGCTTTGATACCAACAAACAAGAGCTGCACAAAACTAATTGTGAAATTAATGGTCAAAAAAAAAATCAAGGACATGTAATTTGTCATTAATAACTTTTCTCCCTTTCTGTATGTGTGCAAGCCTGTCAAAAGCAAAAGAAGATGAGAAAAAGAAGGGAAAAAGAATATCAAGGTACAAATGAAATGCAAGAGGAAAAAAGTAACAGCTGCATTAAAAAAAAAAAAAGACCAAAAAAAAGAAACAGGCAGGGAAAGTTTCATGTCTCTAGGTTAAGTTCCATAAAGCACTCTACCATCTTCCCCAACACAGTATTCTCACAGCCACTATCTACTGTATGATGTAACAACAGGAGTACACAACTTCAAAATGCCAAATTTGACACTACTGAAGCCCTTCTCTTCAAATTGGATTATCCTGGAGATGAACAGAATAAATGCAAGGGAATGTTTCTGTATGTAAGATTTGCACTGAAATGCACAGAAATATTTGCTGCATAGATGTGCTTCCACTACTGTCAGCTCCCATTTTAAGAGAGAAAGGAGAGAATTGAGAGGAAGGGAACAATACAAGACATGAGGATCAGAAATAAAGGCAACATAGCATAAAAGATGTAAGAGAACTTTGAGAACAAAAAAAAAAAAAGGACATGAAAAATTTAAGCAAGAACTAAAGACAGAAAAAGTGTAACAAAAAAGTTAAATGTAAAGAGAAGAGAAGTGAAAGGATGTCTAGACATCTCTAAGGTGCAAATGTTTAACCATTTGTACTGTATTGGTATTTCTTCAGAGGAACAGGAGAGCTATTAGCTGATCCTCCAACAGCAGATCATTTAAGAAGGGCTTAGAGAAGGATTTTCAGTCCGACTACAGCCCTAAGTGGAGAATCACAACATCACTCCCTCCTTCCCGTTCAAGCACTCATTCTTTAATCATTTATCTTCAGCACAGCATGGGATCCATTTTCAAACAGCTCTGCAGGATTTTAGCCACACAGTTCCCATTGTGTTTAATGGGAATCCTGTTGGCACAGCTCTGTATGAAGCCTTCAGAATGTACTCCAAAAATCTCTAAATAATGCACTAGTTGAACATTACCCTGTTTACTTCTCATAGGACATGACTGTAATGAATCAAAGGTTAGGTCATTTGTAAAAGTAGTATTTATTGCAAAGCTCATTAATGTTTCCTATAGAGATTTTTTTCCACTGTAAAAATATTTAGCATAACTATTTAGAATTTCTTTTTTTCATAATATCTATAACTATTTAGAATTTCTTTTTTCCATAATATCTAAAGCAGAGAACAAAATCAACTCAAACCTCATTTGCTTCAAAAAGGAAGATCCAGCAGTTCACACATCAGCCTAAGCCTCAAGAAGCCTCTTTTCAAGACTTCCCACTGTCATAGGATACCTCTGTGGCTTTGTTTCAGATTTTCCCTCTGAAAATTGAGTTAACAGTTTCTATTTCATAACAGCTTCATGATGATTATAAATACCAGTGAAGCACTAATCAAAGTTTCATCAGACACAAGAAAAAAGCCTCAATGTGAGCTCCCTTCTCTCCCTTCAAGAGGAAGGCTGTTTCCATGATCAGGTCTGACATAACTTGAAAGCTTTGAGAAATGCAAATCTTTGCCATCCAGCTCTATAAAGACAAGAGCTTCATTTCTGTGCTTTCACCTTTCACAAGCATTCAGAACAGATCCATGAAGATATAACTTTAATCAACTTTCAATCAACAACTTCAATCAAGTTTTAACCAACTTTCATGCACCCAAACAGCAGATCATATTCCATTATCCCTTAGAATAAAAAGCATTTTCGGGCACATAGAAAGTTTCAGGGGCTTCCATTTCAGGGGACAGATCCTCAACCTTCTGAATGTAAGCTAAGTGGAACAGCTCTGCTGCAGAGAAAAGGCTGATACATTCACTGGGCAAAGGTTTAACCAAGGAACAGCAAACAGGGCACATTTAACACTCATTTCTAGCTTCAGAAATTAAGATTAGATGCAATGTTAACACCACTAGTTTACTAAAAACTGTCACCTTACCCTTGCAATTTGTGCTAAATTGCTAAAAGATCACCTCAGGAATAAACACATTTATGTTAAGATACCTGAAAATCTGGGTCAGCCAATACAATTCTTAAGTTGTGAACTAGATTAGCACTTTTGTCCTGGATACACAAGAACAGATAACAGACAAGGCAGTCTAGTATGAAAACCTCAAGCAATATCTGTAAAACACGACGTTCAGCATTTTGCAAGATTCTAAGTTTGTCAGAGGAATTCAGAAAAGTTAGATGACTCTAGAAACAACTGTGTCTACCAGTTTCAAACCCTACCAGTGTGAATGATTGCAAAATTGCCTAACTTTGAGCACAAGTCATTCCACTGAACTCAACAGTTCATTTCACAGAGTCAGGGCTTTGTGAGTTAAGTGAACAGACAGGCTGTATTTTGGCTAATCTGGTGGAAACAAAGCCTCACAAGTCTGCCTTGCTAAGAAATTATTTAGTGGTTCTCCTGAGGAACTTTTTCCCCCCTCTAAGCAAGAACCAACACAAAGAAAAAGATCGCTTTAAATCCTTAATTAAGTATTATAAAAAGTTTAAAGAAAAGTATCATTATCTTATAACACACCATTACCATGCTGGAGACTGATTTCTGGCAAACCACTTTAGATATCTGTGTCCAGGAGGGGAAAAGGGCAATAACAACAAAAAAAGTCACAGTGATACAGGAAAGAGAGGCTGGGCTGGACATGTTGGGCATGAAAGTCAGGCACTGAGCAGCAGCACCTCACCGCGCCAAAGCTTTAAATATTCCACTTATTGTTCAGAAAGGAAGGACCATTTACCTTCCTTCATCGTGAGAAAAATGCTGCATAGGGCAGGACCTCTTGTGCATGACAGGGGAATTCCCATAATGTGAGAAGAAGGTTTGTCACGTCCTTTTATCTCCACAGTTGGGCAGGGGAAAATGCTGGACTCTCAGGCACTCACACAAAAGCAACACAAACTGTGGGCACGGGAGACACCTCAGACTCCTGCTTGCTCTGGTAATTTAAGCTCTCTTATACACAATTATAATAAGTCACTCAGGTTTCAACATGCTGTAGTTATAAGGAAAGAAAGATTTTTAATGACAGATGTGACCAGGAGAGGCTGAGGTGTGCAGAGAGGGCAGGGAGGGCTCAGGCAAACAGAAACCAGGATGGGTCAGACCTCCCTAGGGGGGCTGCACTCTGGGAAACACAGATGTTGCCAGCCCATGTGGCTTTAGAGAGATGTGACCCGAAAGGAGGTGAAGGGAAGAATAAAGCAAGTGGGCAAAAATCCTGTCCCTGCAAAAAGCCACATCCAGACCGGTGGTTGTGGAGTTGGTCAATCTGCCAGTTCCCTTCAGAACAGAGACAATCCTACCTGACACAATGCAAGCAATGTCATCTTGCAGAATATCCAATGCTGGGATTGAGTGTAAAATTAAACTAAAATGAAACTGAATTACTTTAGATCACCCACGTTCACTTTATTCTTAAAATATCTACTATTTGTAAATTATCCATATTTGTCAGTTCTATTTTGTCTGTTCGTATTTGTCTGTACTACTGTGCTCTAAACAGCATTTTTATTTCAAGATTCTTATAAAATCAGGGTGCTGACAGTCTTTTCATTAGCACAGTGCTAGCCCAGTATTTTTATACCTTTGTTAAGCTCATTGCTAATGATTCACTTCAAAATAATTTCAGAATACTACAATAAAGTGTAACAGATTTCCTTAATCTTCATGATCTCAAGCCCTAATTCACTGCTGAAGCCACTAAACACATAGCACGTTCTGAGAAATTGCTTGCCTGCAAATGGCATAAACGAAACCTGCTAAAAAAACAAACTTACTGTTTGGAAGTGTAAAAATTATAAATCCAACAGTATTTGGAATTGCTGAAGGAATATGGTAACTCATTTTAAAATAAAGGCCACGTTCTTCTTCACACAGGCTTTTTTATTTTGATATTTACACTGATGCATCTCAGAATGAAAAACAGGCAGGAGGAGAGACAAATGCTTAACTGGTGGGGTGATCACTTTCATTGTTTGACTTTTTGACTCCTAACACTGTTTATTAAAGGCAAATCTTTTAGAATTTGAGCAAATACATCTTGATTTTAATAGATTATATCTACAGCTCTTTGAACAAATGGAAAGCTTCTGGATTTTTAATTCATTTGGGAACAAGTCTTTCAGCCTCTCACTGATGAAAAATTAAAGTGAGAGAAGAAAAGCTATTGTTAGCTAAAAACATTAGCAATCAACTCATTTTACTATTGAGTATTATTTATTATTTATCTGCTGTTGTCAAGAGAGTTGTTTCAAGCACCTGCTTACAAACATTATCAAAACACATACAAACTGGAGGAATTTGAATGTTAGCATTAAGGGCTGAAAAATGGTTAATAGACCTAAAAGATTGTGTATTAACAGTAATCTGAAGGGAGAGTGTGCCTCCAGCACAAACATGCCTTTAATAAACAACAGTTCTCAACTGTGAATATAAAAAAATTATTTTCTTGTATTCTTGACAACATTAAAGCCTTAATGTTGGAAAACAAAAAAAAAAAAAAAAAAAAAAGACATCCAAAATCATCTGGTGCTTCCTATATTCTGTGTTTTGTCCTAAAACTTTCTCATTTTTAATTAAAAAAAAGGCACAGGAAAAGTGGGTAACTTGCCTAGAGTCAGTCAGCCAGGAGGCCTCAAACTTCCTTCCAGATTTCAGTGAAAGCAATACCTGGATGGGTTCATAATTTAGTCAGAACACCCAGCATCCCAGTTTAGTCCTTTGTTGTTGTTGTCAAACCACACCAAGAATATTCTGCCTCCTACTTTTTTCAAAGGCATCGTTTTACATCTTAGTTCTTCATTTAGACACAATACAAACTCCCTGGTTTGGTTTAAACTTTGCTCTGTAATTCCAATATTTAAAATACAATTATTCTCCAATAAATTAATACAGAATCCCCCAACTATGATTGTTTGGTGGTAGAAAAAGTATCATCTGCTTCTGAACTGGGCTTTGAAAATTTACAATCAGTGTGGATCTAAGATAATGAATATTTTATGATGCAATATTGTACTGGGTTGAAAATACTTGCATTTTAAATATATGAAAAAAAAATCACTTTTTAACAACCATAAAGATATTTCATTTGGCAGTGGAAATGAACAGGTTACCTTCAGAGTCCAAACATACATAGGGGAATTCATAGATAAAATCCTTTTTTAAAAAAAATTCTTACCCATTCCGAATGAATGTCTAGTAATATATAAATGTGAAAGTACTATAAATGTGCAAGTCGGATTTTAAAGAAAAATATTCTTAAAACTCTAATCTATTCAAGTTATTGAAGTTGAACTTAAACTTTGCTAGAGGACAGCCAGTTCCAACTGTTAATTATTTTTAAAATATCAAGGGAAAAAAATTATCGATGTCTATTTTTTTCACTCATGTTTACTTTGGGACGAAAAATTTTGCTTGAGGTTTTCAAGCCATGCAGACTGCACAGATTATACCGAATTACCACACTCATGCTTTATTAAAACTCTCAAGTACGTATACTAATGAATGTCATCTCATATAAAATTTATATATTTCTGCCCACACATTGCATAAAATTGAGATAAAATGCCAAACATATAAACGAATGCTAGCTAAAGTTTTACGAACTACAAACACAAGGTCAGTAGTGCTTCACTTCTGCAAGATAAATCTGACATCTGGACACCACTGTGAATCACAACCAGAACTGCAATGGCCAGGGAATATAAACTGCCTATTGAAAAAAAATAAACAAAAAATACAGCAAATTACTCTTGCATGGACTTCTCCAAACACTGTACTACCAGAAGCAAAGGCTTCTTTCAGCTACTGCTGAAACTGTTCCATCCTCCAAAGAATCATGAAATCCTCCTCTGAGCCAAGGCCTTGCAATAGGATTTTCAATCCCATTGTATACAGACTTTTTATACGACCTAGTAATATGAATAAATAAGAATTCACCCAGTGGTGTCCATTTCTGTCACTTTTCTTTTTTTCAGCAGGTACCTGTGCTCAGCAGCAGAAGATGACATGCCTTCCTCTAGCAGCACAAAATAATTCTGACATCCATGGCATATACCAAAACTGACAGAAAAACACATTCATAAAAAAATTACTTTAAAAGAAAATTTATTTAATTCCACTAAATATATTTAATTTTTTTGTTTGACTTTTTTTTTTTTGGTGAGCATGTCTGCATTCAGGTCTTTGTCTTTCATCATGCAACAAGAATAACAGACAGAGAAAGCCACTCATTATTGTTTTTAATGCAATTGCTTAATACAGGCTCCCTCCTAGAATACAAATCTTAGAAAAGCTCAGATCAGCTCCTCAACTTTCCTCAATGGTAAAAAGTTCAAAGCTGGAGCTGCGTGATTGAATGGGTCCAGTTTGGTGGCATTTGAGCAGAGTTAGGAAATGGGGCATTGCACTTTCATTTTGTTTTGTTTTTTAAAGAAGAATCCTTTCACTTTACCTTTGCTGCTATCAGGTTTCATTGTCATTTTGATGGAATGTTATTTACACCACTACGGGTGCACAGAAGCAGTGTGGCTCCAGGGCTTCCTCCTTGGTGCCCAGTTTTTAAAGCTCTGCAGAAGCCCAGACCCTGTGCTAGATTATGTCCAGTGCTGATGCTGCCACAGACATGACAGGCAGATTTAATTTCCTCAAATCCATAACCAGCCCAAATTTTCATGTCAACTTAATATTCCATTAAAGGAAAAAACAGCAAAGAAGGAATTCCCATGAATATAATTTCAAAAATTCTGCTGGACAGTTTTCCTCAAATATTTTGGCTGCTTTTATTTCTCTAGTTAGGAAAAGGGTATCTCAGAGGATTAACATTACTTTTATAAGAACTTATAGCTGCACTTTCTTTTTATCTGAGTTACTAGCTGAGTATATTCACCATTATAAAAAGCAGGATTGGGGATCTTAATGACATGTTCTTCTAACTTTAGAACCAGATAATGCACCCATATGTTACTTAGGAAGACTTAATAAAAACCTATTAATAGATGTTGATAACATATTCTCCAGGAAATGCTCTGATGGCCTATTCTGCATTATCTTAAAGTTTTATTTTGATTATCATTTTCTTGATCACCGTATTATTATGGGTCCAGTTCAACGATCAGTGGAGTACAAATTTTCAAAGTTTACACATTCACACCAATTTAATCAACAACTCACACCAGTTTAACAGTAATTTTCAACTTTTTAAGCAGAGAGCTTTCTTTAGCCTCTAAACTGTTTTGTTCCATATGTTCCATTTTGAACAGAAATCTGCAGCTATTACCCGTAAAGGAGCACTGCAGAAGTGATGACCAATACAAAAATGCACTAGGAGGTTGATTCCTTTTCTTCTCTGTTCAGCTTTCACTTTTATGAGCAAATACTGATTTATTGAATGGTAAGAAAAAAAATACTAAAAATGTTTAGGATCTCAAATGCAAGAGGAAAAAGCTGCCCAATTTTGGTCCATCCCCGGTCTGCAGTCACAGGTTGCTACACAGCCTTCTCCAGGCCCACTGTACACAAACACACTCAGAAAAGGATAAATGTGATCCGGAATTAAGTGGATATTGCCAAAAACTATGATAAAAGATGGCATAAGCACTCCAGAAATACTTCCAATATCATTAACTTTTCAAAACTCACAATTAACAGAGATGTAACATCTACAAACTGCAAGGAGCTTTAAAATTACTTTAAAATTACCGAAACCTTTTGTGTCTACCTTCCTTGTGGGGAATATAATCAAATAAATTCGGTTGTAATTGCAGAGGACTCATATTCAATTTAATTCAATTATTTGGAACGTGTGCACACTGCAGGACAGCCTCATTAAGATGGCTCAGCAGTTTGTTTTCAAATGGGACCAGTAAGTCAACACTTACCATGAGCCATCACAAAGGCTGCCCATCCACTCTAATGGTTCAGAATAATCAGTGATTACAGCCAATTCAAAACACTGCAGAACTGTGAATAGAACTGCTCTGCAGTTGTGTGTCAGGCAGATCTGATCTTCCAAGCAAGAGAAAGTCACTAGAAATTTTTGTTTCCTTTCCTGCCTCCTACTTGTCATTCAGAATAGCACATTACCTTGTGGGGATGCTATCCCCACTGTTTTCCTCAAAGAAAATGAATTTTAAGTTCTCTGGATTGCTACAAGAAGCAGAGTACTGCAATAAAGAAGAAAAAGATGTTTTGACCTCAACATCAACAGGCTGACTTCGGTGTACTGCCTATTTGCAATACATTAAACAGCAATGTCTTTTCTATTTTGCCCTAAGCAAGAGTACAATCAAATGTTGTTCACGATGAAATTCTTCATGCGTGTTTGTCATATTTTTCCTCTTCTCCCCCTCCATATATTACTCTCCCCATCTTAAACACTCTGCTTCTCTCTTTCGGTAATTCTTGTAACACAGGAACAAACTGCTACAGAATAAACAGCAAGTGTTTTTGACACCTTAATGTGATTAAAGGAAAATTTTCAGCACTTAAATGGATTTTTTTCTTTTAATCTTGGTACCTGAAGAGGCAAAATATGCTTCTTTTTCCACTTCCAGGGATATTTTTGTAACATCACAATCATTATCATATTAAATCGGCTGGTTTGATGACAACAATTGTAATAAGACCTGAGGCATGAACAGGAGCCCATTGTACAAAAGCACGTCTGTGAATTCAGACACAGCTAAATCCTGGGGTTCAGTGTCAGGTCAATAAAGAGCTCCTTCCTGTCCAAGGAAACAATTGAAAAAGAAATCAGCAGTGTCTGGAAACCTTGTTTTTAATCCTTATTTAAAACACAGTGCTAGTAACCCCAACTTTTTAATGGGATCCCTCTCTCAGAGGAATCACAGGGCACCTTCCATGTGTTGTGCTTCCCTAAATCAGCTGCAACAGACACTTCCCAAAAAATTATTCATATATTCATTTATTCAACTACAACTAAGAAAATTCCACTTAAAAAAACCCCAACACAACAACAACAAAGAAAAACAGTCATTTTATTTATACTTCACTCTTATTAATTGGTCACCAGCTCCTCCAAATCACCAACACCCACGTGCAGTGTAACCCACCTCCTAGATCTCAATTTGGCAAGTTCTTGGCTCATTTTCCTGTCCTTAATTTTCACTTTTATTACTTGAGTCATTGGCTGGGAGCTATTACTGAAGTTCTATTTTCGCCATTTCCTGTGAAAGCATCAGGGAGGCATTTACTTTCCACAAGAGTGGCTGCCCTGCATGGAAAAAGCACGGGGGTCTGACAGAGTTCAGTGGGACACAACCAGGCTGAGGCTGATCCTTCCAGTGATGCAACCTTACTACCAAGGCAAATATCTTGCAACAGCCAAAACTTCTATTTAAAAGAAGAGGAAAATGATACAAGTTGATGTCTTTCACTTGCAAGAGTCAAAAAGAAAGTATTTTAGAAAGGCAGCATAGTTGCAGCAATTTCTCCACTGCTTATAGGCAGAAATTCAGAGACTGCATCTTCCCCACTGACATGGGGAGTTATGAGGAGCAGTAACAGACCACAAGTGCAAAAAATGTTCCCACATCTGCATCACTGCTACACATGAACATTTGGTAATACTTTTAGACAGCAACACACTGTAAAGTAGAAACACAATAGTTTTAATTTTGTTCGATGGCTAAGTGTACCCAAGTAATGTTTTTGTGAAGCTTTAACATTACCCCCTGTAACAAACAGTGAGAAAATAAGAGATGTTAACCAAGTATTTTCCCCAAGAATAGTGTAACGTACATAGTTAATAAGGTTCAGTGCTTGAGAAGGAATACTTATCTCCTCACTGCACCTATCATCTCTCGTTACTATTCATGTCATTACTTAGCTGTAGGTCACTCAAATTCCTTTTCCCAGGGTAATATTATAACCTTGCAGGTATTTGAAGCAGACATAGTAAAACAAAAAGGTTAATTGTGCATTCTGTCAGGACCATGTGCCATCAGGCTGTGACCATCAATTGCCTGGTAAATCTTATCTCAGTTTTCTTTGCTATTTAAACTCTCTCTGGCTGAATGATAATTTTTCATTTTCTAAGCTGTCTAAAGGGTAGGATTCAAAACAGTTTCAGGTTCTTTTGCTCATACCTTGGTTTAGCATTCTAAAAGCCCTAATTTTGCTAATGCTTTGTATACTCTTACAGATTACTGATTTCTAATAATTAAATACTATTTGCTTTTGTAGTTTAAATGTATTAATGAGACTAGTCTCCCTTAGTACATAGCTACAACTGAATGCATAAACCATCTAAATAAGCCATAATAATATGAACTTTGAAAATGGAATTCCTTGCTATCAGCAGTCATGACAGAATGAGGCTTGTACACAATATACAGAAGGCTGGAACACTGTAGCAATTTTTATATTTTTTTTTTTTTATTAATACACTTTTGGCTAAAATCAACTTATAGAAGAAAAAGTTCAGCCATGTCAAGGACAATTTAGAACTTCATCAGTAAGATCATTGTGAGTTGGATTCACAAGTGAGCTTGTGCACCTGAGACAGAGCGGAGTGTGATTTTAGAAGGGAGGAGAGCAGCACTTGAGTCATCAGACTCTGGTGGGTGCACTTTGAATACAACTGTCACCTCTGCCAAGGATTGGAACTGCCTTAAATCATGGTCACAAGAACCATATGATGGGAGAGAAAGGTGATGTTGGCCTTTAGTGCTGCAGCTCTGTAGTTGGAACTTTGAACTACAGGCCACGGCAGCTGGAAAAACAACAAGAAGGGTTTCAAAATTACCAGCTCCAGGAGAGACAAGGGGCAATTTTTTTTCCAGTGATTGCACAGACACATGCAAAAGAAACTAATCTAGGACACCAGCTTTAGGGGAAAAGAGAATATTACCATGAGGAGTCCATTCATGTGGCAGCTGGGGGACACCGTCCTGAAGGACAGCAGAGCAGCCAGACACCCTCACCCTAAGCCTTGTGTAGATACTGAGTCTTCCAATTCTGATTCCAGTGCTGCTTCCATTGAGTGACCATCACTTCTTCCTAATTGTTAAAGGACAAATTCTGAGCAGTTCACCTCTGGTGCTCATTTACACACATGAGCTCTATGAAGTGACGCAGTCTGACCCTCAGCTATGGATGCTTTCTCACTCATGCTCATTTCTCACTCATGAAGACCTTTTTAATCTCCCTTCTCACAGTGAAGCACCTTTCTCATAATGGGAACTTGTGCACCTGATTTCGGGAGTTTTGTTCCTTCTGCAGATACACTTTCATTTCACTTGCAATTCCTTTACTTTTTTATATTAAATTCCAACTATACAACGGACCTACAAAGCCCAGAGAAAGTGGAACTAATTCCTGCCTGTGTTCCTTAAAGACAGCCAATGCTTTCTTATTCCATTTAATACGGTACCGTGCATGAAGGAGCAGCCAGGCAAAGATACCAATATTATTACTCCGTTCCAGTAATTAATAGCAACTCCCCTCACAGCTCTGATAAGCTGGGAAACACACTTTATTCCTTTTCCTTTCCTGCTCATGAAATACTAATGGAAGAGGAATAGGTACAGGACTCTTGCAGTGACCTTGTACTAGGACTGCAACTCCTTCACACTGACCCACAGGCAGCGTGGAGCCATTAGATTTTCCAGCAGCAAATGGGATGGGACACCCACTAAAAATTTAGAGAGCATGCAGCTCAATGAGGCATTTCAGTTCTATCACAACACGTTATTAATGACAATTATGGTATGAAAGATGCTAATGTGAGGTTCTTCAGAGAGCAGGCAAAAAACACTGATCAGTTCTGGGGGAAAGGTTTGTCTCAGTTATCAGTTTCCATGCCCAAACACACACTGATCTGTGGAAGTTTTGCAACCTGTTTCCTTCCCTGTCACTTTCAGAGGTTCCTAGAGCTGTTAAAATGGAAAACTAGGCACAACCTTCTCTCTCTAGAAGAAGAAATAGCTAATAAATAGGATGAAGACTCAACGTTACTATTGTAAACATATTTTCATATGTAATTTGAGTAACATTTCCTCTTGTCCTCTTACCCTTGCATGGAAGAATGACACACACATCCATGTGGAGCTCGGAGAGGGGCGTGGAACAGGTAAGATGGTCGTGCTAAGACCCTGCTGGCTGGAGAGACACTCGTGCAGTTCCACAAAGCACAAAGAGTGTGTTGAGAGCAAGGTTTATCCATGACAGCAAAAGAAATGAACCTCCCTTTAGATGCTGGCAGAGTTTGTGGAAAGAAATACACTTGTCAATTCTAGATCTACACATCCCCAAAAGACAGAATATGAAATTTGGGATGTCTTAGGAAAATTGTTACTAGCCCAACACAGATGAAAATCACGTAATAAAGTAAAAAAGCTTAGTAGTGCATGTTCATTAGCAAAATCAAGTTAATAAAGTAGATTTTTGTTTTATGTTTCCAGTGGTCTATTACTAAACAGAATCATATGAAATTATGAGCTTAAGACTAAAGTTTTCCCAGGAGTGTATTTTAATGTTTTGTTTCGATTGTTTGTTTATTTTTTCAGCACGTAGATACTGATCAACAGCAAGCAACTTAAAGGATGAAAACAAAAAAACCCAAAAAACCCCAAAAAGGATTTTAAAAGGAAAAGCAAAATAAAAAATAAGAAACAAATTGTGATATTATCAAAGAACATGCTGAGTAAAACCACATTTGTCTGCCACATGTTCTCTTGGTGTTTTTTTGCTTGTGATTTCTGCTGTATGGGAGCATCACTAGCAAATTAATCACATCAGATTTCTAAGAGGATAAAATGTCCTCTTCCAAAAAATGCAAAGAGAAGTTGTCATTAAAAAGCAAAACAAGACAGTAGGGCTTGACTTTCTTATTATATAACTATATTGCCATCCCATGGAACAGACCCAGTGGCAGAGGGCCTGAATTACACTGAGAAAATCCAGGATACTGCAAGAGATCTTACTGCAACACTTTGGTAGCATAAGGAATATGAGATGGAAAAGCTGTGAAGATCTTTTAAATGGCCAATAAGATTTGAGTAAAAGTAATTCTCGTAATCTGAACTGTACCAGAATTATGTTACAAGTGCAACCAGCCAAGGAAAAGAACTTGCACAGACAAATACGAAGCTCTGCTGAAATCAGTTAGATGTTTTTCACAACAGAAAAGAAATGAAGACTATCAGATATTGAGTACTGATATCAGGCTCATGTGCAAAATCACAGGAAGTATTTGAGATACGATTTTTTTTGTTCAAGGCAAAGCATTTGCTTAAGAACTCCTAACAAAATGACACCAGGCAGCAAATTAAATGCTAACCATGTATTAACATAACTTACTCCAACATCAGCTGCCACATTCACCCTCAGCTGGAAGACATCTACTTTCCTCACTTGCACCTTCCTCTCTTCAGCCATAGCCACAGGGACTGTTACAATCTATATTCACATATGTCTTTCAGCACAAAGACAGGATTCTGAAATATTATGAAAGGTTGGTTTATGTGCATGTTAATGTATGCCTATGAATTATGTAAGTGCAAAGAGAGCCAAAGAATATATCACAGAATATCTACCTACCTCTATTCACATTCTATCTAACAGCATGGCTTCACAGGAGAAAGGTGACAGCCACAATTCACACATTTTAGGTTTTGACTGCTGTTAAGTAGCTTCACATCTTTTTGCCTCTATGTGTCTGTTGACAAAAGAGTCTGTCCTCCACTACAGAGGGATTTTCAATCTAGATTAATTACTTATCAGATCCATAAGAGCAAAGCCTCAAGAAAAAAGCTCCTTGTGAAATGTGGGATATCAGTTATTTGCTCTTTATGGTTAAACATCTTGGTTTATATTTCTCCAGTGGTGCTGTAATTCTATCGTTCATTTCTTTTATCAACAAATACCTTCCCTGTGTGTTTCTTCATGCAAAGTATAAATGAAGCAAATTCCATTTGGAATCTCACATGGTTTCAGTAACAGATGCAGGCATGTATCTGTCTTTGCAAGTGGATAAACCCCCACAAACCCTGAGTGTGTTAGGACTCTGTCCATCTATACTTCACTAATCCTAAACTTCACAGTTTAGAATCACAGGTAGAATTTAACTGCAGAACTGCAACAAAGACTTCTTCTTGCCTTTCTCTATATTGGTAGGAAATTTGATGACAAACTTTATAGCACTTATGTCAAATATTTTTTACTTTTTTCACTCATAACAGTCGGGAATATGCACAAATGGTATTGTCACACTTTTTCTTTTTTTTCTTGTGTGCATATTTCAGCAATTACAAGTTACAGGTGACATATACCCAGGCATTGAAAAAAATGTGACATTTGACATTTGCTTTTGGTTTGTGGGTTTTACCCTTTCAATTAAAATAGTTCTCTAAAGATGTCTCTACTAGCTATGCCTTTTAGAGTCATTGAAGCAAACTTCCTGAATAACTGGGAAAGATTTTGTATGACTAATTAGATAAATTTGGATTTCCCCTATATAGTCTCCTCATTTTTGGAGCTGAAAACCATCAGTTGTGTTTTGACAGAGGCTTATGGTCAATGAAGAATCTCCTGAGCACAGCGCTGCAGTATGCAATGCTTAAACACCAGCTTTTATACAAGGTAGCAACCCTGCAAGAAGAAAAGATATTCATGATATTTTAAGCACAAGAAAATTCATCACTGAAGGAATTAGGTTTAGTAATGAGTAATTTTTATGCAGTCTTAAATAATGATTGAGATGACAGACTGCAAAAAACTGAAATGCAAACTTAAAACACCAAAACCCAGAAAATTCAGAAAATAGCCTTAGAATGGTGGTATCAAAAACTGTCCTATTTATGTGTCCTTGACTCGTAAATACAGATAAGTTCTTTTAAGTCTGACATGTGAAAGCTTAACACGTGAGAGCTCAAACTGAAGAAAACAAGCCTACAAAAGAGATTCTTGTCAGAAACCATTAACTTCACCTGCCAAAAAAGGCACTGTTGTTGCTGAAACAATCCCCAGGAACACAGCTCACCAGGTATGAAGAAGGCTGCTCACTTAGCACAGAATTTCTCTGCCAGGACTTTCAGCAGTGCTGAGACACACAGAAATGCCTGTAGATAATTTTCCCATTTACTGCTGTTACACTGGGTGGGTGGAACATACCCAACAAACAACACTGTAAGAGCTGCTCTGTGACCAAAACTGCCTTTAGTATTAAATTAACTGCACAAGTTGAACTTGAAGGGACTGATGGGGAAGAATATAATTCCAGGAATTAGAAGTCTTATTATGTATTTATACATCAAAACTTGCCTAATAAAAAGAAGGAAACTTCAGCCTGAAGCCTAAACAAACTTCTCATCATCTCGCAGGACAACATGTAAGACACAAATAAAAAATGTGAACTATTTTCAATATTCCTAGATATTCTATATAACCAAAGCTTGGTATGGTTTGGGTTGTTTGTTTGTTTTTTAAATTTTTATCAATAGAATCATCTCAGAGAGGTGCTTAATGTAGCAAGACAAAGAAAGGAAATACCCCAAATCTCTGCATCAATCTTTTCTCCCAGAGTACTGGCAGGGGACTCAAGGGAGGATAAAGAGACAAGTGTTCCCAAAAATGTGTGGAAAATATTCCTGGTGTCTTCACCAGGAAAATACATACATCTACAGATAGATAACAGAGGGATGTCTTCAGCTCGCTGGTGTAACCAGATAGAAATTCTGTAGTTCATGGCCCATTGCAATCAAACTGATCTATACAAAACAAGCAGTCTACAAAACATTAGATTGGCCTAAAAATTAATTACACCCAGCAGGAAGAATTTGATTCATCCAGATTAGTTACTAAAATGCCCGCAGGGGGCAGATATAATCTTTCCTTAGAAATGAATTAAAGATACGATTCCAAGTGTCATGCTTTGAACATATAATCAATACTCCCATTACTAAAATTTCCACTGTGAACTTCCTTAAAATGATATCAGCCAGAGTAATTCTGAAATCTGGAAGAAGTGACAAGAGGAAAGCCTACAGTTACACACAACAAAGGCACTCAGTTAACCTCAGTGGATGTCACTAACTCCACTGCAGCATGCACACATTCTCCAGCCAAATCCTAGGAGTTACATGCCCTGGGAGCACACTGAAGCTCCAACAGACATAACGAGGTGTATCACCTGCAAATGAGAACACTTTTATGTTGTGGACATAATGTTTTAACAGTACAGTAAAATTATAATGATGACTTCATATCTGACCCTGATTATAGTTTTAATTAGTATTGCAATTTAGGACTTATGGTATATCGGGACTAGAAATTTAAGCTGCTTGAAAAATACAAAAGTTACAAACCAACGGATTCTCTGTTTCCTACAGAGACAGCACTGCACTGTATCATCTTCCAGCAATCCTTCCATACATTTTAAAAACCTGTGAACTGATTTATCCTATACACTAAGGGTCTTTCTTGATATCAAAGCTTAAAAACTCAGGGACTTAAATGCACGAAAAGAATTCTGCTCCTGTGATGACTAAACTGAGAAACTTAGACAGTGGAAACTAGAATTTGAAAAAGAAAGACAAAAGATGCCTAATACTGGGTTTATGAGTAAGGTTTTCCTCCAGCTGTTTACAGTATGCTTTATCTTTCATCTTTGTTCTAAATGCTAGTCCTTAATAGAGCAATATGTAATCAATATGTAATTGAGAAGCAAAAAATCTAAAAAATGTACATATAACTGTAAGAGCAAAACATCTTAAAATTATAAATAAGATAGATGGTTAATGACAACTGTGAACTTGTCTCTAAAGAAGACAAACCTTCTGAAAACCCAGTCTGATGTGCACATGAGACATATGTGGTCTATGTGCAGTCAGTTCTCAGAAATCATTGCCATGATAGGTTTTTAAATTATGGGAATTAAAAAAATTAAACTAAAAAGGTGAGGAAGGAGAAAACATAGGTTGGCTAAAACTTGGTTATTAGTTTTTAAGTCAACAATAGCATTACCACAACTTGTAAATGAGATTAAGAAGGCTGTCAGAACACTTTTGCTGCAGCGGAACTAGCCCATGATAAATCTATGAAACTATTATAATAAAAGTATCTAAATCATGGGTAAATTAAATTTGTGGCTTGCATAAATCACACATTGCTACATATCAGAGTTATATGCTTTCCATGGCATGAAAAATGATGAGATTTCACATAAAACACTGAAAGAAGGAACAGTTCTCCTGACTAACATTCCAACTTCTCCAAAAGGGGTCTAAAGTCCTCTTAAAATTGATTGCACACAGGTATGAACTCTAACTATCAGTATATAATCAGCTTTATGAATTTTACTGTATCATTCATCTTAAATTCTCTCAGACTTAACACAATCAATAAGAAAAGTTTCTCCAGAAAGATGCAATACCTGCAGACAGCCTCTCTTAGCATGAAATTAAAGTCAGGCTCCAGTGAATAGGCTCTGCCGGGCACACTCCTCCTGTGCACGTTCCGGAACATCGCCAGTTCCTTTTTCTGACTTGGACAAATGACTTCTCACAAAGGGCTACTCAGGAACTCAGCTGCTTTTTTAAAAAAGCATTAACGTGGCCCCACACTGAGCAGAGACTCTTCTGCATGAAGCCTTCATTACTCATACGTTTCAAGTCTGTTGCATTAGCACACGGGACATCAGAACCGCTCATTCTGTCTGGTGCTCTGTTCCAAAGTCCGCAGAGCTCCCGCTCCCACTTGCTGCTGGGGAAATCAGCCTTTTTCTTCACCACATGTTAGCCAGTGCCTGACCTACATCAGGAAGAAGAATGAATCTTCCACTAATCCACATCCTAATAGCCAGACTTTCTTAAACCCCAAACAGGAAAGCCAGGCATGTGACAAGAAGCGTTATTCCTACCCCCAAGTTTCATTAATATTCTTGTTCTTCAACTTCTCTTTCACATCCTTTTTTCTCTTTGCAAAAATATATCAGAGAAAATTAATGACATTTATAATAATCTACTGTGCTCAGAAATTACAAAGATATGATCTGCCATTACTCTGTTTATCAGGAAGCGAGGTAACTCTGTTGTAGTATTTAATACAATAAATCTTTTAAATCAGCTTTAACAGAACTCAATCAGAACGTGCTTGCAGTGAGTAATATTCTGTACTGGACCTGCAAGCTGTTTATTGAAATAGCATCATCTATGTCACATTGAATTTTGAAACCCAAAATTATACAGTGGATTGATTTTATTATTTTTTTTTCCTTTTCTAAAGGTTCTTAATCCGATTTGGGAGCCTGCAGACTTAGACCAGGTAAGCAGAGCTTTCATGCTCTCAATTACTGAGAAGACTGGTGCTGACTGAAAAGTTCACTACACTGGACAGGCACCTTTAGAAATGTGTGTCAGGTATTTTCCAATTTAGGGTTTTTAGAAAATGTATTTGTAAAAGGTCTTGTATAATCAGTAGCATACGGGTGGTTATGCCATGGAGCTTGAAAATTCACATAGCCAAACATTTTCCTGACATCCAACAGCGTTCTCTCCCATTTACCCCATTTTTCATGTTCAATTTTAATATTTTTCAGTATTTTTTAATATTAATTCAATGCTGCTTAATAGGCTGGATCAACTGCTACTTCCCTTTGTTCTTCAGGCAAGCATTCAATGCCTGATGAAGAACTCAATCCTATTACACACCTTATGAAGTTCATCAGAGTCAAGATTGGGATCTTTTGCCTCAGGTGTGACATTGCTTTACTAAAAAAACCCAAAGATTTACTTTGCAAAACACTGCAAATTCTACAGATGAGAAGTCTCATTTATAAAAAATTTGCATACATGTATGACAAACAAATTTGCTTTTCCTTTACCAGTAGTTTCTTTGGCTGCCTGCACAGGATAGATGTAGATGAGGACTGAAATCCCCATCTCAGAAACTGGGTTATTTGGCTCTCAAGTACCCAGAGCAGCTGCTGGTGAGGCCCCAGGGACACCTCCTGCATCACAAACCCACGCAAGGGAAGCCCACAGTGAACACTGTAACAAAATCAAGATTTTTCCCTCTCAACCCTGCACTCCACTCAGAATAAAAGGTGGCAAAATGAAGCTTTCTGCTCTGCCAGCCCCCTCAAAAATAAACACACAGATATATTTATCAGATGGCCTGTTTCTGAGGTCATTTTCTTAAAGGAGAGCTGTTTCTACCCACATCCTTCTGCGGAATTTGGTTTTGTTGTAAAACTCCATTGGAAGCACTTGTGTCCCTGTTCTGAACACCTCAAATCCAAAAGAACCCTCATAAACCCAAAAATCCTGTAATAAATGTTTACCCTTGCTTTGTTTTCAAATGTGCTTTTTTAAATACCATTTAAAATTCTTGACAAGAAGCCTTCCAGTATTTCCTTCCTCACTAAGCCCAAGTTACCTGAATTTATCATTCTTGATTCTGGAAAGGGAGACAAGACCTCCAAGGAGTCATCGCTTTTCCTGCTCAGTTCCCTCAGCGCTGCCTGCTGTGGATCTTTTTTAATGGGAGTTAGTTGGGTCAGAGCAAAGGCACACACTTCCTGTGCCATAATCACTGTCTCTGCCACAGATCCATTTCATATCATAACTGCACCATTTTGATTAGTCACACCAGATTCAGCTGGACTGTGCTCTTTTGCTACTCACTCATCATTAGGAACACCACACCAAAGCACAGGCTGGATTGTTCCAGAGGTCCACAAGGCAGATTTTATATAAGCATCCATGTACAACTACTTTGAAAGACATCAGCTCTGACGATCAGCCACTGAGTATGGGGTTAGAAATAATGGGGTCAGTAGCCACTTGAAACATTTTATGGCTTCCATTAAATGCAATCTGTCTGTGAAAGACTCGACATCTGTTTAGAGTTCATTTGTGTCTTTTCATTCGTACATATTTTTTTTCACCTGCTAGATGGACCTGGTTTGCAGTTACCAAGGTTCTTTCAGTTCTTAAATACCTCCCATCCTAATTCTTAATTCCGTATACAATTTCACAGCAATATTAGTTAGTGAATTGTTCAGAATTTGTCTATTTGTTTAGCTGTGAAATGCCACTATTTTCATTTAGAAGACAACAGAGGAAACAAATCCCAAAAGATTTTGAATCATTTTCATAATCTTCTTTTAAAGCAAACTGATTTAGGAAGAGAAAAATAAAGGGCAAAATATTTTTATACAATATTTCTTCATGTCAGAAACAGAAAATTTCAAGCTAGGTATACTCTGAATTATTAGATCATATTTTTTATTACTCTTGTATCAGCTTCTAACACAAGACATGGTCAATCTTTACAAATCTCTATTTCCATGGACCAGGATGGCAATGAAGCTATTACTACCCTTAATTAAATTAACATATTTTTTAAATGTAGATTTTAAATTTTAGAAAGTGAAATTATTTATCCTTGAAAGCACTGCTCATCTTCCCAACATAGTTTCTTGAATGTAATTTCTGCAGGACATGCATCCTCTTCATCCAAAGCAGGGCTGCAGCTCAAATAACCAACGAGCTGGTGCCAATCCTGGCCAACAGCTCTGCTCTGAGGAGCTCCCTGCACAGCAGCCCAGGAAATATTCCTTGGGGGAACAGGGAATGGAGGATACACTGATACAGACACCACTTCAGGTGCTGCATTACTCACTGAACACTTACACATCAGCTAGCTCCTCAATCTGGACTTACCCCATAATATTATGGTGGGAGAAGGAGTTTTGTTTTTCTTTTTCATTTGTTTCTGCAGCTCCACAGGCTATTAGCCAATTATAAAAACTGCACTTGTTTTGGAAAATCATAACAAAGCAGGTAAATCAAGTAAACTCTCCAAATACCTAAAATGTACTCTTGTGTATTATTTGCATTACTATTACTGGTGTGTACACACAACACACAATAGCAGATGCAGCTAGAGGTTTAACTAAAAAGTTTGAATACAAAATATTAAGGAAGAAAAGATGATACTCGTATACTTTTTATTTAATCCCAATGCATTTATGAAATGGAAAGCAATATCATTTACAGAATAACCAGGAATGTTTTGGGTTTGTCTGTGTAGCAGAAATAAGCAGAACTAGCACAAGAATTGGCTGGCACTCTTTAAGCATTAAATTAATCTCAATACTGCAGACACAAATTTCTGTTAGAATTATATAAGAATATAAAGAGACTAAACAAAATGCTTAAAATAAAATACATTCTTATCTTCTATATTTATGGGATAAAAAAAACCACTGGCCCACTTCAACTTAAGCATCCGAATGAAATCACATCCTGAAAGGAATTAGTTACACAGTCCTAATCCTTCATCTTCTAAATCCAGCACTAACTCTCAGACTTTATATTGTTTAATCTGAGCAGTGAAGAGGACCGTCATCTAGTTCTCTGAACATGATTAACCCTTCAAAATAAGAATCCAGGCACAGACCAAAGATCCAAGATGAATCTTCCAAGATTCCAACACCACATCAATATATTTTCCTAGAAACGTGACTAATAACATGAGCCTTGCCAAACAGCAGGAACTCAGCAAATATCAGTCTGCTCTGAATGTAAGAATTAAAAAAAATGGTCATACAGAAACTCTGCTGGGTTTTAGTCAGTATATATTTGTAAAAGGAACCTGATATAAGAGCAAAAATCTGAGCAGTATTTATGTGTCTACAAACAGGAGGAGCTCAGCACAGAATAACTGTGCAACAGCAGCAGTTGGACACATAAATATTCCACAGTGGGTGTGGTGAGGAATGGAAGGAACATGTGCCACGACTGCTCCTGACAAGGTGGGGCATGAAGCTTCTTGGCCTAATTTTAGGCACAAAAATTTATGGGCAACAAATACCGACCAAATAAGTAGAGCAAGTCAAGAAAATAGAGAAAGTGAACTAAATTACCTGGTTGTAATATGAATTACAAATTATTCTCCACCACAGGCCTGTTGGTTTGTATTTATAACTAGATTAATATCCATATTAAAATACCAGATTATTGTAAACAGAGACTGTATCTTTTAGATTTAAAACATTATTAACTACTCAATAACCTTCATAAATTAGAGGGGAGGGTTTTGGAGAACCTAGGCAAAATAATGAAGCAGTGAGTTTTTCTCATTGCACGGTATTTCATCTCATTAGGACTTCATCAATGCCAATACTGCTCCATAGCATGTGCCAACCTAATGATAAAAGGTTATTTCAAATTTTCATATACTCCAGATGGCAACGATTCAGAAAGAATCTCACTCTTTATTTCAGCAGGATTAGGAAACCTCTTACCACAACCTCAATTGACGTTTCTCATCCTGCCAGCACTACAATGGATCCTGGTGCCTGTGTTTCACATTGCAGTTGCCAGTATAATTGTACTATTACACACTGGTTGAGAACACACATACAGCACTGCAATAAACACTAAATATGTCACAAAATATGCAGCACCAGGCTCACAGCGAAATGCAGGAAAGTCTGGAACAGGAAAATAGCGTTCATTATTTTGCAGTGCTATAAATTTCAGCTGAATGAAACCCAGAATATTTTAAATATTTTCACAAGGACACTCACTAAAGTATAAAAGTAGTGAAACCAGTGACCCATTATTCTCCCCAGTATACACTAAAATTGTCAACAAATATTTCAGAAACAAATCCAAATGGCTTGTTTGAAACTCAGTATTTTTTTAACATTCTACAGTAAATTCACCCCAATATAAGAGACCCTCCCACTATACACTACTGCATAGGCATAGACAAAAGAAGCTCTTTTTTCAGCGAAGGGCTGAGACTATGAAGTAAGAACAGAATTTGAGAGACATTTGCCTTTTAAGGAAGACATTGACAGCTGGGTTGTTTTGTGGTTTTCCTCTGCACAATTTGAGAATAAAAGCGTAGCAGCAGCAGACATTTGCAGTACTTGAGAAGATGAAGAAATACTTTGTCTTTAACAGAATTCATAATCTGTGTTACACTTGCACTCAACAAGCCAATGGGAGGGATCTCCACTGTGGACCACTTTTAACACAAATTCACTTTGATGTGCTGTAATTGTGGCTGTAATTAAATCAGTCAAGTCCCTGGCTTTTTAATCTAGTGATTACCTTCCTCTGCCTTACCTGCCTTTTCTAAAGCACCAGTGCTGGTCAGAATTTTCCGTAAAAAGCAATATACACCAGGGCATTGTTACTTGCTTATAATCCATATGTGACCTGTAAAGGATCGGCTTTCTCATGGTTAGTAGACACAAACTGGAAGGAATCTTCCAGATGAAGACAAACAGTGCACAGCAGTAAAAGCACAATCAACTCAGCGCCTAAAAAAAGGCTTTAGGATGAAGGATGAAACCTACAGCTAAAGAAAGAAAAATGTTCCCTTCTGATCAGGTGAGGCAATGTCTCAACCCATGCCACATTCATTCAATTAATAGACTGCAGCTTGCAAACACTGATAAGGGTACTACAATTTAATAATCTAATCTGTATTCCTAGAAAATAAAAACTCAGTTGGATTTCCAGTTCTGGCATGATGTACATCTTTCTCTGCTACGAACTGGCATGGAAAAATGGGCAGTGAAATCCCACAAATACTGAAGAACAGAAACACTTGCAGAAAAAGGTACGTCCAGCTCTAAAATGCAGCACAAGCTCCTGTGCCGAATCAAGAGTACAGAAATCCATTCCTTGCAGTGTTAAGCCTCACGATCTCACATCTCTTAACCATTTTTCTCATGACAAATGCAGCTCTTCCATGGCATGCCACTTCTTCCTTCCTATCTGGAGTGGTGAAAACCAAGAGTAAAATCCCTTATCTTCCTAGAAAGCAATTGAACTGGGATTCAGTTATCATGGAACAGAATGATGCAAAAGAGAAATCTTCTCCAAGGTAAAATGTAAACTAAGAATGTGCAACAAAATCCTAAAAGGCTAGAAGTGATCTTTATGATGTGACTTGTTCTGAACTGGATTTGTAATTTCTCTGCACTCTTCTGCAGCATATCCTTAATTATCTGCTTGTCACAAGAGGAGCTCATTGTTTGATGCAACACAATATTCTACTGACATCCTTTGGACAATGTTTTTAGCATAACCCATCTGTAGTTATTACACTGCATGCTTAGAAGATGGATGTTTTCTGAAATATATATTTAATTAATGCTATGTAACACACAGTTTGACTGAAGGGTAGTACTGCCCAATTCGTAAAATTTGAGATTATGGGGCGGGTGCTACACACAGAATTAAAACCACATTAAACTGAAACAATCATTCAAATCAATCTACATTTGCTTACAGTATCTGCAAACTGAAGCACACATTATAACCAAAGATAATCACATTAAGATTTTCTCTTAACCATTAAAATAGAAGCTATCTGAAATAAAAGACAGTAATTGTTACTAAATTGTGACAGAATCCCTGTGGAGTTAGCAGTTATAACAATATCAGTCATGTATGTTCAGGATGACTAATGATACAGCAAAAACTACCAAGATAGTAGCAATGAACCTTTTGCAGGCAAAGCCCACAGTAATTACTGAGATCCCTTCCTGCCATAAGCCAGACATACCTGACTCTCACTGTTACATTTTCAGTGCAGTTACCCAGCACCTTTCAGGAGCTGGTGGGGATCTGATCCACCAATTTTGCTTATTTGTTGGAATAGTTTGAATCATGTCAGATGACCTAAAACTGTTCCATTTGTCCCTCAGTGTTTCATTCTTAAGAAGTGAAATCCCTGTTCATCTCCAAGGGACATTCCCACTGCTAAGCCTAATTCTAAACCTGGGGAGAATCAGAAGAAAGACCTCACAGCTGTCCTTGCTGATACGGATAGACTAAAACCAAGCATCTTTCCTTTTTTAAATCTCCTTTTTTCCTCTACATGATATATGCCAAGAAAATGAACAAGCAACATCCGTGCAGCTGAAACAAATTCTTTATGCCTTCAGGAGATAAATCCCTGAGGAAAGACTTGTAGAGTAACTATGAAAATGTAGTATCAGAGTAAGGCATGAATAATTAGAACTACATCCATAAAGCTAATACAAGGAAAACAAATTCCATCCTGCTCTCTTAATGTTTATCATATACCCTGAGAAGCAAAACTCTACAAAAACTTTGCACCTAGTATAATAGATTTTCAGATTTAACTATACTCACTGCAACTTTTAATAATCATATTTGAAATGTGTGCATAGAGGAAAACAGACACCTAAAATGTTTTGGTAAAGGAATAAGATTAAAACTAAAATTTTAAGTTGCCCTGTCCAATTTTGAGCACTGAAAAACAAATGAACTGCTGCACAGCCTGTTATATTAGAACAATACCGTGGAACAATTACAAGTTCTAAGATAAAATTAAAATTACCATAATAATTCTCCTGTGAAACAATCCAATCTATGCAGACTACGAGTTGCTACTAGGTTGAAAAAATGCATTACCACCTCAAGTCAGGCAGATAAATAATTCTATTTTCATTACTTAGTGGAGATACTTAAAAGGTTATGCAGAGCAGGATGAAAAACAGATTATATTTGCAAATTATGTATTGGTCACATTCAAGGACCAGCTCTTTACCCACACACCAGCATTAGAGAGCCAGCTATGCAAACTGTGACTAAAGATAAGATCCCATAAAAGTTTCTCACTGAGGGGAGCAGAAGTCCCAAACTACAGGGCCCACCTTCAGGTACAGGTGGTATCAGACACGGACATCTTTGTGCCTGTTTTCCTGTCCTGTTCCTTGTACCACTTCCTTTTGAGTACTTTTGCAGAAGGCCTTTTCTCCCTGCCTATTACACATGGAAACAAGAAAAACCTCGCTTTAAATCAAGACGAAACAAAGTATTCCTCTATTATTCTACTTAGAGAGACAACAGTAAGGATTTAGTGATCTTTTCCTCTTCCCCACAAATCTGTATCTTTCTACTGTTTAAAGTACTAAACTCCCCAAAAGTACTTGGAACACTCTTTTTCTTCTGCCCTTAATGAGAAGTGAATCATAGAATGGTTTGGGTTGGAAAGGACCTTAGAAATCATCTACTTTCAATTCCCCCACCATGGACAGGGAGGCCACCCACCAGATCAGATTCACAGAAGGCACCCCAGAATCTTAAAAAGGATGAGCACTTTTCAGGATCAGATTTTATCTGTTGCAATTAAAATGAGAGTGAAGCCTCCCTGGTTTTATTTGATGTAAAACTGTAAAGGTAAAACATAGAATCAGTCAATCAATGAACCTTTGAAGATTCCAATCATGTTCATAAAAGAGAAGTATAACTATGAAGATTATATGACTTTATGTCAGCTTTTTAATCATATTATTCCATCATAGTTTAATTGCTCTGTACCTACCACCATCAGTCTGAATGCACACCACTGCCCATTAATGATACATTCACAGTTTACAAGTTTTATAGTACAGAAAAATTACTAATACAAGCCAACTCAAGCACTGAACAGGAAAACAACCCCAAAAATAGTGATCATAAACTCATGTTTCTCTCTGATCCATTAGTAAAGAGGAACAGTCTATAATCTGCAGATTGCATATTGAGCATGGGTTTCCAATCATTTGACAAAAGAAATCACAAGTCTGAGAGGATCAGTAAACTAAAATGGAATAAACCCATGTTGTTTGGTAGCCAATCATGAAATCAGAGGATCAGTCTTATTTATGTTGATTTTAAATGTGTGTGTCTTTCTGACCCTCTGGGGCAAATACTCACTTTGAGTGGATATCTTAAATCACACTTAAGCCACACTCAAGTCACACTTAAGTCACTAAGTGTGAGGTAACAGAGCACAGGAAAGAACAGCAGCTGTGACAGACACATGCTATGGAGGTTTGAAAACTCTCCTGTAATTTCCATATCAGGAAGGGGTCATTAATAAAAAGTGCCTTTGTACAAAACTACAGGGTAGGACAAGAAGTCAAAGAGAGACAGAATCACTGGGTTGGTGTAGAAAAAACCTCTGCTGGACAATCCTGTAGCTCAAACCAGACTGATGCTTTTAAAAACAGACTTTTATTTCACTATAGTCATCCATGACAGATCCTAAAGTAACACTTATTCTTTTCCAGCATTTTTCTCACCTGTTCTTACCTATTTTAACTCCTCTACTGGAACATAATTTCTATTCACACAGATCTCTTTGAATTAGGGTTCAAAAAGGTAAATGAAAACACTGCTTCAAAGGTGACTCTCCTTAGTATTATTCCACTGGCCTCTATCACCACATAGCCTGGGCATTTCCTCCATTTCCTTTTTAATGTTCTTTGTTATACAGATATTCTGAAATGTAGAAAATTTTTTAAAAGACAAAGGTACACAAACAATCTGAAGTAGGGAATTTTCCATGTTCAAGTTCAGAAAGATGGATCTGATTTTTACATGAATAAACTAGACTTTGAAGACTTCTATCCCAGTGAAATGGGAAGCAGAATATAATTTCATGTCTGAGAAATCAGGGGAAGGCAATAGATGCAGAAGTCCAGAAATATGAGTATGATGTATCCTGTGAGCACACAGACAAACACAAACCAGACACAGGATTTCCTGAGCACACAGACCACCATGCTTTTGCCTCTGGAAGATAAAATTACCTATTTCCCTCGTCCCCATGCAAGAAGCTTTCAGCAGCTAAGTAAGGGCTGTTAGGAAACACCAGCAGATGATTTACCAGTGCATTGGGTACTGAAATTGGGCTGGCTCCTAATGTAACCTCAGTGCCTCCAGAGTCCCCAGGAGCTGGAGACTGACAGCTCCTCCCTGTGCTCTTGGATAACGCCCGGAGCAAAGCCGTCCTTTGCTCCCTGAAAGTGCTACACAACTCATATATATCCTACAATTGCTATCACTTCTGCTCCTGACATGACTTCTGCATTTCAAGTTTACCCTGGCTCTTCAGTCACTCTCTGCAGTCACTCTGAGCTCATTGATTTTGCTCTTTCTCAACTTCAGTATGAAAACCCCTGATGGCTTCTAATGTGAGAATGAGAATTTTGTTGTTGAAGAAAGCTGAGCCAATACACTCGTTGAAGGTATTTCTCATGCGCACATACTTTCAAACCATCCTGTTCATACACAGAACTAAAGAGTGGAAAAAATTGGGCCTGGTATCAAAAATTATAAAATTTCCGTTTTACTTTTTTGTTGGTCAAACAACAAGAAACTAGCATATTTAGTACAAAGTGACCCAGAAACTGAGTGGGGTCCAACTCTGTGCATACTTGGGGCTTATGAGTTTCATGAGTTTAATAAAGCCATTCCTTCATTTTCTGTCAGGTGAAAACTATTCACACAAATGCTCCTTGATCTTACTTCGAATGGTTCTTGACAGTTTTGAGTAACTATTACAGATGAAATATGTACCTAAGTGTTGTAGATGCACATAAATAAAAATACTAATGTACTCACCCCAACAGTGTTAATCTAAAAGAAACATCATTCTTTAACTCTGTCAATTCTAATCAAAAGGTAAGATCGATATCCTAAGGATATTGATCAGAGCCCCAGAAAAGCAGCATTCACACCACATCCTGAGGCTTGAAAAGTCCAGCAGCCTCCCCCACAGCCCTGACATCCACCCTGCTGCTCAGGGGAGGAGGTGGAAGAGTCAAGAGTGAAGGAATGAAGTTGAGCCCGGGAAGAAGGGTGGGAACAAGTACTTTTAGTTTTGTCCTTGTTTTTCACTACCCTACACTATATTTCATTAGCAGCAAATTAAATTAATCTTCACCAAGTCAAATCTTTTCCCTTGATGGTAACTGGTGAGTGATCTCCTGTTATGAATCCATGAGGACTTTTCTGCTATTCTTTTCTCTCCCAGCCCTCCTGAAGACAGTGGGTGAGAGAGTGGCTGGGTGGGCAGCTGGCAGCCAGTCAAGGTCAACCTCGGCCATGTTGGACAGCGCTCCTCTTGCAGTCAGCAGCAAGGCAGGAGCAGGGGAACCAGAGACACACCTGACATGAACTCATTAGTGTGTGACACTCGCTCATCAGCTCTCCTCGGGACACTTCATACAGCATCAGCCTGCAAAGTCCACTGGCATCTAAAGCCGCAGGGCAGGATGACGAAGTCAGCCTTTGATCCAGACTCTGTCTCTGGGCCAACCTGTCTCCCACACTGACCCTACACACAGGGCATGCAGGAGAATGACAGGAGGTTACTGCAGAGCTACACAAAGCAGAACTGCAGACAACTTCCCCTGTAATCTCCTTCTGAGCAAAGGAGTGAACTCCCACACAGTATCTTACTCACCCCTGCTATGACAGAATTAAAGGAATGCCATCAATAGCTGCCAGGAGAGCATTTTAATCTCCCCAGAAATTAGATTAAAATGTTATTAATGGCTGACCTTAGGCAAAGTGACCGAACACAGGGCCAGCTGGGTTGTTGTGTACTTCCCAGACAGAGCCTTAGCCAGCCATGGCAGCAAGGCCACAGAGGTGAAAGCAGGTGTGACCTCTAAACCGAGCAGACCTTAGAAATTACAACATGATGACTCAACATCAACATGCTGATGAAATGCATAAAACTCTCCTTATCACAGCTGCAAGGAAAACAGTTATCATTCCCACTCACCTGCTGACAAGTCAGTGGAGCCAGGGGAATTAACAACTGGGAAATACACAAAGGATGTGTCTAAAACTACAACAACACAGTTCTTTTATGCCAAGTGTTGTAGCAGTCATTTCTTCCCTTGTCAGAAGCAGCAGGCTTAAGCCTACGGTCAGTATTAATGTGAGGGGAATATACAGTCTGATGAGAATTGCACTCATCCCCTTCACAGGACCCTGGCAGATCAAACAAAGACCATTTCCTACTTTTCCAATAACATCTGTTCTTAAAAGCCTGAGGCAACTTTCCATTCAGAGACAGTGGTACCAATAAACAACATAACTTTAAGTGAGAGTTTTTGAAATTTACCCAAAAGGGGATTTAAGATTTGATAATGGGCTCTTCAATTACTGTTTCCAGATATACTTTATAATAGTGATTATTGAACTTGTTTCATTTAGACCAAAATAGTGATCAAAGTAACTTAAGTAAAGCTATCTCTTTCACTGCCTTAACATTTAATCATAGTTTAGAGTACCTGAACTGTATGCATTCAACAGACAACAAGTTCTATTCCTTACTGATGTACAGCAGGGAAATGCAATAAATTTATATTGTGTCTATTAGTGAGCTTTTTAGAATGATACTATAAATCACACCTACTGCTGTGGGCAGAGTTGTTGCATTTCTGCTCCTGCTGTTGTAGGAAAATGCTGAAAGCAGGGAAAGCACAGCTGAAACCAGCAACAAGGAGGTAAATGAGACAGTGTACAACAAAAATGGGAAAGTCAGACTGCAGGGCACTGTCTTGGAAGAAACTGGGCTGATTTCCTTTTATAGGGTAGGTCTCTCTGCATTAGAGGACTCTGCAGCTGTACAACAGCATGCCAGAAAGAGCCTCATGGAATTTAACAGCTGCTGTGAAGCAACAGTTCTCAGCGGGTTTAAGGAAGAAAACATCAAGTATTTCAACTCAAGGTGAGACTGTACAAAGGCAATGCAAAGATAACAGCATCCAACTACAATGTAAAAACCCAACTTTAGTATTAAATATTTTTCCTGCAGGGTTTCTCCACACCTCAAACATATTTCATCTCCAATAAAATTAAAACAAACATTTAAAATTACATGGACACATTACAGTTCTGGAAAAGAAACTTTGGCTTGAAAGCTCTTTTAGCAGGTATCACATATTTATCAAACTAACTACTGTGTCACTTTTAGGCTCTGGCAGATTGATGCAGGTGTTAAGAAAGAAAACTTCAGTTTATTTCAGACTATGAGGCTGAAATATTGCTTATTTGGTAACAACAGAAATGCCATTCAATAAGAAAACCCCTCACCTTCTGAAGCTCTCATCTCAAACCATATGCTTAAAGTTTCCCCACAATTTCACTTAGGAATAGGGAGCAGTGCTTTCCTAATTACAAAGGTCAACTTAAAGATTACCACCAATTATTATATTTCCTTCTTTCCATCATGCAAAGAAAATAGTTTTAAAAGTAAAGAAATACGTGTAGAAATGTCTAGGTAAATCCTCTCAGTTCAGGAATTACACATATTTTAAAGATTTATGCTGTAGTATATATTCTTACATTGATCTATCTACATCTGAAAGACAGAATTTGAGCACAAAATATTATTCTCTAGTCATCTTCTTCACTTGGTTTTAAGATTTCCTCCCATTACCATTTGTCTTGTTTAATTGTGCTCAAATTAAGAAAAAAGGTTGCAAATTCTTCAAACAATACAGAATCTCTAGGCAGTATGAGATTATCCAGCTTCTAGTTCCATTATTTGTTCAAGCAGGATAAGGAAAAAATACACTCATTTAGGGAGAAAGTCTGTTTGTGTAAGCACATATCTTAATAGTCTAATAAAAATCAGCAAAAATAACCTTCAATATTCATCATAACAAACATAATATTTTAAAACAAAACAAAATATAAGGGACACATTCTCTTCCTAGCATCTGGCCTACACTAAAATAAAACCACAGCCTGATGAGAGCAGCAGGAGTTTTCCTCACTGGAATAACAGGGCTAACCAAGCTGCCATTAATGAAAAATGATATTTAAGTTTGCCTTCAAACAGTTTAGCCAATGTGCAGACAGCCTTAAAAAGAACATAATGCTGATTTAGAGGGCCTTCACCTTTATCTAAATCAGAGGGACAGACATAAGGAGACAAACAACTTTAATTCAAAGAACTTGTGTCCCTCTGCTTCTCGATAGACCCGAGCACGCTCGACTGCAAATAGCAGTGGAAGAAAAAGAATGGATTAATTTGAAGATAGTGGACTTCAGGGATCCTGACTAATAAAATAGTTTTTCTTTTCAGAAACATGGTAGAAATGAATCAGACTACTGCAGCTCCACAGGAATAATGAAGAGCTCTCCTGAAAAGATCTGAATATGCATCAGTTACAATTTGATGAAGTATTGGGAGCATCACTCTGGAGAAGGCTCCCCCTCACCCCTTCTATTCCTAACCATGCCTCCATCACATTCCGAGTTAATTTCACAGCTTTCTAGCTATTGCAATAATACAATTCTAAAATCAGGACCTCGGGAAATTCTTCCTTAAACAAAGATTAATATACAATAGAGCAAAATATTCTAACTGAGAATACTCATGGGGTGGATTTATTTTGTGTATATTACTCCAAGGGTGTCATCAGAATAAGTAAAATTGAAACCAAGGATCAACAAAGAGGAACAACAGAAAACTAAAAAAGAAATATCCTTTGTATTTTTAATAGAGAATTTCAGAATTAGCTGAACACTTTATGGTTTTTTGAATAGTTTTTTTGAATTCTGTAGAGAATTAATGCAAATTTTTCCAAACACAAAATAACAGAGGAGAACAAATTTTATTATTGCTATCAATGGTTTTTGCAGTGTTGCCTAGAAACCCAGATTCAAATCAGAGGAGCAGCATGGCAAACACTGAGGAAATAAGAAAAAAAAAACCCCACAAAAAATGCCCAAAGCAGAAAAACCCTAAAACCCCCAAGAAACATAACCAATGAAATAAATAACCCTCCAGGTTTTTTTCACCTTATTAAATTGGACTTGAGCTTTTAACAATTCAATGGTCCAAAGGTAGGAGTTAATATTCAGTCCTAATGGAAAATATACATGAAATTCTATTGACTCTTTTTAATTTTTGGATTTTTTTTGTTTCTGTCCACATGAAAAAACAATGAAAAAAAGTCTGTTGGATGTACAAGATCTCATCATGCATCACGAAAACAATAAACAACTCAAATCCTTACTATTATCATATGAATGGTTTGTGTTAATCCCTGTTCTAAGCTGGTTCTCCTGTAAATGGAGCTCTGTTCTTGCCCAAAGCTCTGGCCCACGCAATGCAGGAAGAGATTTGAAGCAGGTCCAAGCAGGACAAGCTTGTTCAAAGCTGCCAAAAGGCTTCACTTTTTCTTCCTCTCTTTATTCAGATTGATCAAACCCATTCTTGTTTACAAGACACAAACAGCCACATACTGACTTATCAGTGGCATGCACTTCTTGCGGAGTGAAGACATACACTTAGAAAATGATTGGAAATTCTAGCAAACGCAAAATCCCTAGAAAGCAAGATTTTCACCATCCCATAAAATGATGGCATAAACCTTTTAAGTATTCCAATAATCATTTGGCCAAGAGCCTGTGGTGTTTACAGAATTTCAGAGGGAGAGCAGGTTGTGCCTTAGAGTAGATCCATTTAAGTTATCAACAGGTCTGGACAATATTTCTGCACCAAAGCATGTTTTTCCCATTTTTGAATGAAGTTTACTCGTGCTACATACCTGGAGAACTGTTCCTGCAGCCCCCGCATCTGAGCTCGGCTCCTCTCCGACTCCAGGGTCACCTCCCGTAATCTTTTTTCACTCTCAAGTCTCAAATGTCTTTCTTCCTCCAACTCATGTATCAGCTTCTCACGCTGAAATACCATAAAAATTTACTCATTAATTTTACACATAGACCACACTTTTAGGGAAAAATTGAGATTGAATTTGGGACAAATCATCAAAAAATCAAAATAATTACCCTACTAATCCAGTGTCATCATTCTTGTGCAGCAATGTTACAGAGGGAAGAATTTTTTCAGAATATCCCACCACTCTGAGCTACCCTTCCTCAGCTCACTCATGGATATCAGCATATTGAAAAACAAACACCCTTCCTCTCCTTCAAAGTGCTTTCTCTTCACCTCCATTCAAAATAAATATAAAAATTGTATTTGAGATCTGTGACCCATCTTGCTTGAATGCAGACATGGGAAGCATGAAACAAATCAAGAGGCCAGCTTGGCACCCATCTCTGAAAATTTCAACTTCACAAAAAGAAAAAGAACCTGATTCTGCAGCCACTGGTTTTACGTGGAGGATCCCTATCAGCAGAATGGAGTTTGAATTTACTTAGTGAAATACTATGATAATGAATATGGTTTTAAAAACTGAGTACAAATCAAACCAATATGAGAGTGATAAAAGTGTCATTAATATTACTAACAGCTCTCAAAGGCAAGTAGGAGATGGGTTTTGCTAATTCTTAAAACGTAGGACCAAAAAACCCAACCCACAACATACAGCACTACCTGGATAAATCTACATGTGTCATGGCTTAACCCTTTTTTCTTAAAAAAACTAAGATCATATAAAGGGCACCTAAAGATTTTAAAATTCTATTTCAATAGCGGCTAAATATAATTTAAGAGGAGCAGAAAAATTAACCTAAAAGTTATTAAAAATGTTATTGCAATTAAAAAAAACTGAAACTGTATTTACAGCCTTTTCCATATGACTCCTGTTAATCAGAAATGAAGCGAAATTAAATTTTATCCTTGTGAATTTAAATGAGAAAACAAATCAATAAAACCTCCAAGGAATTCCCATGGCACTGCATTATTCTCTGTCACTGATGGGGTTCCCATGTCTAGGAACAGCTCAGATCATCGTAAAGCCACAGTGGGCTCCCCACCCATCTGCTCCGTGCCTATGGAGCAGGGAGATTTGCAGCCTGTCACAGCCTGATGTTATTCCATGTCTGACCTAAATTTTCATGACATACCTGCAAAAATGTATATAAAAATTATTTTTACAGTTTCATTAGTAAATAACAAAGGTATCTTAGAGATAAGCCATTAAATGGGGGAGACAGGCTATTTGTACAAATCTCCTAGCTATAAATCTTACTGGATAATAATTTACAATAGCAGTAACCAGGAGACCAAAAATATGAACATTGCCAAGTGGAAAACTGATCTTAAAGACAGTGATAAATAAGCAGATGCCACAAAGGGAGGCTGCAAAGGTTTAAATGAAATATCTATATGCTTGTGAAAAAATAGGAGGAATTACTCAGAGAACAGAGGGGTTCTGTCTGGTTGGCTATATGTAATACCTGGAAAATGGAAAACTGCACACCAAGAAACAAATTACTGGCAAATAAATACATTGTTCTAACTAAATTATCTGATCATTGTCCTTAGTGTTACATAGCCATGTCCTGCCAGGTGCTGAGCAATCCTTGGTTTGTGCCACAGGAGGAAGAGCAGGGAGTTCAGCACCAGGCAGAAGTCAGACAGCAATTGGCTCACAGGGGACAACTCAGGCTAATGATATGGGAAGAATATTCACAGCAGTCAGTATTGCTCCAGCTTCAATCCCATCAATGCCAACTTCAAAATGATCCTGCTCTAGGAACTCTTGCTGAATGCTGTCAGCATCTTCCTTCATAGGAAAATTTCACTGCTGCTCAAGGACATCTAGGACCTCCCGAGTCAGTGGGTAACAAGGAAAATGGCATAAAAGAAATATATAACTGCCACCTAGGACTTAAGAAAAGCTTTCAGAAGGTACTGATGTCTACAGAAACTGGGCTGAAAACCAAATATGCAGCTGTTCCTACAGGAACTGAGAAGCCACCTTGGAGGAAACTCAGGCGGAACCATGAACACCTGAGTGGCCAAGCGGATCCAAGGCTGTGCCTGAGCTACCTGGCGCAGCAAAGCTTAACTACAGCAATGGTCCGTAAACCAGAGATTCAGCCATGCCTTCAAGGGTTATTCAGCATCACAAATGCCACAATGATCTTATTCTGATACAGCAACTACCTCTGCATGCCTGCTACGCTGACCATGCTCTGGTCCTCATACAAATATTCCTACATTATGTACAAAGCCAGATCTCCACGGGTAGGACAGACAAAAAGTGACACTCTAAAAAGCAGATGAGTCTCCTGTTCTCCATCTCACTGCCAGGGTGTTCTGCAGGTTGCTCACAGCTCCACTGCCTGTCCTGCAGAAGCACTGTGTGTACCTGCAGGCACAGCCACACTCCTGCTCATCACAAACCCACGCCTTCTGGAAGAGAGCTGCAGAGACAGCACAGATTCACAAACCCAAACCACTCCCTAAAGGTCAAAGAGCTGTTCAAGCTATTTCTAGGTTTCATTTACCTCTTGCTGATAGGTCAGAGAATGCTGTTGCTGCCATTTACTCCTTGTATTCACGTGGGGAAGGCTGTGTTATCATCCTACACAAAAAGATCAGCACATCCACATGGAGACTTTTTTCTTAAGAAAAAGTGTAGGATTACCTTAAGAAAAGTACTCTTAAATGAGCAACAAATGTGCATTACAAGAACAATAACATTTCAGGAATGAAATCCCTAAACATTAGGAACTCCTGGAATGAGCTAAATGCCCAGTTCCAATTCAGCCACCTCAAGGGCAAGAATTACAACTCTGGTTATACGAGCACATGCTGTTGCTGTACAAAACTCCTGCTCCTTTCAGGTTTAGGGATGAACAACGAGCCAGTTACAAGGCTACAATACCAGAAACAACAGCACTGACCTATGGCCCTGAAATCCTGGCTTCTCTTCCCAGCTACCAAAACCCTCCTGTGTGAAGGGGTCCAAGACTTGCCCACAGGACAGCTGCACAGCAACAACACCATCAATCCTCACTGCCCGCATTCTTCACAAGAATTTATTGGCAACCTTGCAGCACTTCTGCCATTTCTTGCAGGCAGAAAGCAGATCTGCTTTCAGCCAGATCACAGGCATTAAATACTGTGAAGTGGGGAGAAAAAGGTGTAAGAGACCACCCACACTTTGGGAAGCTTTCAGTCTGCAGGACACAAAACACTCAAGTATACTACACACAGAAAGTAGCTCCCAGCAGTAGTGACCTTATCCACCAGACCTTATCTCAGAAAAGAAAACTAGATTTTTATTCAAACACAGAAAATCCATAATGAAGTGTCAGAAGAGAGAAGTGAGCCTAACATACAGAAAAGCCAGGATTAAACAGGGATTTCTTTAGATTTTTTTTGTTTCCTGGAAGAAGAAAACATATCCCTGAACTTTGCAGGAATTTTGTGCTGACACAATGCACTTTATAAGCTCCCCTGTGCTAACCCCACTTTATTCCTGTGGAAAAAAAAAGTGTGGGAGAAGAAATAAACAGAACTGGTTAAAGGTTTTACAGTGAATATAAGCTTAATAGAAAGTAAATGAATTAGTATGCTATGTGAAGAAAAGGTTGAATTAAAAAAGTATCACGTAAAATTCTTCAGTTCAACGCTAGAAAAATCATTGCCATCTCCCAATGAAGTTATGTATTCCCACTTGCCAATTCCTCTTTAATTGCAGATTCTTCTCTCCACAAGCTCTGCTCAAACTATTTTTCCCTGCTTCCTCTCCTTGCTTTCTGCAGCACAGCTGTACCCTTCCCTTCTTAGACGCATAACCTTTCCTTGATTCTTGCTTCCCCTTTTCAGCTTCCCCAGAGACCGTGACTTTCATCACATCACCCAGTCAAATTCCTGATAACTTTCCAAACAGGCAAAAAATTCATGTGAACAAACTCAAGTGAAAGACAGTGTTAGCAAACTCTACTGATACTTTTGTGCAAGTACCAGAATATTTTAACATGGAACAAAGTTTTATGGGCTGCTCATTATGCTCCTGAGCCAGCACCTGCATTTCAGCGAGCTCCTTTTTGTGTAGCTGTAGAAATGTTCGTGTCAAAATGTTTCATTCCTCATCCAGGCAGGGACATGTACCACACGTTAAGTCATCTTCTAAAAGTTAAGGAAGGAATCCAATCTGAGTTACTCACGATCAAAACAAAACGCGTGGAAAGTATTTATAACCAGACTGGAAGTAACACATGTGTTTTACAGAAAAATGTGATTTGTTCCTCAGCACTCCACGAAGAGACCAAGAGACACCATTTATTCTCAGAGTCACTGGTTAATAGCTGTGCTCTCAGTCTAAGGCCTAACCCTGTGCAGCCATACAAGTGTCTCCCAAGAAGAGCCCAACCATTTGTGTCTCCCTTCATTATTTTGGGATGTGTCACAAATGCCAGCACTTGGTTCTTTCACGTTCTACCAAAGTGCAAATGTCTGGGCTGTTGAGTGAGGAAGCACAAGCGTGGATGGGGCAGGTGGCAGCCTGGAAGGCAGACACAGCACACAGTGCTGCAGTGTGAGGGATGCACAGCAGCTCCTTTGCTTCTCAACAGCCTGCCACCAGCACACAGAGGGAATGTGTGGCATGGCAAGGCTTGGCATGGAAATGCTGATGTCTTACCTCTTTTTCATTTCAGGGCTATTTCACTGTTAACTTTAAAGCCAGACATGGATGAAACTAAAGCCTTCCAAGTCAAGGAGCTGGAGTTTGACCTCCTTTACCTGTTACTGCTGCTAAATCCATCAAATGTCTCATCAAAATGGCAGGACCAACTTCATGAAGACACTTCTCAGAGAAGCACTCGGTGATTTCTCCTCATGAGGGTCAAGCATTTAAGTAACTCAAGCAGATTTCTCATTCCAAAACTCTCCATCTCCCTGTCTGTATATTGGCGTAGGAACATTTTTGTAATTTTTTGTCCTCCAGGTCCTGCTGAAGATTGGGAGTAGGAGCAAAGCTGACCCAAGGCTGAGGTCAGACAACCACATCAGAGCATTTTCTTTTTTAACTTGTTAACTTATCTTTTGCATAAAAAAAAAATCATACAATCATAATCAATAATTTTATCTATATGTTAAAGAGAAACGTGCCTGTGCGTCAAGATTTAAAACTAAAGATGACTGCAAGTGCAGAATTAGAGGTGTGGGGGGCACGCACACAAACACCACGCAGGCTGTACAGGACACTGCTATCCATCAGGGCCAGCCCAACACTTCCATCAGGAACTGCTCCCTCCTCCTTCAGTTCATCTTATCCTTTTGTCCTATGAAAAGCAATTCTTCAGAACAGCAAGCTATAACCCGACTGATTAGTTCAAATATCAAAACTGTCTTAAGAGGGGCACACATGCCATCTCATCATTAAGTTTACATCATAAGTGGGGGAAAGAGCTACTGATTAAGTAGATATAAGAATCCTCTAGTCTTGAATTTGTTCTTTGCTTCCCCCGTGTAAGAAAGGGTTTACTGTGGTGCTGCTAATTATGCAAACATGGGACCAATATTTTGTCAAAAAAAGTCTACATGAGAATATTTAGTACAGGCTTAATGCTGCCCAAAATCAGGCTAATAACCTTCACATTAAATTTTTAACAACTACTTTAAAGCATTTGCTAAAGAGGGTCACAATTTCTGTGTAATTAATATTGATTTCAAACAGATACTTTGCAATGAATTTAAATGATGGGAAGAAAAGATTAAAATATTTTTTGGTTTAGAGTTTGAAGTACCATTAAGTCATTGCTAACCCAAAATGAGTCTTTATGTATTTATTTTTAATGCATTTCCTGATGCTGTTCCTCTGACCCCTTGCCATAAAAGTCATAATTTAACAGACTCACAGCCTGGTTTACAACACAACATCCCATGAGCCAGAGAGAATGTAGCCACAGAGCAGACAACAATGACAACTGAATGGAGCAAACAAATAGCAGCTACTAGAAGTGCACTAAAATTAGTTTTTCTAGCAAGTCAATGCCCAATACTTTTATGAATAAATACGCACATTCAAAGTATTTGAGCCTACTATTTTATCACTCTTTTGAAAGACTGTTGCAGGCAGGAGCCATAGAACACCCTGGGACAAGAGATGAGAGGGGTGGTGAAGCAGTTCTATTTTTCAGTAATTAATTATGAAATTTTAATTGAAATAGAAACTGGAATTTTCAACTTGGTCTCCCATTTGGTTTAACAAAGTAACTATTTCTTTCTGATGCAATGAATATTTAATTCTCCCAACAAAATGCCTGGAGAGCAAATGGTATTTTTTCAAGTGCCACAACATGTACCTGAGCCCCAGCTGCTCACAGCCCAAGCAGTTGGGGAAAGGGAATTACAAATGTTCTCTGTGTTACAGGTATTTTGTGAGAGCTTGTGTTTGGGCCTTGCAAATCAAACAGATCAAGGAGTCCAAGGTGGTTCACCCTCATCACTCTGACACAGAAGGTGGGTGGAATCTCTTTGGTGAGATTTCTCTCTCCAGAGCCAGGTGGACCTGCTCGCCCCCCTCCTGCAAAGCCCAGAGCTCTCCCCTCAAAGCCCTCATGTGCAGCCTGGTCCCAAATCCAACAGGATATTACAGTTCTCTACAATCCTCTACCTGAGCCTATTTCACTCACAAAGGACAGGAAAGAAATGTGATTAAAAACCAGAGAGCATATAACATTTTCTATTTCATCATGAATTGCACTGGGTACTGTATTTTCGTTCAAATTAAAATGAGTCAAACTTCAGTGTCCTTTGTTTGCTACTCATCGATCCCTGTTAAACCAAATGTTTCTCATTCTGTAATCAATACTTCTCTGCAAAAATAAACCCAGGCACTGACAAACAACTTTGCAGAACATTGCAGCATTCCTTGTAGTGGACTTTGTCAGCAGGAAAAAACATTCCCCCAAAGAATGGGGAGAAAAGAAGTGCACTGCTTGTTGCGCTTATTACAGTTTTTACCAGCTGCTCACAGCCGAGTCATTTTACTGCAGAAAGACTTATTAAATTAACCAGCTATTGAAAGCAGGGCTTTCCAGCAGTGCAGTTATTATGCTTTTGTCCCTCGTTACCTTTTCCATCTACACTGGGAATACTGACAAATACACTTAAACATCCAAAGCCTTCCCAGGGATGAAGGTAGAGGTGTATTTAAAGCACAGTGAAGCACTGAAGTAAAAACTGCAATAACATAAACACTTTGAGGGTCCATGGAGGGAGAGACAACTTTACTTCCATGTCTCTTCAAAATAAGAAAGTTGATGGTGAGGTTGTGTAACTGCTTTGCAATCAAAACAATTTTTTTCATTTCACCTTTCATCGGACAGACTTGTACTATAGAGGCTAAGGAAGAAATTTCCTTCATTTATATTAAGCCTCTAAGTTTTTCCCCAGTTATTTTATGATGTAACCATTTTCCTTAAACTTATTTCTGCTACAGCTTTGCAACAGTAGGATATAAATAGTATAAAAAGCAGTATCCTAATTTTAGGCTGGTATCTTCTAGCTTTCTCATACCAGTAAGAAAAAATGATGGTTCTTAAGAACAGCATTTTTTTCCCAAAATGACAGGCAGCCCAAAAAAAACAGAGGAAAATCAAACTGACACTAAATAATTTGGTTTAGAATTTTCTAAAAATGCCTTGAAACCAGTTAAAATTAAATGATTTGAAGCAAATCATTCCTTTTCCACTATTAAATTTCTATATGTTAGCACATCTGTCTATTTGGCTTCATCCCAGACTAGCACATGTATCCCATGACATTCAGATGTAAACCTCAAGTTTTTCTTGCCTCTAAGATGAATAAAAAACAGGAAATTATTATTATTACTATTATTATTAGTGATATTTTGGTGACAGTAATTTACACACTTCATATTGTTGAGTGATAACACTGTTCCAGAGCCATTCAAAGGAATTAGAAACTGTTTCTTGGTGTAGTTACTCCTGAACAAAATAAGATGCTGGATTTCATTGTGCACTAGCTCAAAATTGCCACCATGTGGAAGGACAGCAACTTAATTTAGCATTATTTATACTGCATTGATACGGTTTTAATTGCATCTGTGCGACAGAATAACTGCTGTGCTGAAGCTCCTTTATCATTGCGAGCCTACAATTAATCTGAATTAGGCAGGCTATTACACCAGCAGTACTGTATATATAGCTGGAGTTGTGATAACATTTATTTTACAAGGGAAAAAAGTTAAATAACTCATAAAACCTTTTGGCTCAGAGCTGGATAGCGAGCACCACTGCCTGCCCATCCCCTCCAGGAGCTGTGCTGAGCAGCCAGCGCTCCAAAAGGGAGCTCTGACTGCCCAGCAGCTCTTTATTTCCGTGAAACACCCAATGACAGGCCACGAAAAATCAGAGTCACCTTGGGAAAAGAAGTTAAATAGCAAAAGATCCCACTCATAGTCTTCCAGAAATTAACAGACTGAAGTGAACTCTGTGGACCTGTTTCAGCAGCTGTCCTGGAGACGCAGCTGCACACACAGAGCCCCTGACAGCAGTGCAGGCTTCACACAGGTGGAACACTTTCACCCCAGGGGCCATCATTCCCTCAGCTTCTTAAAGCTCATCTCTGAGTCATATTTGCAGTGTTGAATGTAGGCAAGTAATATAGATTTTGAAAATCTTGTCTCCCTAATAAAATTGTTGCTATTTATTCAAATTCACAATTGAAAACTGGCTTCAGTTCTTAGCCTAATCCATTTTTCCATTTTAAACATTATTTTCTTACAGTTTGAAGGGTGTAGAGAGAACACTATTAGTGAACCTTAAGTCCCACATAGTCAGGTCATGATTTTTTAATTTTAATTAGTAATCTTTAAATGATAACACTTTTAAAAATGAATTCGCAAATGTAATTGAGCTTCTAATAGCTTCTACAGACAGCAATTAAAGAAATCTCATTTCTCTAAATTAAACATTATGAAATGTTTTTCAAGTTCAAATAAAACTTGCAAACTGTATTAAGATAGATATAATCCATACGAATACTTAGTAGTCAAAAGTGTGAAGTAAAAAACTCTGTCAATACCTAAATTAGAAACAGTGGCACTGTGAAGTAATATAAGGAAAAAAAATCTCTGAAACATCTAAGATTACAATGGGTGATTATAATTTCAAGCCCTTTGCTACAAGCTTTTTTTGGTAAGATGACTTGCATTACACCAAGATTTCTAAGTAGGCATAAAGCTGCTTGTTTAGTTTTTTATACGGGGTACATACAATATCTTCTTATCAGAAATCAAGTTTTATAACCAAGGTAACTTGTTTACAAAGAGCCTTTTCTAATTCAGCTGCAAACAGACAAAAATCCCCACTCACTGTTTATGTTTCCCACTTGTTTGATTCCAGAAGTTTTATAATAATGCTGTTTGAACCATAAAACAGCACACAAGGGTGTGTGTAGAGAACAACCTGCAAGAGCCACTCACCTGAGCCAGCAAAGGGTCAGCTGTTTGATTCTCCTACAGTTTTCTATCAGATCTGCAATTCTCAAACATTTCCTGAAGGGATATCAACAGAGCAATGCAGAAAACAGAAGGTAAAATGTTGTCTGGCAAAACAAGAGCTCCAGTTGACAGAAATAGAACTGAGGTTTTGGAACTTGAGTTTATCATAAGAAGAAAACTGCATCTGTGAATAAATAAAACTGGCACCAAAACATTAACACAGGTATAGCCTGCATTTATACACATAAAAACTTCACAGACTCTGAGGGCTCAGAGCTGAATGTTCTCCTGATGACAGACTGAAAGCCTCTCACCACTTTCTAGTGGATTTATTTGAACAACAAGGCCATGGAACAAGCTCCCCACTCACAAAGATAAGAAATAAATGAACCCCAAGACAATAAATAAATGACCCAGGAAGGAACCAGGTTCCAGAATATGCCTGATCTCATGGGATATTGTCTATATTTGGTGAGCAGAAACTCCCTCTTGGATCAGAAGTCTTGCAGCAAGGACCAAAAGACTTCTGTGACATTCTCTCAAGTATATTAAAAGTTCTTTGGACTTTTTGTGACCTACAGCAACAACCGTGCCCTGTGTAGGTACGCAAGATGAGCCTTGAATGTTTTAGGGTAAATTCCACACTTTCACTTGCAGAGATTACATTTAATTTTGATGTGGCATTGGTTTCTTTCATAGCTAAGTAATAGGCATTTCCTGTCAGTTCGGATAAAATTTCAGCCTAGACATAGACTTGAGGAGGAAGTAGTGAAGCCAATCCTTGAGCTCCCACAGCTAAGAAAGATTTATGAAAGTGTTTTTAAAAAATCAGGCATTTTCCAGGTCCTGTATTCATTGTTTGGCGTGTCCATAGAAGATAATTCCATAAACCGTGGCAAACAGTGGTCAGCTCAGAATCAGAAGATTTATTTAAGTTCCTTTTAAGCAGGTGACAATATTTTGGCAAGCCCCTATGTAAACATTACCACAGAACAGTATTTTTTGCATACCTGCAAATGGCTATGAAGGCCAGACAGCATGGGGAGAGAGAAGTGAATGGATGACTATGAATTCATAGTCATGCTGGACTTTGATTTCTCAAACATTGATGCCTGTCCATTTAAAAGAACTTGTTACAGTGGAATACTGCCCAGCAGAAATAAAACACAATTTGTGAAACAGTAGAGGAGAAGGGACAGGTAAAGAAGTCAAAGAAAGGTGATGTGTCATGCCACACTTGCATACCTGGAATGGATTTTAACCTGTGGAACCCACAGGAAGCAATGCAGGATTTCCTGCTACGCTCCTGGAGTGTGCAGTGCAGGGGACACAGAGCACGAGTAACAGGGAGGGCCCAGCCACCAGGTTTCCTCTAGATGCAGCTGTGCTGGCAGCCAAGGTCTGCCCCAGACTGATCCCTCCTGGTCAGCAGCTGGGGGTCAGCAGCCTCTCCAGTCAGCAGAGAATTGCCTGAGGCTCAGCACAGGAGCAAGGCAAGGCTGAACTGAGTGCTCAGCAGGGCTCTGGAGTAACCTGGCAGGTGGTGCAATGGAGCAGCAGCACAATCCCAGCCCACTGGCCGGGGTGACAGTAACCCAAGCAGGGACACAGCCACATCCTAATGGCTCCTGCTTATCTGCAGTGCCCGTGTGCCTGCCTCCTCTGTCACTGACCAACACGGCCTTTAGATGATATAAATGGTTTCTTTTCTAAAGGACTGAATGCTCACAGAACAAATGGGCGCGGGGCTGGATCAAGCGTTTCCCGCCTGGGCCTGTGTTAGTGAGATAGGAGTTAAGGCAGCAGGATAAACACAGGATAAGCACCAGGGAAAAAACACACTTCTGAGAGTTTTACTTGGCTTTAACGGATTGGTCACTGGAACTCTGGTGCTCCAGGGAGCTCTGGGATTTACTCACAGGCTAGGATAGTACGTGTGTTTGCCCTGATGCTGGGGAGTGTTAGGGCTTCCTCACTTTCTGCACTTCTCATTAATGCATTTGTATTTCCTGGCAGTAAATAGGATGTCAAGGAGTTAATTGAAATAGATCTAAGGTTAAAGAAAATTTATGAGGCTGAGAGAAGTAGAACTTAACCACGCCATTCATGCGATGTGGCTCAGAACAGTCTGCAGTGCTATCAGACCCCCACAGATCTGGGATATACCAATATTTTCATTTTCACACACACTCATCTATTTGCCTTTCTCCGCTGACACATTCAACACCTCTGGCATCAATACTTTGCTGCTATCTTTCCATACAGCATTTCTTTTCCTCAGGCTCTTTACAGCATTCCTCATGAACATGTCAGATCTTATTACAGTTTTTCTGTGTCCACTCGTACAGTCCATTTATGGTTGGTAAGTAACTGCAAGAAAAGGTGCCTTATTTACTCAGCTGTTCATTGCATGGATTCCAGAGTCCTACCGCTTTAGTTTTCTGACAAATATGTCTGTTTTCCATATTTACCCCTCTAGCACTGCAGGCACTGCCACAGGCAGTAGGGAAATGCTGTGGTTTTTCTGTTAGTTGGCACATCTTCTGTGTTATTTTTAACAGAGCTGCCACTACAAAATCTTTATTAGTGCTGACAACACACACAGCCACAAGAACTGACTCAACATTCACGGGCCAGCCTGAGTTTGAAAGTCTGGTACCTGGCAGAACATGAAGAAAATAAAATAACAATTTTTCATGCAGTTTTTAATTCATTTGATGGTCAAAATGAAATAACAAAGACTTTGTCTCCACCTGATACAATTTTTCACTATCACTTTTCAGTAATAAGTCCATTTGAATTTCTGTTTGTGTTTCCAGAGACCAAATTCAGCTCAACTCTAAGTGCCAGCCTTTAGGGGCTCTACTCCTTTAGTCTCCTTTCTTACCAGAACAAGTAGCCTGGATACACTTGTACAGCTGAAGGTCAGAAACAGATATAAAAACTCTTGACACTTACTTCTCTGGTCTTCATTACCACATTAATCTTTTTAAGCAGGATATATCTGTTTTACTGGATTTAACCCTAGTTTTTCCTCATCTATTTCTTGAACGTAGTCACATATACATCCCATTTAAGACATGAAAATCTTACTTTTTTCAACTTAACAGTGAGTGTTGACAATTTTAAGTTTTAGCTTGATATTCCTGAAGAGAAAAAAGTAAATATGTTTCCTTTTCTACAGAAAATACTAACTGCTAGAACCAAATCGTGCAGCTCTACCCTCTTCTGCCACTTCCACCTTCAGCACTTAGTTGAAAAAAAATCAGCAGCTATTAGATTGAGCAGAAGTTCTGCTCCTGGACAATAAAACACATAATCACATAATTAAAACTCAGGACTTTTCATGAACATTTTCTACCATGTACAGCACTGAAACAGGAGTCAGCAGAGTAATTCTGAATTTTTTAGTATGTTTTGGCCAGCACATTAAATTTTCAGATCATTTCCACACATAGCTCCCTTGTCTTTCACTGGGGCAGAAACTTTAAAAGCAGCAGCGTGACCCCTTTGCCCTGATCCAGGGCAGCTCAGGGAGGCTTTAGAGGCTTCCTGAATTCCAGCCATGCCAGTTTGGGTACAGCCCACTGGGAACAAGGAGTATAAAGAGTGGGCTAGCAAACTCTTTGTAATTGTATAATCTTTAACTTTTGGCAAGAAATAAATTCTGCAGCACATTTGCAGAGCAGGAAATTTGCTCTTCCCCAGTGCTTCTGGGGACTCCTGCAATATATTACTAAAACAAACAAGTCCTGCCACTCACTCAAGCCATCAAGTCTGACACCAAATTCAATGCAGGAGAATTATGAAGAAACTTCTCTAGACGGGGCTGAGAAGAACCACCCACACTGCAAATGACCCCGCAAGCAGAGCTGGGCTCCTGGGAATCAGGTGCACAAGGGTTTGGCTCAGCTTCAGCTGCTCTGGGTTGATGGGGACCAGTGCCACCAAGTACTGCTGGTCCTGCTCCTGCCCCGGCATCCAGCTGTGAGCCAGTAGCTATATGGGGAGAGCAAAACTAAGAAAAGTTTCTCCTTCCTGTCTCCCTTTACACATTAAACACAGTTCCAGAGCTGATATTCTTGTATCTTGCAGATCACAAGAGTATTTCTGCTCACCTGCTTGTGTTCCTTCTCAAGCTCTTCCTTCTGAGGTGTGTGAGGTCACATGCAGTCTTCACACCTTGACTTCCACTTATCTCCTCCCACCTGTTTGTGAGCAGGTTTCCCTTATCCACTGATGGAAGATACAAGCACCTTTAGAGAATGAGAGCTGGCAACTCTCAAAGCCTAGTTTTAGTATGAAATTAATTTTCAGCTTCTCACTTGGTGCAGGTGTTTTCTGACAATATCTCCTACATCACAGGTTTTTCCTTTATGAGGTGGTTAATTATGAATGACATCAGGAAGTAGTACATAACTCAAGATTTCCAACAAGCACCTGGAAATTCTGACCTGCTCCTCTCGAGACATCCATGGAAAAAGTTTCTTAAATGGAAAACTGTGCCAGCCACTGCCACAGGGCACTTTTTAATATTTACCACCAGGAACAGGATGTTCCCAAGAGATAATGATTTTTCCCCAACACTCAGAAAGTATTCCTAAATAAGCAATGTCACCATGGATGCCAATCACAAATGTGCATCATAAAGTTGTCATTACACAATGACAGTCATGTGAACGGCACACACTGAGCCAAATCCCCTCTCACTATTCATTCCAAGCCCCTGGGCTGTGACAGCTCGTGGCACAGCAGCACTCCAGGGTCCAGGCATCAATCAGCACTGTTTAGAAGACCCTGCCTCTTCCCCAGAGAGTTCACCGCCTAAACAAGCAAACAGACAAACAGCACAAGAGTCAGAACAAAGCTTGTTTTACAAATTAGCTATTTAGAAGAGAAATTAAATCTTTTTCAAGATTATAAAGGATTTAGGTGGCAAAGGTAATTACAGGCCTTGTAGGACACCAAAGTTAAAGAACATGACCATTAATGAATGTAGTGAAGAGGGGTTTTAAGCACTGGTTATTTATAGTCACACAACAACTTACTACACGGAAGGCACAACTTTTCCATGTAGTTTGGAGAAGGAAGAAAAGCCACTTCACAGCCAGGTAAGGCCCTACACCAGGCCTGGCACTTTCATTAATTTCCAGACTAACTACAGAGTGCATCATGCCAAGCGGTATGGAAATAACACAATCCAAACATCGCAGTCATTCCCACAGTCTAGACAGTCTCCTCTTGCAGGACATGCAAGCAAGTCTGATCACCAGCTCCAGACTTGGAAAACTGTGTCATGAGATCTTCATTATGAAAGATCCTGTAGAATATCCAAAGATGCCTTATCACAATGCAATGGACACGGAGCCAAAACAAACAGAAAGTATGTAAAAGCAAACTCCTGACAAAGAAAAAATTGAATTAAAGTTTATGAGAACTGGAGTCAGGAGGGAAAGGACAGGAAGAATCCCAGTTGCCCAAATTATATGAATCTGTACAAAGCTAAATAGGTTTAGTACAGGAAAACATTACTTCCTTATTACGTTTTGATATTTCTTTCAAATCTTGGAGAGAAGTTGCAGAGAGATGTGACTATGCTCTGTCAAGAGAGAAAACAACAAAAAAGCTCATGGGGCTTAATGGTACAAAGAATACTGTCCAAAATACAAAGTCCAAATCTTTTTCAGATGCAATGTAAACAGTTTTCCTGTCTACCTGCAAAGTGTTCAGTGGTCAGAAATGGGCCAAGAGTTTTTCCCAATTTCTGCTGTTTCTCTTTTATTCACCCTCAACAGACTATTTCCTATATACCTATGTTGTGTGACTGCCCAGAGGGAGCTGACAAGCCAGCAGAACCTTACCCTGCTCTCTTGGTGCTCTGGAGCAGTTATGGATCAGGGCTCATGGGCTGGATGCTTAAAAAAGACTTGTTGCAGCGAGGAGTTTGTACTCTCACATGCAATTTAAAGCACTGCTTGAGCTGACTCGTTCCAAGGGTCAGCAGTGATTTCACAGAACAAGCTCTAAGAACACTGCATGAATTTAAATAAAATGAAAATTAATAGAAGCAGCACAAGTGAGCAACCCTTGGTATATAAATTTTGTCCTTCCTTATACAGGAACTTTCTCTTTCTCCTGGTAACCTTTTCTGCACCATGCAGGGAAAAAAAATTCAAAACTTTTAATTGAAAAAAAATAAATCAAAAGAAGTTTTAAGAAGATAAATTAATGGAATTTTCTCTGTTCCCCAAATTAACAATGGAAACACACCTTATACGGAAGCAATTGCTGGTATTATGAATTATACAGTAATAGTTTACCTACTGGCCACCAAAAAATAAACCAAACAAACCAAGCCAAACAAAAATGTAGCAACTTCTTTTACTTCTTGTAACACACGAATTTCCCCGGGTACTTCCAGAACAAAGTTTCAACACCAGGTATACCACAGCAGTTTCACTACTATTAATCTGTATAAATTTACCTTCCTAGTCTGCATAAAATTAACACTTTTGGCCCAGTGGACACATTCACCTTTCCTCTTCCTCATCCTTTGATGTTGTGAGTAATTCAGTCCTACCCGAGATCCCTTTTTTGCATGAGCTAAAATCAGACCCGAAATGTTCTGCCTTTTCAGCCTGCAGACTGGTGGCCCTATTCAGGTCACCCTTGCAAAAATATTAATCCAGCGAGTGTGTGGCTTACTCAAGTCAACTCCTGCCATTGCCTGGAGGAGCTCAGGATTGCAGAGCTTAACCTTTGATATGAAAATGTCTGCAATTCACTGTTATTAGTGCATGGGCGCATCACTCCCATTAGGCGCTGAGGTATAGCCTAGAGCAGGTTCCATCTGCTCCCAGTCATAAAGCAGGATTTGCTTCACGCTGGAGCCGACTGCCACTCCGATACTGCACACACCCATGGATGCTCTGAGACCGCCTGGGCCCTTTCTGCACTTGCACATCCCCGGCCTTTGTTATCTAGAAATGGCAATTTCTACTGGAGGGCAGTTTGGCCGATATGACATGCTTTCTACAGATTGCCTCTGCTTTACTCTTAGACCTTATATAAATGCATTTTGATGTTGTATTTTTTTTCCCCGTGTTCAGTGATTTTTACATAATTCTGTTTGACTTTCTGGTTTTTTTACGTTGACTAAACACTTGCTGAAGAGCGAGACACCACTTCGGTGAGTTCCAGCTGAAGGGAAAAGCTTATTTCTGCTTCTCTGGAGGCAGCGCAGGTCTTTCCGTGGCGGCGATCACGGCAAAAGCCACGGGAGCCGCGGGGCCCCTTTGGAATTGCGAGTTCCGAGCGCGGCCGGGAATTCCAGCGGCGCCTTTCCCGGGGCTGCAGCGCCCTCTCCTGGCGCCGGGAGATCCGCGGGAATCGCTCATTCCTCACCGCCGGGAGATCCGCGGGAATCGCTCATTCCTCACCGCCGGGAGATCCGCGGGAACCGCTCATTCCTCACCGCCGGGAGATCCGCGGGAATCGCTCATTCCTCTCCGCCGTGGGCTCTGCGGGATAAACCGCGCTCCGGAACTCACTCACCGCCCCACAGTGTCCCTGCTTTGAAGGGCGGCCGGCTCCGAGCACAGGCAGACAGGCTCTCGTTGGAAAATGACTGCTGAGAGTGTCAGCAACTTAAATCATAGAGAGTACCTAAATTCATAAAACTTCAGAATTTGTAGAATTCAATTCTAAACTCATAGAACTTCAGAATATCCATGTGTTTGCAAATCTGAAGCAAACAACAAAAGGTACCCAGGACATAAGGTTTTATTTTGAAACCACTGAAGATAAAACTGCAAAGTTGTGAATGAGGACATTTGGCCTAATGAAGTATGAAAAACTGATGAGGTCCAGGAGCATTAAACCAGGCTTGTAAAGAATTTCGATAATCATTATTGATGCTAAAGCTGCTACTAATGTCAGTGAGTTTCCATGAGGGCTGTATGATGAAGTTTCTCAGAAAAAGGAGCCAGACAGCAGAACTATCTGTGCATAAATACACAGCTTCACGGAGGGCAGCACAAGGGTGAGATTGCTTCTTTCTGGCTTAAGATATTTAATATTCAATGAGACATTTCAAAACAGCTACTTTGCCTCTCTCTCTCTCTGCTACTTTCTAATTAAAGCACAGATAGATGCTTTCATAGAACGTAAGGACCCAGAAGGTGGGAAAGAACATTTAGCCTTTTGTATCTCATCCTTAACACTTCATTTATTACTAAATATCCTCTATTTTTAAATGACCCGGGTGCTTCTGCAACAGCAGCCTTCCCCACGGCCAGAGGGGACGGCAGGGATTCATCACGCTGATGACAGTGAGCGCTCTGCGCTCGTGGCAGGACATTGTGCTGCCATCTGTAACAGCCTGGCTCGAGAGCAACCTCAGCATTCCCCCTCCTTCCAAAAAACCCGGTATGTAGTGCGGATGTTGGGAGCTGGGGCTCTGAGCACGCTGACCCTGCCAGCTGATTAATGGGGCAGCATTAATGCCAGCTGCAGAGCTGACCACAGGGCCGGGGTGGTGGCCTCAGTGTCAGAGCTCTGGAAAACCTGAGCACCAGGAGAGGTAAATGCAGCTCCCAGGGGAGGCAGTTTCCTACAGTCACAGGCTGCCTCTCTAACTGTGCATTTTCAGCTCCCTACACAGAATAAAAATTTAAATAACATAAAAATAAAAAATTTTGCTTTCTATCTTCATCTCATTTAGCTCAACAAAGCACCATCAAGCTGGGGTGTGATTCTTCTCAGCAAAAACTAGCACCCACGCTAAAAGCCTGAACTTGAGCAAAGAGCAAATGACTGAAACTATATACAAACCCCAGGGAATTTGGGAAAGCTGAGAACACAGTCAAACTTTCAACTGACTGTAATGCAGTTTCAGTCAAGACCTTTTCTGCACTTCAACACATCCATCTCCATGTGAACGCTCCAGCCTGGCAGTGCTTGATGAGAAGAGGCAGATCTTCTCAAAGCTGATTACAACTTACATTTCCATCTGGAACCAAGAGTGGTTTGCACTTCCCGTGGTTTTTGAAGAGGCTGTTACACGTATCTAAACCCGTTACATTTAAGAAAGTTGTAACAAGCAGAAGTGACTCAGTTCCCTACAATAATGGGATATGTTACTGACTTTGCGAATTTTTTCATGCCTTTTCTTTTTTTTATTTCTTCCACTCTTTATTTAAAAACTTGCAGTCTCCACTGTTTTACTGCAAAAACTGTTTGTAAAGCAAGAATTGTGCTGATCGCATCAAAACTCATTAATATAACTTGTTTTTCCATTATTAGCACCATCTGAGCCTGTTGAAAGCCTTAACCAGGGCTTTAATTTTTCCACAGAGAGCTTTAAATTAATTAGTGGTTTACATGCTAACAAAGAATCTGATACATTCATAAATCAATCTAATGCAGAAGGATTACCGGAGGGTGGAAACCTATTCAGTGGGGACCTCACATTCACTTAACATGGCGCGTTTTCAACAAAAGGGTGCAGGTGTGGAATAGACGGGTACCAGGAAGAGCCCATGATAATCACTTTGCTTCACTTAAAGACGCAGCAGGACACACGGTAAATCAGAGCCTAGGGCCCACCCTAAGTGAAACCCATGTAGATATAAAAGGCAATATCATCCCACTTTAACCTTCACAGCTAAATTGCCAGAGTGGTACAATTTCTTTAATGTAGGTTACAGGCCACTGAACCAATGGAAAACAGAATCGAACTAAAGGACTTGGATGGAAAGAACAAACCAACAAAACTGTATAGCACAAATACAAACAAAGGTATCAAACAAAAAAAAATTAACTTTTAAATGTATAATTATTAAACTTATCCAAGTTATCAAAACATAATGTAATTGCATATAATTTTGGTTCATTTTAGGCTTTTAAACTAGTTGCTGCTAAAATAACACTTACTCTGCCACAAGAACTCCACTGTAAAGTGTGGCAACGTTTTCCTCATATTTTTCCTAACCTGGCACTGTTCATGGCTAAGAAACTTTCACTAAAATGAACACTTTTCCTGGTCATGTTTTGTGACCAAAGGTGCAAATTTATGCACTTCAAAGATATAAAAAATACTTTGATGACTAACGTGGTTTTTAGTCTTCAGTATGTTTTGAAATAAACTTGTGATTTGCTTTGAAAGGTGATTATTTTAATAATGGGATCTCTGTCACTACAGACACCTGCACAGTCCCCATCAAATGCAGTGAGAAGTGTACACAGATGAGCCGATCATCTCCATTTCCTTTACAAAGAGTCAACCTTGATGAGTCAGGAGAGACTTGACTAAGAAAACTGTGAACATGCACACTATGAAATTAAAGACCATGAATGACAGGAAGAGGCAAACAGCAATCCTGGCTCAGTGCTGCTGGAACTTTCAAGGGATGGATCGGCAGTAATTCCAGATTTTGATAGTGAAAAATCAATATTTAGTGATGGTGGTCCATAAAATAAAGAAACTTGAGCAACTGTCAGGTATTCAGCCTGAATTTTTCCAGTTAGCAATTAAAGTAAAAAAATAAATCCACATAATCCAATATATGAGGTATCAGATTTTCTACACAAACATATGGAAAAATAACATATTACAAGATTACTTGTATGGTTTTGGTGATAAACATTTCTCTTGAAATGAACTGTCTTCCTTTCATCTTCTGTAGTACCTTCCAGTAATAAACCAGTCAGGAAAACTGTAACTGTGGGATATGCAAAAAGCCCAATTCTTTCAGGGAGCACTGCAGGTCCCACACACAGCACACACTGACTGATCTTCAGCCTCAGAAAAACCTCTCCTTGTTTACATCCATTCCATCATCACTCACCAGATGTTTGCAGGTGCACAGATGCATTTCTTGAGCAAAGACACCACAGAGTAAGTAGTTCCTACAGCAGACGCTTTTTGTTTATTAGTCCTTGGCTTTCTGTACGTGTCCACCTTGCAGCGGTTCTTGGGTGCTGGGAGAACCCGAGTGGGAAGGACAGGGAAAACCCACAGCCCACACGGGGCACACGTTCCCAGCTCTCTGACTCTGCTCACCCTCACAATGAGCGTGTTTTACATAAAGTGGTCACCTCTTACCCTCGTGACCTACCTGTGACAGCAAAACACAAACAATTTTTTTTAAAGAAGTAGAAAATGTTAGCAGGTATTACAGGAGGTGCCATCCTGCCAACGGATTGTGTGACGCCCCGCACAGTTCCGAGCACCCCTGTGCTCCCTGCCTTGCTTCACACTGCAAGAAATGCTCTGCACGAGGCCGAGCAAGGCGCTGGAGGTGCCACTAAAGGTGCCATGTGCTGTCACCTGCGCCCTTCCCAAATGAAGGACCTGGTTCCGTGAAAACCTTCATGCCAATCTAACCAGCACAACGAACAAAAAGCAAATGGGAGCGACTGAAGGCGAGTAGCTAATTAGTGATTAAGTAAAGCTGTGGCCTGTCACCGGCAGGGCGGCTGCGGGGCTGCCATTGCTTTGATCCAGCCTCAGCCGGTGACAGCACGGCCGAGCCCTCGGGCGCCCTGTGGCTGGCTGGTGGCCCTGCCCGGCCCGCCGGCCCCGGGGGATGTCCGTCACACCAAAAAGAGCAGCACATGGGCTGGGCACCCTGCGGGCAGGCTGCTGGCAGCCAGCGCTGCTCGGGAGGGAGCCCTGCCGCTTGCCAAGGGCTTGCCTGCTCAGAATCCCTCGCCGAAATTTCACTCTGAGTGTTTGTGAAGTATTTGCTCCGAAGCCAGGATGTGCAGCCGGCTCCTCGCCCTGGGAACGCAGCTACACGACTTTCTTAATCCCTGGCCTCCCCTGGGTTCAAATACTCCAGCCCCTGGACCCTTGATGCTCTCACACTGCGCACAGACCCGCGAGTTCATTAATGTTAATTAATGACTGCTGTGTTTCATATTAAAATCACCAGCTCCGAGCTCTGAGACACAAAGAACTTTCCATACATCAACTGCTTCAAAGCAATCGTCTCTACGGGCGCGCTCGCTCTCGGCTCTGGTTTGTGGATAATTGTGCATATTACCCCTCAGGGAAAAGGGAAAAAACTACCCAGTATTTACCTCGGGGGAACACTGCACCCCCAGAGAGCTACCTGTCAGCTCCTAATGGGTTACAGCACTTGGCCTTTCAACAAATTATACAAAATTACACCCTGCTTAGCAGAGAGAAGTGATCCACAAACCCATTGTGAAAGGCATAAGAAGTGTCTGGCAGGCAAGAGAGGAGAGAGCGCAACGTGGGTGCACATTCCAAAAGCCTTACCAGCTCTAGAAGGTTAATCACTATTGCTCATTTCATATAGTATTGGATTACCCCACTAAGTATATTTTACACTCAATATATTACATTACTTCTAGGCCTCCAAGGGAATGCTAGTTTTAAAAAAATAAAGGAAATATTTCAAATAGAGTAAACAGCTCTTCCCAGATTTTGACATTTATTTATACTGAAAACTAAAATGCAATTGCAAATCCAATGCCTGATCTTTGCCATTCTTCCTCAGGCAAAATTCCTCCTGGAGGCAGCAGGAGGTTTATCTCAGTCATAGACTCTTGGATTGCAGCTTTACCTGATGAAAGTTTGTTCCTCAGTTCCTCCAGGACTTTTGTGCCCATTCTCACGCATTACCCATAGGCCAGGCTTTCTGACTGCTTAAACCCCATCTCAAAGTCTCCTTGTGGGCAACCCAGCCACGCTGCAGACCCCAAGGGCAGGAACATCGGGGTGGCATTGGGATGGGAGAGCGCAGTGCCTCCCACAGCTGAGCTGGGCACAGCTGGGGCCGTGGTGAGAGCAATAAACCCAGAGCTGGTGTCTCCCATGTGTCACTTAGGTCCCTGCAAGCCTCACCTCACTGTGTTAACCACTGAGGGTTTATAACTCATTCACTGGAGGCAGGTGGGATTTTAAGGACCCTGCATCATGCAGTTCACAGAGCATCCCATCCCCAGAGATCTCCTACAGCTGCTCCCCAAGTTAAACAAACTTGGGACCACCGAAGTCTTTCACAGCCAACTGTGCAACTCACCCAGATCAGTGGCACATCCACATAAGTTCAAGGGGATAGATTGGGTTATAAGGTTTTTGAATAGGTCTGCTTTATCCCATGGAAGCTTAAGACATTTTATCTGAAGACAGGGACAAACAAACTCCTTAACAGATGGGAACAGTTCCTCAGATATTAAGTAATTAAGCACACTCAGCACATGTTGGCTCCTAAAGAAAATTGTTTTGAAGAGATAAGGCACTCTATAAATTGAGGTTTGTGGTCAACCAAAAATCTGCCATTTCATCTTTTGCTCATAAGGCTAATCTCATGAATTGGTACATGAAAAATGAAGATACAAGGAGCATTACATGACTTACAAAATTATCAGATTGAGGGTTTTTTTTTAAGCTTCCATGCTTGTGTTCTTTCAGTTTTCTTTGGCTGGCTAAGATTTAACAGGCAAATAAATCTACTGCTTTTTGATCTGAAATTGCCTTTCTGTGCTTCCCTTGCTGCTAATTCCAGTAAGGACCATCAGCAGGAAAGTGAAACAGCTTTTCTCTACCATGGCTTTTCCAAGGAAGCCAAGCCTTGAGTTTCCTCACGTTCATGAAAACATCATTGGCAACCCTCTGCTGTGTCCAAGACAGCCTGGATGCTCTGGTGACCACCTTCAGCCAGACCAAAGGCGCCCGAGGCAGTAGGACAGGAATTGCAAAGCGGCGAGCGGGCGCAGCTTACCATGGCTCCTTCGCTCTTACTCTGGGCAACCTCGCGCTGCAGCCGAGCCACACACAGCTTCTCCCTGAGGAAAGAAAAGCCTGTCAATAGCAGTTCACTCCCCCCTGGCCTCCCCACCGGGGCAGCATTCCTGCACATCGCTGGGGTAACCCCCGGCAGGCCCCGCTCTCCTGCCCGTCCTCCCCTGGAATATCTGTGGCTGCGTTATTGTTTCATTTCGTGGCAGTTTGACAGAGCTGTCAATAAATCAGCTGAATCCAAACATAATTTGCTTCATTCAAACAACAAAGTAGCTCATCATGCCGGTGATATGGAAACAGACTGTGCAAATCGGATTGTGTTATTTATTTTTCCTATAGCCCTGCACATCAGCTTTACCCTGCACCGTATTAACACATGCCAGAAGGCTGTTGCATCATCAATAAATATATGCATAAAATTGAAATTAAAACCAAACATTCTATATATAAGCACATTGTGATGCATTTTGCAACTACTGAATTATTAGATTTTTTTTTAATTAGCCTTTTTTCATCTAAGATCCTTACACAAATGTTTGGTTCGACTCAACTAATAATTAATTTGTTTAATTAAGGATTTGGCAACCACAACACATTTTCAAGTACACTGAAAAGCTGTAAAAAAAAGGAATGAAAAGTAGTGATTAGCATAGATAGAAAAGGAAAGATAATTTCCCATTGTATGGCCTGGGGAAACTCCATCCCCCAAAAACCTGCAGAGGTGCCAAGCCAGGGCAGAAGTAGGACCCAGGCTCTGAAAATGCTCCTATCATTGACTGGGTCGCTCTCATCCAACATGGAAAACTAACTGTTCTATGACATTCTACTCCCAAACTTGCAGAAAAAAAATGGCCTTTAAACCATTTCTCAGGAACCATTGCTGATGAGGAAAATCTGCACGTGCCTGCCTAATTCCTGTGGAATGACAGCGCTCCCAGAGCTCAGTGTATGCTGGGTCTGCACCAGTCCCCCTCTCCATTTCAGCAGAAGATGGGCCATGTAAGCTGAGTCTCTGTACTGCTCACCTGTCCCCACGTGCTCGCTGCGTCCCTCACCATTCCCCACACTCGTGGGTATCAGATCAGCACCAGGCATTGCCAAAATCCTGATCTGTAAACAGGGATGATGCTGACTGCCGAACATCAGCAAAAGTTGAAGATAGAGGCACATCCCTGTAGAAATTGTGTTTGTGTTCTCCAGCATGATATCAAGACCTCCTTCAGCACGTGTGAAAAATTATGGACAATTGAGAAGCAGCATTAGTCCAGCACAGAGAGCCCTAAAACAGGTGTCCTAAAGACAGCTCCTAAAAGACACGTACCACTCCTCCCCTCCCTTGCTCAGATACTATCACAGGCAAATTACAAAATTGGTTAATCCTATTTTAAGGATTTAGTTCATCTGCTGGAAATAGCCCCTCGCATTTTTGCACTGCTTCAGTGCCCTAATATGTTCTAGTGGAAAAAGCAAGTATTCCCTTTGAGGAGGTTTTGACCTTTTAATTGCAAAACAAATGCCTAAAGATATTTTATGAGAAAATATGCAAGAGGTGGGGGGAGAATAAACAAACAACCCCCCCAACAAACCACTCCTCCATACACTTCCTGCCAGTGGTCTGGAGAGATTTATTTAGCCATGCCTCCTACAGCAGAAATACTCCTACTTCCCTCTCTCCACATTAACTGAAACATGGAATCACTTCCACATTTCTGGAATTTTGTTAGAATAAATTCCACTCAAGGTCCATTCACAAAGAATGCTCCTTTTGTGATGCCAGGTCTTCCCTGTCTGGGTGAGGATCCCAACTGAGGTTCAGCAAGGGATTTAGCCATTTTCCCACTCAAGGACAGCAAAGACTGGCATTCTCAAACTTTGTTTATAGCATTGCTGCTGTTAGGAACAGAACCACTTTTCAACAGCAGAAAATAAAAAAGAAACCTGACTATCATGTAGGAGAGGGAAAAAAGTGCCATAGTTGGTACGGGGGAGCCATCTGTTCCAACAGCATCTGCAAATAGTCAGCTTTGAGGCAAGCAAACTTTGTGCTCCAGCTGCAGTCCCCAGGTGAAGGAGCTGTGGCCTCACAGCCAGACCATGCAGAGGGCTGCCTTCCTCCGAGCAGGAGGTGTGGCAGAAGCTCAGCATGCCTGAGGAGCGCAGGCACCCCTGAGAGCGCTGCAGGAGCTCTGTCAGTGATGCACCTGGCCCAGCACCCGCCGTGAGCCGCTCCCCACCACCTCCACACAAACACACTGCTGGGAACGTGGTCACACTCCCCGTACAAGCCAACAGCATTTAAACCTGATTTGCAGCGTTGGAAGTTCCCATGTGAGAGAGGTGACAGGAAAAAACAAGGACCTTCATGTCCAAATGAACCAAATAAACCCCCCGGTTATTACCCTCCATATCAATCAGTTCTGATTAAGGCAGCACCTTCAGTGACTACTCTCAGACCCCATTTTAAACAAGGTGTTACAATTGAATAAACATTTTACCGTGACTGAGCTGCAGAAATCATAAGCTTTTAGCTGCTTTAGCCTTTCAGATGTTTCAAATGCAAAGAACATTTGACATGCAGCTTCAAAGTTAATCTCATTTTTTAATCTTTGCTTTTAAATGAGAATAAACAATAGCATCACTTTGTTGTTATATGGGTTTATTTATTTTTAATCAAGCATGTTTCATCCTTATAGGATGATTAATTAACGAAGTTAATTAGCAACTACAGACAACCTGCACGGAAACAAAATCTTCACTGGGGATTTAAAAAATTAAAACATGTTCATTGAGAAGGTCTCATGTTCTCTCTTGAAAAACCTCCAAATGATAAAAGGTTTACAAAAATGCTCTTTGAAAGCACAGTTTATGCTCTTAGGTTTGAATATTTCTATTGCAAGTGGCAAAATTCCCAGCCAAGGACTTTGCAAAGAAATAATTAAAGAAGCCAAACAAGGATTCAATTATATCCTTTCCAGATGGAACCAAGCGCACAAGTAGTCAGTGTGTGCATGGAAGAAATATACATTTCAAATCTCTGTATCACTGCTAGATGTTATAGTAGCTCATTCTAAAAAACAACAGTTTGAGGAAAGCCCATTTAGTCCAAGAAAAACATAAATGTGCTAAATAATTCTGCATATTCAGAGCTCTCCTTAGACTAAAATTTCTCCTTCACTCTCCTTTCCCATCATTCAGCTGCCAGACAAAAGAAACCCTGTATCAGGTGACAGCAGCAGCTCAGGGCTCCACCACAGAACTGCGCTGCTCGAGCTTCTCCCCATCCACGAGGACAGAGGCGGGGAAGTCAATTCAGCCACAAGCCCCTACCTATCCCCTAATTCTGAACAAATGCTGATGCTCCTCCTGATGTGGCAACACATCTCCTCAGATCAAGCACCACAGAAAAAGCTACACTGGGTACATGAAAGGCTCCATTTTTCTCAGTTGTTGTTTGGGTTTTTTTGTATTGCTACTGTACATTGATATAATAAACCTAAAATCTCTAGCAGTGTACTTCAGTCTCCCAAACTTTGATCTTCATTTTTATTTGGAAACCTGAGATTCAGAAACTGTCAGATATAGGGCTTTGCATCTCCATCTAACAAAGAAGATATTACTTAAATTAGCTTCTGAATAAAGTAAAATTGTGCTGAAATATATTCATTTGCCAAGACCTAAGCTGTCTTAAATCAGGACATTTTTTTCAGTGGCAAATAGTAATTTTGCCATTTTAATGATGAAAAGTAATTTTCTCTTTAATGAAGAACATAGTCAATACTCAAAAAGGATGGGAAATATCTTAGAAACATCATCTGAAACTGAAATTAATGCTTCAGCAAACCTTAGGCCCCATGATCCCCAGGGAGGAGAAGGGGACTGACACTGGCATTGTCCTCTCCTGTCCTGATCAGCCCCACAACCTGCCAGCATGCACTGACAGCTCTTACTTTTCAACAAGTATCAACACTGACAAAGATGTCAAAGTTTTCCTATTTTCTTAATAAATTATTACTTCTCTACACAACAAAATCCAATAGGTACAAAGCTCCCAAGTTACTAATTCATTTCTCTAACTGCCTTTTTTATTCATGAACAGGAACGTGTGTTCTTCATGTTTCATCCCGCTTTGTAATTTTTTACTTTGAAGAAATTTCATTTAGAAACAATCAGTCCTGCACTAAAAAAGCGAAGCCCACCTTTTCTTGTCATTTTATAACTTTCACAATTTGAAAAGCCATAATATCACCACTGACGAAGTCAGGCTTTGAAAATACAATGAACATTTCTTTCATTGTTGGTGACTGTGGCCAAGCACAGTGGCCAAGCTATATTCCAGCGAGTCCTTCCGTGCCTTCTGGAGGCTGTTTTGGAGCAGAGAAATCCCAACCATGTTTCCACTCTACACTATTGCTGCGAGATTCAGAAGGTGAATAAATACTTAGTTCTCATGGAGAAAAAGCAGACAGAAGACTGACAGAGACTCAGAACCTGAATTTGCAAGGCCTCCCAAACCTCCTTGGAACCCCTCCTTGTCTACCACCTACCAAAATTACTGCTTCCTAACTTTCTCCCACCATACCATACTTGTAGCCACAGAATTTCTTTCCAATGAAACAGAAAAGACCCAACGAAACCCCATCAAACATGGATTAAACACAGCACAGTGCTAACAACCGACCCGGGGCAGAGGCACAGTCTGTGCCTGGCTTCCCTCAGCCCTTGGTTTTCCAGGGAGATTTGCCATCCGAGTGCTGGCCAGGCTTAGCCCCATGGAGTGGATGAGATCTGACAGGGCAGAGCTGAGGGTGGAGTGGCTGCAGTGAACTCCTGTGCCTCTTTCAGCTCCGATCTCAGCGGGGCTCCTGCCCCCGACCCCAGCGACAGCGCTGGCTGCTCCATAAACGTCAGAGCTTTGTGGGACTGGGCTTCAGAGCCTCTGCGCCTCAGCCAGACCTGGCAATAAAGGAGTCATCCTCAACAAAAAAAATATTCATTGCACATTTAAAGCTGAGCGAAGTACGAGCTTTATTTAACTACTTTTACAATAATTGCAAGGATTGGAGCTACAATAATGGAAGTACTAATGCTGTCAGGCAGAAGCAGGAAAGATAGGATGAGCCACCAGCAAGGAGCAGCTCCTATTCACTGCTAACTTATTGGTAATAAAAGATAAGCCTACAGGAAATATAATTTACATTAAACTTATCTTCTAGAAGACGTGATTCTGCCAAATCCAGACAAATGAAACAGGTAGTAACTTACTTAAATTGTATTTTCTTTAGGTGACACTAACAGCAAGGAAAAAGAAAATTATAACCATAATCTAAAATAAGGATCAGCAATCCTCATGGGCCCCTCATTAATATCCAGTGAATCTTCATGTACATCAATCTGAAGGCGTTCAAAGACAACCATCTAGTTACTTCCCAGAAGCATCCGAATAAGACACCAAATACAAAAGAAATGTCATGGAAGAAATCACAGGAGAACAGTTCAGAAAGAAGGAAGCAAAGAAAGGAACATCATGAAGGCAGAGCCTTTGTTAAAAAAGCAAAAACATTGTCTTTGGCTAAAATGGGACAGTTATGGCAAAAAAATTAGAAAGGAAAGGTTATCAGGAGTCCATGGCAGATTATCCCCGAATTGCTTCCATGACGAATTACTCTCCCAGCACAGACACAGCAGCCGAGGTCGGCAGGGCACCTGAGCAGCGTAATTCCCCTCCTCTGAGCACGAGAACAGGCAGTGATGCATTTTTAAGCATCCTCTCTCACACTGGCAAACTTTATTATTGCATTGATATTTATTGTTTTCAGCACTGAAATTATGAGTGCAAGTCGGCACACTTCTATGATTCATTGGTATTTCAGACAACATTCTAAATGTATTTATATATAAATATATCTATTTATCTATTTATTAATGTTGGAGTGTCTTCTTCCATTATTAGCACTGACTCCACAGTGCTGCTCACCTTTTAAATTTTGTACCTATTTAGGCAAAAAACACATTTAAGGAGGTCTAGACCCAAAGTATAAAATGCTGGGTTTTTCTTTTGAACACTGAAATGGCTTTTAACCTTGCTGATGCAAAAAACCATCAAGTGAAGAGCAAAAGCTTTATAAATAACTTCATAAATAATTTTCATTAGTAACTGCAAAATAATTGGAATGACAAGAAATAGAGCCACCAAACAAGGCATGGGGGTGGTATCAACCACCACAATCAATGCAGTTTCTTAACTTAAAAAATATAAGAAGAAAAAGTGATTTTTCCCCCATTATGCACATATTCAGTTGGAGGATAAAAGATTAATGTCTGTGTGATACAATGCCAAATCATTAAGATAATTATAAATTATACCAAGCAATCATATTACAAATCTCCTGGAACGTCTCGCTTTATGACCATTATTCATGAGATTATGCATTCAGCTGCAATTTTTTTTCAGATATCTTCCTCTGAAGCCTTTCTTTTAGTCTGAGATTCCAGGCCAAAGAAGACAAAAAATGGTTTTTTCTAGTAAGAAAAAAATGGAGGGAAAACCCCACATTTTTCTAACCATCTCTGAAGTCTGCAGGGAGTAGAGAGAGATACTTACAGACATTTTTAATGAACAGCCCCAACACAGAGCAGTAAATTGCAGCAGGCAAGGGAGTTACACCTGGCTGTCCACTTGAATGCAACCTCCTCATGTATGAAATATCAAAACCTAAGTGCCAAGAAACACCAAGTAAACAGCACCAGAGTACTCTACTCTGGAATACACATAAAGTACAAGGTTTCACGTTATAAATTAAATAGTCTATGCATTATATAGTCCTTGCATTTACCAGAAAGCAAAGTTAAAGTTTTTGTAGGGCCAAATCCTGCATGGATTTGCTCCCTTTTTCAACCCTTTGATTGAATATATCCCAGCGAAAGTACTAAAACTCACTGCTAAAAATGAATGAGCACTGGATCCATCACACAAAATTTGTTGTTATTGAATGTGGTTCATTAACTATAGACCTTATTGTTTCTGTTCTGAAATCCATGCCTTAAAGCACAGAGCAAAAGCAATTTGACAAATTCACACTGCTGTAGTTTGGAATTTTTTGACATAAGTGACTGATTTATCAATTTTAATGTTACATTAACAGTAATATTTATATTTAATGCTGTATTATTTCTGCCAATAAGTTGCAACCCAAGAAGCATACAGTGGGAACTTGTACAATTAGGCAAGCTGCCAAGTTCTCATAGAATTATCATTACTGAAAACCTCAGCGTTCAAAAAGGAAAAAAAAGAAGGAAAGGACTAATAAAAGTCAGTATGGAATATTAATTCAGCAAAAGAAAAGTTTACATCACAATATAGGCAGCTGTTGCACAGATACCCATTCTTTACTAAGAGAATTACTACTTGCTCTTTTTTTCAGGTGCTACTTTTAAAAAATACATTACACTTATGAAAGCATGTTTAATCAAAGCCCTTAAATGGTGCCAAATTTCTTCCTGAGAATCCTTTCACAGCACAAGGCCTACACTTTGCACATTTCTAATTAAAACATATTGTAGTTTTTATCTGCTTTCTGATGGCATCCTCAGAGCCATCACATTATTCTTATGACCCTCTCCAGGACAGGTCAGTGTGAAAAGCAAATTGTCCCTCTGGTACACAACTAATCCACCTGAACCTCCCTCAGCAGCAACAGCCCAGGAGCTGCAGGTCTTTAAGTGGGATGATAAGACCATACAGGCTGCTCAAAACTTCCCAGTTTAGCTCAATAGTGCAGTTGAGTTCAGAGTGGGTTAAGAAAGAGGCACAGGGTCATTGCTGCGTGGAAGTGTGGCCCGTGGAGAGAGACAACAGTGTAAATCACCACCTTCTAATCCCTCTTATTCCCAACACACCCAGACTGCCACCCTTCATTTCACACGCCCACAAGATGCTTTTTTTGGTCCTAATCCCCAAAAACACCTGCTCTCTCTGCTGGAAGTACCAAAGCTGGTGACACTGGGTTGTTCAGCAGAGCTGACATGGGCCTGGTGACACATCAGCCACCAACACAAGGAAGGTGCTGCTGGAGCAGATGTTACTTCTAAATAATTTAGATTTTTATTTCTGTGACTTGGTGACACTGAAAGCAACAGCAGAGATGTGAATGGAGAAGCTTTACCTATAGAGCCAGCAAAAGATTATTATTTTTAATGCCCATTCAAAAAAGAGACAGAGAAAGGATCAGATCACTCTGTGTGAGGGCACCTCTCCCACCCTGCCTGCCCTGAGCACATCGTTCAGCACTTCTGCTCCACCCCAGATTTCAAGCCAGCCTACAGCTGCAGGTCATGCACAGAATTCCTGTCATGGAGAGCAAAGCTGCTCTTCCTCAGTGCCATTGCTCTTAGCAGCTTGTGAGCGTGTAAATTCTCATCTCTCTGCTTGCTGCTCAGTTTTAATCTGGGTCAGGCCATTCTCTAGTCTAGATAGAGTCTCAGTTGTTGTGTTTCTGGTTGGGGTGTCACAGACAGTTTGCAGTATCAGATCCTTACAGCATACAGATTTATATCATTATTACTGTATCATTTACTTGTGTTAATTTTGGGGTTTTTTCTTAAGTAAATATTTGGAATCCAGAAGATATCCATCTCCTGCTATATGATGAATTCTTTGGTTTGTGGCCCAAACCCCTTCAGCCATTTCTAGCAGAAATTAATTATTTTTTTTCACTGAGCCTGGATGCAAGACAACCTTGGAAAATGAAAAACAAAGGAAGAAACAAGCAAATAAGGTTTTCCTTTTGCAAAGGACTTGGAAGTTGAGCTAACAAATTCCCCCAATCACTTTTCCTCATATATATATATTTTCTCTGGAGATTTGTCACATGGAGATGATATGCTGTGGAAATTCTTTTGAAAGGACATGCATTTCCCTGAGGGGTTTTTAATGAGAATTTATTGCTCATGAAAGATTCAGGATTGGCAGCACTTCAGTCTTCAGTTAATGATCTTTTGTTTATTAACATAAAATGCATCACACTTAACAGGAGTGTAACTTTCCCAACCAATGCATCAAAGCACGGAAGGATTCTCACTCCTTCCATCTCATCCCCTGAGGCTGTCTGAGAGGGTGTTAGCTGAAATTTAAATGCTTGTCCTCTATGAAAATGAAGTCAGAATTCTTGTTTCACGTAAAGCTGAAAATCATGGAAACATTTTTTTTCATAACCAAAGTTACCCAGACATAAACTAACAGCAAGAAATATCAGTATACTATTATGACTTCTCACAGCACCCATTCCTTCCACACAAACCTTTTACCAGAACCAGAAGGTATTTGTTTAGTCCTAATCCTAATTACTTTTCCATTTTGTGGGTAACATTCATGCAAACTACTGTATCCACATCCTGGTAGTAAATTACCATCTTCTGAAAATCAACAAATTTCCAAAGAGTGATCAAGACTATAGACAACGTGTCTGTAAACCAGAGATCCCAGAAACACACCCCTAAGTCACTTCTTGTATAGTTAAGGAAATTAAAAGGCTGAAATACATTTCTTCACCAAAAAAAAAAAAAAAAAAAAGTGTGAAACACAACACTGAGCAAAAATGGGTGTAAGACACAACCCCCAGATTCACTGTTTTGGATACTAAGCTCAACCAAACTTGTAGATCCCATGCTTTCTTCATAACTAGCTTTCCTTTGGCTCTGCCCGAGAGATACACCCAGTTCTCATTTGCTTGTGAGAATGTTCAGAAAGATTTTTCTCCCTGCTCTCTACAAAGCCTTTCACTTTTGCTCTTACAGTTCAAAGAAGATATCTGATTTTGCTTCATTACTGGGTGACCTCTTACCTCTGTTTTCCACTCCTCTGTTCCCAGATCATCACAACAATTCCTGGTATCCTTTGTAATCTCTTTTTAAATGAAGGTGTTACACAGAGTGATGTGTTTCTATCCATCTAGAAAGCCCACAGCGTGAGGACTTATGGTTTTCTTAATACGCTGCACTTGCTATGTCTTTTTTCTCTCTGAGCTATATTTATTGCAAACTTATAACCTTCCAGATGTCACTCATGTCCTGTTCTAACACTGAAATACCTTGTAAAAACCATGTGGATAAGAAACAAGACCAAAGTGATTTTTATGCTTTGCTCACCTTGCTCACAACCCTCTCTCTTGACTTCTTTTTTTGTGTTTACACTATTGTTCAATGCTTACATATTTTGGTATAAATCACTAACAAATCTGCAATGACCTTCCACTCAGAGAGAAAATACAAAAAAGAATCAAACCTGGTCAGAAAGAGTCCTTTTCTTTACTCAATAAATTGTTTTCTTCTTGTTTTATTTCTTGTAATCTCATTTTTCACTCTCAGGCATACTGTTCTGGTAAGACCCAGAAATACCACTCAGTCAGGGGGACGTGTTTCTGCTGGGAACTATCTGCATTTAAGGCCAAAGGAGCTGAAACTCAGATCAGGCCCCTGGAATAGTGTTTTCTGTCGTAACCCACCCCTGCTCTCCTGTACCAATCCACCTGAGACACAAGAGAATTTCTTCTCACATCATTTTACAGAAAATCAAGTGAGATTACACTTTTGGATAGAGCACTTTTGACACAGCGCCTGCAGGTGCCTTCCAACGGGATTCTCAGCAAGTGACAGATTAAATAAATGAAATAATTATTTTCTGAGAGCATTTCTTAAAAGTCTACATCAAACATATTAAAGATTTACCAACAGGAAATAATTGCCACTTAGTTTTTCAGTTTCAGAAATGTTCTTGTTTGTTGAATGCAAAGATTTTGAAATAGGAAGTAATTCAGACTTTTGTATAAATTTTTGCAGACTAGGGCAAGCTATGGTTTTGTGAAGAGAAAAACAGATGAAAGCTAATCAGAATGATTTTTTTTTAATTTTATTGAAAGTGATGCTGTAACACAAACTTCCTTGGAAAAAGTTATAAACTGCTGGGCTACCCACAGTCCTCCCCCAGACTGAAGAACGTGTTTCACTGTGCCTTAAACAAAATAATGTTCTCTACACCACATCTCACCATGCCAGAAAGAAAACAAGCAGCAAGCTGAAAGTCACTTTGAAGTATCCTTCAGTAACCCAACACATGAATTCATATTCATGCAGCCTTACAGCAATAAAATCAGTTCCATGCTAATGACATAATTGTTTCTTCTATCATTCTGTCTATAAAAGAAGACTAGATAAAGTCAAAGGCAGTGGCCTCTGGCTGATTACGTGTTTTGACAAATTAGATGATTAACAGAAACCTCAAACCCAAGCTTTGCTGTCTCAGTAGACTGAGGAGAGGAGAAGAAAAGCTTTGCTTTTGAAAGGACCTGGCTCTGCAGGGACCTCAGCCCAGACTGAGAGCGCTCCTCAAAGAGCAGTGTTTGTTCTGAGCACACAGCCGTGCACACAGCCTAATTCCAACAGAGAAATTACAGTTGTCACCTTAAATAATGGAAGTTGCATATGGCAATATATGCAAAACGCTTTCCAACATGTTCAAGTAGAGATGGAGAAACTCGGTTATCAATGACAGTTTTACCACGAAATATACCAGTGTAACACTTAACAACACTGAAAATGAAATCCAGACATATCAGCGGGGCACTGGCAGTATTTCTATATTTATGAAGCTGTTTAAATTCGCATACAGTCAAATCACAACTAGGAATAAAACAGGGGAGACTGAATAGCAACAGGCACAAGATCCACTTGTGTTGTTCGAGTTGTTTTACTGAGCTGGGTTAAAAACCTCAACGTGTGGTATCTTGAACTTGCCTCAGTACATCTCAAGCCTTGCTCTCAGAATATTAAATGACAAAACACTATCAGGTAAAAGCTCCCTACTGTCTGTCCTTCCAGTTAGTAGCTCAACAAAGCTGGGCCAGAACTGTTACTTAGAACTTTTCCAGTTATTCATTATGTGACTGAAAAAGAATGTACTGTCATCCTTGTACGAGTAAACACAACCTAAAAAAACAGCTTTCTGTTTAGAACCTGAATCAGGGAAGCAAACACCTTCAAGAAACCCCAGCCAAATGAAACCCCCTTGGGGCATTTTAAATAATTTTCCCCAAAGACAGCAGCAGCTCTGCTCTGTGGATGAGGCCAGCTTCTCAGAGTTCAAACAGCATCAACTTCAATGGAAGTTCAACTTCAGCAAACAAAACAAGTAATTTAAAAGATACGGATGAATAAGGATTAAGATGTGATAGTGTTCAGGCATTTCTAAACATATTAAATGTATATTAAGAAATACTAACTGTCTGAAGTATTAAAATGCTGCTTTCAGCAGTTCAAATGTCAACCAGACACTTAGGCAATTCCACATTTCTCCAGTTTCAGCAACAAATAGCATGTTTTGAAATCATTTGATGTTTGAATAAAGCCCTTTGCCATTTTCCACAGCAGATGCATTGGATCTGGGTAATGAACTGTGCTCTGAAATAACTTATTACAGTCATCACCACAGCCAGCTACATCACCTTTGGCAGAAAGCAAAATAAAATCACACAGTGCTCACACAGCATCGCCACAAGTATTACTTCCTTTACAAAATCAGGAAAAGCTCCATTTCAAATCAAGGTATTGATTATTTCGGAATTTAATCCCACGGCCAAAAGATGTAACAAGAAAATAAATCCAATAAGGGGCATTTTCCAATTAAGTAAGTGACCCTAATCTTGATTTTAAGTTACTTCGACATTAGAGATCATAAAGTAGAACCACACTTTAAGTATCCAGGTTATTAGAGTAGGAATTTAAACAGACATACATAAAATAGGTAATTAATTTTGTAGGTAAATCTCACACATCACGGCCATCTGACAGAAAATTCATGCATCAGTACCTTGAGGTTTTTCTGCTTAAACTTTACCTTTATCTTAATTTCCTTACCTTATTTTAATAATTAAAGTGTCAAATGAGGCTGCAGCAAGCACCTGCTTTAACATCCACCCCAATAACCAGCAATTGTCTTAGAGAAAACCAACAGGAGCAAACTCCTCCATTCCTTGGATTGTAATTGTGGCTCTCCACAGTGATTTACAAGAGTGCATAAAGAGCTGAAAGTATTTGTCTGTACATAATATAGGTTACTAATTAAGGTTACTAATTAATAAAATCAGTTGTTATACAGGTGGTCAGAGCTGCTCTGAACTCAGGGCATCAGCGTCTAAGAGATGTTTGGGTTCACTTTCCTTCCCAAAAGTCCCCAAAGCAAAATAGAATTGCTTCTCCTTTTTCACCAGGCTGCAAGAACCAGTAGGCTTTGATATGCTAAGACACTTCCATGTTGACATATTTTTCTTAACAAGATATTGTCTTAATTAGCTTCATCTGCCATTTGGAGGTTATCTAGAAGACAAGTTAAGGATTTTTTTTAGTGAAGCAGAAAAAGCCCATATGCTTTTAGGTTGCATATCATTCCTTATTATAAAACCAGTACCTGCTCATTACTGCACATCCCACAAAAATAATTTTCACAGCTGACACTGAAAGCTGTTATCACCTAATTTCATGTGGAAATTAAATGCTAGGATATTTGCCTGCACAAAATAGCCCCATATTCATCCCTTCATCCAACATTTTTGTTTGGAAGGCGTGACCCAGACACAGAGGAGTTGCCTTGCCCTGCTGCTGGCTCTGGGCACGGAGGTAAAGCCAGAACCATCAGCACTTCCCTGGCCTCTGCAAAGCTCTTGGAACCAACACAGCATCCCAGTGTGTTAGATGGTAATAAAGCCACATGCTAAATTCAAAATTATTTTAGTTAGCATCCTGCTGCTTTTTTCCCAGTCTCAGATAAAGATAAGGAAAGGATAGAAAAGGATAAACTCTCAAGGTACATGAGGTCTATCAACAGGTCTATCAACTTTCCCCCAGAATTGTCTTGTGAAACCATTATGAAAAACTGTACCTACATATAGACAGTGATTGTGTATGCACCTTTAAAAACTACAGCTTTGTTTCAAAATCCTGAGCTTCCAATTTCTCAGAGTTCCAAGGGACAGATAGAGAAAAAAAATTATTTTTTACATAGGTAGGGAATAATTTTTATTTTCCCTTATACACAGACCATGATCTACACCTTTTCCAAAGACATATTTAAAAGCAGTGATATTTTTGGAGTATTATCTGCAACAATACCAGTCAATTTTTCGTCTACAAGGAAAATGTTTCTCAGTGCACACAAGTACTGATAGTCAAAAGTATTAATGAAGGAAAGTAATAATGAAGAAAAGTATTTAAAACCACTAGAACACGATGCCCATCATACCAAGCAGTAATTTAGCACTTTAAGCAGGCAGCCAGATGGCTGGTTTCAGTCAGCCCATTTCCACTGACATGCATTTAATCAGCTGAGTTACCCCAGACAAACAACCAGTCTGGATTTCTAAGAGCAGGACAATGATGGAGCAGGATAACTGGAGCTGGAGATCAGCAGGGTTTAGAAATTACTTCAGGCTGGGGCTCGCCAGCCCTTGGCAGGCCAGAGGCTCAGCCCCGCTCCCTGGGCCAGCAGAACATTGCAGGCACCTGCTGGAAGCCCCAGTGGCTGAGCAGGGCCCGTGGGACATTCCTCCAGGGCCAGCCACAATCCCCCAGATGGGCTTTTAATTAGAGTCCCAGGGCTCCAGCAGCTCCTGCCAGCCTGTGAGCCCGCAGCCCAAGCGCCAGCAGCCGCGGCCACACATCCCCTGTGCCAGGGCCCAGCCAAAAACCACACAGGCTGAGATCGCTGCAAAGGAGGGGAGTAAAACACTGTCCCTGCCACAAAGCAAAATTCCCTCCGACTCTTCAGAATTTTAGCCTACGATCTCCTCTTCAGTAGAGACCTCCTGTCACACTCTGGGCTGGACCTTTTCATTCAGGTTATAAATCTGCTCCTTCCTCAATGGTCAGAGGATTTTCTCAGGAATTCCCTGGCCAGCCACCAAACAGTCCCACAAAAGGCCAGAGCCACGCTTTAACCTATTTAACTGTACCCCCCAGTGCCCATCCTTTCTATACCTGTATTAATTCCCTCCACATCCTCTCCTTCTGTATTTCCACAAAGCAATCTGCTTTTCACTAGGATTTTAACACTGCTGAACTCAACGAGTTCTCACCAGCTCTAATACACGTGTTTTGGTGCTGGTCCTCCTAAGCAAACTCAGTTTGACCCTGAAGTCAATGATTTTGGACAGAGCCACTCAGGAACATCTGTGTACCGTCCCTGGACATCACAGAGGAGGACAAACCTGGGGACAGCCAACATTACATACTCTGAAGGGGTTAAAGCAGCAGGATCAATAACTGCAGAGAGCTGACAGAGCTCCTCTTGTTATTTCACACAAAATGAAAATAGGTGTCATAAATTTTCACAAATTGCTCAAATATTACAATCTGAGTACTCAAATACTTATTCCTACCTCAGCACTCTACAGGAAATGTGCAGTTTGAGCTGGTAATAGAACCATGTTAATGACTCCCAGAACCAGCCCCAGCTTTGAAACAACGTGCCTTGAGCCTCACTGCAGAAAGAAATGAAGACATTGCCCATGCCAACCACAAGAAATAATCTCACACTCAATGCTCACTGTTACACAACATATTGCTCTAGCATTTACTGCCCTTTTTATGCTCTTCTATGCTCAGAAGCACGTAGCATTGCCTTTATTTTAAACCAGACAAAGTTTGAGAGCTTTGCTGAGAGGCAACGATTTTGTTTTCCATTTCATTTTTAAAAGGAATTAAAAATCCAGATCACAACATCCAACAACAAACAGCAGTGGAAGTCAGTGCCAGTCTTGCTTACTCTCAGGAATAAAGCTGAGCAGTCTCAGGACCTCGTCATTTGAGCATAGATTGCATTGTGGCATATCAGATGCTGTAGTAATGGGATTCTGTAAATCTGAAATGCATTTGTATTGTGTACATAAAGAAATCTCTTGATGTTTTACTTAGTTCAACGCTCTGTTTCATCATATGCACCAACCCTGCGTTCAACAGCTAATAACCAATACATCTGATGAAAGTTAATTGTCTTGACAGCTTGCATAAAAACTATAAAGGTGCAAAAGAAAAATGCTGTGGCAGCATTTTCTTTCTCTGTAGGACAGTAGCTATGGAAACTATCTTCAGAGGCCAACTGGCCGCCATCCCAGTGCAGCACAAAAAAAATCAAAATGCTACTTTTAGAGGGTTAGTCAGTGGCACCAGTCATAATTATCAACATCTATGATGTTGCTGCACATTAGCCACAGCAAAATATTGGTTGATGTTGGGAGCAAAGCTGATATGACATTATAGCACTATTACAGATCTGGATAATACAGAGCCTTATAAACTGTCTTCATTCTGATAATTATTATGATAACCTGCCAGGAATAGCATTAAAACATGTAAAAATAGACAGCTATCTAAAATATTCATGTGAAAACCATCCAATCTCCTAAAATAAAATATTTTATTACTTATTATGATAGAAATACTCAAGTAAATACTTGCAGATGAAGAGGAAATCTCTAATCTTATTTAACTGTCACATTTCACTAACTGAAACTTATCCTTTCTGAAGGGTTTTTATCCCTTATAGCTAGCCTGAACAAAAGCTGTGATTTCTAATACAGTCTGACAAAATCATCATTTTTTATGAATGCTGAGAGATTATGAAGGATTTTTCCCTGAAAAGGTAAGACACAAAGGAACCAGAGGTTCATTATTGCAAATGCATGTGGCAACTTTCACTGCCAGCCACAGAAGAGCTCCTGTGGAAATGCAGTCACAGGTCACTGGTGAGACTCAAACCTTTGAAGAAATACACCTTCCATCCAGAACTGTATTCAAAAAGTAGAAGATTTCAGTCAATAAGCAACTTACTTATAAGGAAGAAAGCTGGAGTATACATACACGATTCCACCACTGCAGAGGTTGGTATTCACTCAACCACACAATTTTTTGACTCTGTGGTATTCTTTAGTGGATAATTTCTCTCTCTGTCAATAACATTCTCCAGTTTCTCTGGAAAACTCCTTCTCTGACACCAGCAATTCTTATTTAAATGGCTTATGGAGACTGTCCAGGAAGGACAGAGTTACACAGACCAGGTTTATGTCCAGTCAAGAGCCAAATTCTCCCCAGTGCCACATTGTACTGGCTGGGTCTCAGGAAATGGTGCCTCCTGAAGGATCTGACTTGAAACCTTGGAACCTTAACATGCACTACAAAACCAAACACGAGCGTGTCTGAGGCACTGGGCTGTGGGCCTGTTATCCTGGTAACCTCTGAGCACCCACAAATCAATGATGGCCTCATTCAAAAAAGTCTACGCCATTGGGCAGAAAAGAACTCAAAATAAGGCATGTGCCCAAAGTATAGGATATTTAGACAACTTTACAATTCAATTTAGCTCACAGATTGCAATTGCTGTTATTCACGTCTGTCTGTATCTCCAGCCTGCTGTTTCACTGAGAGGCCGTGATCCATCTCCTCCTTCTCAGCTCACGAGGATCTGCCTCTAAGGGCTGCAGCCAAGCAGGCAGGCTGGAGGCACGGCAGGCTGTGCTGCTGCAGCCCCCTTTTGCCTGCTGAAGATCCTCTAACCCAGCTACTCCCCTGCTCCACTGGCCAGCTCACTCCAAACTGAAGCGCAGCAGGCGACTTTCAGGCTTTTAAACCAATATGAATTACTATAAATAACAAGTAGGTCAAGACCGTGTTTTCTCTTGCATTTTCTCTTACGACAAACGATCCAATTCTGACCCCTGCAGGTCTCCCATCAGGGTGGTACAGCCATCCCTTTGGGGCTGACTGGGTGAGGTGGCACAGCCCCAAGGAAAATTCAAACATTATTTTCCAGTCACCCTGGTCTGCCTCCTTGTAACCTTGGTCAACAACCTTCAACAATCCCGCAAATGCTGTATGATTTTCCACAGAGGAAAGAAGATGTTTAAGCTGCATTTATTGAAGATCTAACAATACATGCCTATCCCTTATTTTTAATAAATTAGCAGTGTTGAGCAGCTTTCTCTATAAAGCAGCAGATGCAGTCTCTCAGAAATATGTATTTACTTACACTGCCTATTAGACAGTCAAAGAAATAAATTAAGACCTTCAATGCAGTCTTAATGCAAACTATTTCACTGGTTGAGTGCCTCACCATTTGGAAAAGGAGCTTTCACACATCCTATCCAGACCTCACTGATGGGATAATCTGTAACAGCATTGTAGAAGAAAAACAACAACCTGACAACAAAAAGGGGCAAGTTTTGTGCAGGCAGAGGGAAATTCACTCCTGCTTCAAATGGGAAGAGAAACCCAGCTGTAGGGCTGTAATTTTATCCTGTCATGTAGGAACTCTGCATCTGACATATTGATCGGGGTAACTGGAGGGAAGAGGATCATGCCATGCCTAGATCCCCCAGTGCCATCAATAAATCCATTCCTGGCTGGAACTGTGGGTTGTATTTCAGATCTAACAACAGTTCTCATTAATTCACCTGTTACCTTTACATAGTTGTATCAAAACAGAAAATTGCAGCAAAACGCACCAGAACTATTCATACACGCCTCACACTGAGGTTTGATTCAGCTACTACCAAACAAACCAAGTTATGGTTCGACTAACTTGGATCTGACTCAAAAATACGTGGTCCATGCTGCCACCAGAAAAGAGGAGATTAACAGAACTGAAAGGACAGACAATAGGGTTTGTGTGCCAAAAGCCTGAGTCTTTTCCTGCGTTAATCTCATCAGAGACACCCATGACTGAAAACCTCTTCTTGCCTACCGTCCTTAAGACCATCACAGCTCCACGCTGCTGAGTGACGATGTAAAGGAGATTAATCCAGACTCTAATAATATTTATCTAAGTGTTGCTAAAAATACCTCTCTTAGAAAAGCATGTACATGACAATGGAGAGATAAACTCACATATTGATACATCCCAAACTATCCAACCTCCACCCTTGCACAAAACCGAGAATCAGACAAGACAATGACAATAAATAATAAAGCACATTTGCAGTACTCTAGAAAGTAAATCCATCAGGGACTACTGCCACTATTTGCTTTCATGCTGCACTCTACACCAGTAAGTTAAGAGCGTTGGCTTTTAACAAAAATATATTTAGGTAGTTATGAAAAATTTGCTTCTTTCTTTGACACAAGTAGCTCTACCCTAGAAAACAAGTCCCAGTAAAATAAAACATTTCTAACACCACACTGTCTGTTAACACCACACTTACTCTCCTAGAGTTTTACAGCTTGGTTTCAGCATGCTGTTGCAGATCTTAATATCTTTCTCCACACCTTCCTTCACACTTTGCAACACCTGTATCATGAATCTTGAGACTGAACAGGTTGTTCCACTGCATTTTTTTTTATTCCTTTAGTTCTGACACTTCTGTAACTCAGCCTTTCAAACTTAATAGAATATCCCTTGGCATATTAAGTATTTTCTGCCTTTGATTAATTCCTGCAAAGCAGTAATTCTCTTCCTGAACACATCTTCACCAAGAGGTTTTCTTCCAAGAGGAAGAAAATTCAAGAAGGTAATTTCCTTCCTCCTCACCTGCCAAGATCATGTTGATCTCTCAGTCCCTCCTCTCACCAGTCACCTTACTCTTCCTTAGAATTCTGCTGTCCCTGGTTCCAGTTCCTTGCCATACAGGTCTGTTACAGTCTTTCCTGGCTTCAAAACAACAGCTGTCCTTGATTTTACTTCATTCTCTGAACACTGGACAACTATACTGCCACTCATCCTCATCCTCCTTTCACGACTTTCCTATCAAAATACCAGAAGTGGTGTTTGTGAAGTTGCAGTGTCAAGAACCAACTCCTAACTCCTCATCAGGGAGCCATGAAACCCCTCGTCCTCTCAAATCAGGAGCTGCTTTACACGGAGTCCAGAATAGGAAACCTTGGGATGTGCTGGGACTTCCTGGGTTTTAGGAATGGAGTTTGGACAGAGGCAGCCCAAGGTCAGCAGGAGATATCAGCGTTTGCAGGCTCCCACTACCCACCAGTCCCCTTTGCACCTGTAAGTGCCAGCCACAGACGCTCAGCAGTTTTAAAGCAGCTCTTCAGATATCCAGCCTAGTGAGAATGTCAGGCTCTGAGAACAAATAGAACCCCTGACATCAAAACAAATCTATTCTTGCTCTATGACTAACAATTCCTCATTTTTCTTTGTACCCTGCAGTCTAACTCTCTCATCATTTGCTGAGCAGTGTCTCACACATAAAGTGTGAAGTTTGGGAGACAGACATTCTTTGTGATCATATTTTAATTCATTAGGTGCATTTGCACTGCCAATTTAATGTGAAAAGGGGCATTTTCTCAGTGAAAACTTGACGTGTGTTGACATTTAAGGTCTTGGGCCTGCCTTTCATGATAGCGTGCCTTGATTTCCTCCTGCAGCCGTGCTCCAGGACAACACCCGGAGCACCCCAGATATAACACAGATGCAAGGTCTCCAGAAGCTGACTCCTTGCTGCATGCCCAGGACAAGCAGCTGGTGCAACCTCTTGGGCCAGCTGGGAGATGAAGTGGAGGTGTGGTCCTGGACCCACCAGGGATCACAGCAGATAATCAAGTTTTTTCTCATTTGTGTCATGTCAGTTGGCAATACCGACGCTCCTTGTCTAGGCTCTATTACAGTGACAAAGCAAATGTAAATGAAGTTATTTAACAAGAGTGAGCATTAAAAAATAAAATCAAATCACAGCCACATACTACAAGACTGTAACTGTTCATTTCCATCAGGTAACGTTGAAAATGGGGACTGGATAACTCATCTCCAGGATACAAGCTGCAGCAGTAGCCATAAAGCCAATGTTACTTCAGAGCCCTGCAGCAAAACTTAGAGCAAATTGTTCCTAAGTTATGAACTCCAAACACACATCGAGAGCTGAGATACCAGAAGCATTCCCAGCAGTCCTCTCTACTACCACATGTGCTATTTACATGAAAAAATATTTTTATATGCTTGAATATTGGCACGTCAGATTCCCATTAACACCACCAGGAATGATTGCAATTCCATCTCATGTTCGGTAGCCACCAGGAATCACTTTATTGCAGATGCCAAGAAGGCCAAGACACAACACATGGTTACTGTGGCTCCGCTGGTAGCTCTGGTCCTCTCCCAAACTCAACAGAAAGATGCATTTATTGCACTGGGTTTGGCCTGCATTCCCCTCTGACCACATGTCACACAGGTGTGCTCTTGGTCAGGACACTGCTGCCCTTCAGGGTGCAGCAAGCCGCTGAGCTCATCGTTTTACAAATGCCAGCTGGCTCCTGTGCCTGACACTGGGAACATCCACTGGAATGCAGACACACACAGCGCCGTGGAGAAGAGGTACACAGGCAGTCAGTTCAAGGAAGGGGAGAGAAAGGGAAAGAAATGGAAGAAAAGTTCTGCAAAGATTAATGTCTGTTGCCACAGAAATGACTATTTATGGCAATGAAACCTGAAATTTTAACCTGAAATTTTAATTTGAAATGCTTAAAGCATACAGCTCATCTTCAGAATAAAAAAGCCCACTCAGAATAAGGATGTGGTGTACCCAGGCACAAATTACTTTATCATCATCAACGATACAATGGGATAAGGATTTTAGCTTCCTGTAGTGGCTTAGACCAAGAGCATGGGTAAAACCTTGGCACAGAGAAGAACTGAAAGGATTCAAGTGGACATAATGAGAGAGCAGCTGCATTGTCTATTTAGAACAACACAGGCCATCAGGAGCCAAGAGCCTTTTTAGAGAGGTTTATACACAAAGCAAGGGAAGTTATTAGAAGGTGCAACAAAGATGTACATGGATAGCAACTGGTATATGTTTGGCTCAGACACTTGGAACCACACGGATTTAAGAGAAATCCTATAAAGAGAGACAGGGAAAAGAACACTTTTTTTTGTTCTTTCACAGCACACAGCAGTGTTGAGAACTTTGTTTCTGTAATATACCAAACTTTTATTTTCCCCCACATATTGGTTTTTCCTTCATGATCTTACTTTCATTCTGATTATTCTGAGGAATAATTTATGTTTCAGATGCCAATCGTCAGTGCACACACTGATGCAGAAGTACTCGATTCTCCTTTATGAGACATTAATTTTTGTACTTTAAAGATTCTCTCTGCAAAAAACAACCAAAAAACAGCCTTCCTACTTTCATTTCAAATGGTAAGTATAGAAGAAAAATAAATTCTCAAAGAAACAGACAGCTCGAGGGTTTCTGACATAAGTCTTGCTGCATAACTTTCTCTTAAGGTTTAAATCATTTGAATATATCAAAACTATTTGTATTATATTTTAAAATTCCATTCATATCAGCTTGAGACTGTATCCATCATCTAATGTCCTAATATTACCATTTCTTTTGTCATTCCTAGGAGTTTCCATTATATGAGATCTAAATATCAAATAGTTAGAACCAAGAAACAGAATTTTGCTGCCATAATAATTCCTCCAGACCTCCTTTAGAATGGAAGCATAAACACAAATCCGACCATCTAGTTGATATTTTTAGATAAATAGTATTAAAACTGCCCTTTCATTCTCTCCTTCCTGAGCAGTGGAAATTCTGCATTACTGCTCTGATAGCCTCAATTTCACCATGGTGCAGTTTCAGGTGGAAAAAGAGGATTTAAATATCCATGGAAACATCAGCCAGGAGCAGAAACACAATGCCTGTGTCTTAAATACCAGTCCCAGGTCAGTTCCATCACTTGATGGGATTACGTTTTAGCTAAATCACCAAACTAACAGCAGCTATTGAACTGCACTTCCTGAGAACTGGAGCAAAGCAAAAGTGGATTGGGTTGTTTTGGGGATTTTTGTGCAGCACCTCTTTGTAAGCTACAAGTGAACAGATACACACACAGCTAGCTCTGCATGCAGAGTAGCCTATCTACCTCAATGGTGGAACTCCAAGGTTAAGCAGGTGTCTGACTCATGGCAAAATCAGGGTCTTAAAAGGAAAATTAATTAGTGTAGGGAGTGGATTTATGCACAACACCTGGCTGTTGCTGCTGGGCTTATCTATGCAGGGATTTATCTGGTGGAGACAAGCAGTGGTGCAGCAGTAACACTCTACAACAGTTGCACCCAATCCTACATGGCACAGAAGAAGAAAAGTTAACCATTAATAATTATTACAGAAAGGGAAGTTGTTTGCTAAAGAAAGAGGGGGACACGAAGTACTACAAAGCATACATTTATACTTCAGCAAGAAAAGCTTATCAATAAGTGCATGCCACATGCAATAAACTGCAAAAATGCAGATGAGAATGCACTGGACATCCAACCCAACCTGCCTGATGAGCACACCACCTGTGTGAGGTGGGGGGACACAGCATATGGCTCACGTAAATTGCACGCTGTGACACGGATGGGACTGCTCCACCCACAGCCAACTTCCAGCTCCAGGATGGGACGGGACTGCTCCACCCACAGCCAACTTCCAGCGCCAGGATGGGACTGGGACTGCTCCACCCTCCAGGATGGGACTGGGACTGATACACCCACAGCCAGCCTCCAGCTCCAGGATGGGACTGGGACTGATACACCCACAGCCAGCCTCCAGCTCCAGGATGGGACTGGGACTGATCCACCCTCCAGGATGGGACTGCTCCACCGACAGGCAGTCCCCAGCTGCAGGGACTGCGTGGAGTGGGGATTACACCACACGCTGCAGCCGCTCCGGGAACAGGCAGGGCTGCAGCCAGGGGCAGCACAGCCTCGTTTCACACACCCAGAATCCGCTGGGTCACAACGAGCTCGGCCGGTGCTGTGACCTGGATGACTCAAAGTTTTATTGGAGTATTTGTAACGCAAAGGCCACCTAATAATGTAATTTTCCATCCTGCTTCCCTGCACAGCACAGCAAATTTCTAAAGGAAACATGTAAATCCATAGCAGCAGAAACCTGATGAGATTTTTATTCTTACTACTGGCAAGTCCCATGTAATGCCAGTGGCGTTAACCCCAATGTTCACCAGCAAAAGGAACTAAGTCCTGGTAAATTCAACCAGGGACACTGGTTGCTTTATGCTGAAAGGGAATTCTGTATTTAGCTTGTATGATTTGTTTCCTCCTTTAACAAGAAATAGAAAAACATTTGTGGTATTCATGACAAAAAACAAAAAAAAAAACAAAAAAAAAAAAAAAAAGAGAGAGAGAAAGTATTTTTGGTTCATCACCAATGACCAGCAGAAAAGTGCACTGAAAAAAAAAATCCTCAGCATTCTGATTACTGCCTGGTTATTCCCCGACCACATTAAAAACTCTAGACTGCCCATTCCAGCATTTCAGTGCAATTTTTATTGACCTACTAACCTGTAACTCTGGGAAGCCTGGAGCTAAGAATGCAATAATGGCTAGCAAATACAAGTCTCCAAACAGAGTGTAATAACCTTAAGTAAACTACTGCCAAGCAAAAGTCCTGCAGATCAAACAGTTCCCACGAAGCCTTATGCTATTAACTAGCAAAAGAGTCCCATGATATCTCCATAGTCATGCACAATAACAGAGCACTGTGCTTCTGTTTACTTACATAGCTTATCTGCAATCCAGTAATGTATACAGCCAGCCCCTCCGATGTAAATCACTTCTCTATTTCATGATACTTCCCTTGTTAAAACTTTGCTAGCTTCCTAATGATAAACATGGGGTTTATCTGGAATATCTATTTTTAAGGGATGGACAGTGGACACTTACAAAACCATTTCAAATAAGGGAGAAAAATAATTGTTAACATGCAAAATAAAGTCTGCAACAACACGGTATTCATGTGGCTCTGCATTTTTCCTGCTTCAAGGCCCACTCACACTTACTCCACCTTATTTCTGATACTCCCTGGGTGACCCCATCTCGGGAGATGGACAGTGGATCTAAAATCCTACCAGAGCCAAAGAATCATCAACTAAAATCCTCACAGCCAGCAGCGAGTCACTCAACACTCTGCGTTTACCTCAAGCCCTACTACTTTGTGTACTTCAACTCATTTTAGGAAGATCTCTGCCTAATAGACTTCTTCCATGAGGACAGTCTGCATCCAGCCATCAGTGCAATGTGGAGGGGTCAAACCTTAAACAACCAGAAATAAAGTTAAAGCAGAAATAAAACTCATTAGGATGCTCCTTCAAGAGACACAGAACGAAAACAAAACCTGCTGCCTCTGAAGCAACAGGGCTCGAACGCAGACCCCGCGGGCTTCCTGCTCGCGGAACAGAGAGGCGAAGGCAGGAAAAAAGCGTGTTGCCCTTCTCCCCCGGGCGAGGAGGGGCTGGGTCCCGCGGCAGGGCCGGGGGCGCAGGGGGCGGTGCGGGCTCCGGCCGGCCCGCTCCCGCTCCCGGTTCCAGCTCGCTCCCCGCGGCCGCGGCGCTCCGGGCGCGCAGAGACCCGGGCTCCTGCAGCGCTGGCTGC